>JAXQKK010000047.1:0-360474 GCA_037042445.1 Hansenula sp. Y91-04 | reverse complement strand
TCACTCACAACACCAGTTTGAGTTTGACCAGCTGAGTTGGTAAATGTAGTAGTTTGACCACCACTGATGATACTAGTAGTAGTACCGGTTGACACAGAACCATCTGGTAAGGTAGTTGGGTATTCACTCACAACACCAGTTTGAGTTTGACCAGCTGAGTTGGTAAATGTAGTAGTATGACCACCACTGATGATACTAGTAGTAGAACCAGTTGACACAGAGCCATCTGATAATGTAGTTGGAGCTTGACTGACGACACCAGTTTCAGTTTCACCTGCTGAGTTGGTAAAGGTGGTGGTATATGGACCTAGATCAGAAGTAGTAGTGACGGTTGAGACAGAACCATCAGATAATGTAGTTGGATATTGACTGACAATACCTGTGTGTGTCTCACCAGCAGAATTGGTCCAAGTTGTGGTGTGTGGACCTAGATCACTTGTGGTAGTAACAGTTGAAAGAGAACCATCAGATAGTGTAGTTGGATATTGACTGACAACACCTGTATGAGTTTCACTAGCAGAATTTGTCCATGTGGTAGTGTATGGAGCCAGATCACTTGTGGTAGTAACAGTTGATACAGAACCATCAGATAATGTAGTTGGATATTGACTGACAATACCTGTGTGTGTTTCACCGGCTGAATTGGTCCAAGTTGTAGTGTGTGGACCTAGGTCGATTGTTGTAGTACCTGTGCCAAATGATCCATCGCTGCTTGTGGTTGGGTAAAGACTGACCAAACCTGTATGTGTCTGCCCAGCACTATCAGTGAAGATAGAGGTATATGGACTTGGGATGGTATACTCTTCTGTAGATGTACCAGTAGCAAAATCACCATCAGAATCAGTAGTCGGATAGAAGCTGACCATACCAGTAATAGTTTCATTCAGCGAATTGGTGTAAATTGTAGTGTAGCCTGATGGAACTGTTTCGAGAGAGGTCGTAGTACCAGTTGCAAATGAACCATTACCATTGGTGGTATTATAGTAACTGACAATTCCTGTGTATGTTTGATTCAAAGAATTAGTCCAGGTCGTGGTATAAGGATCTGGAACTGTGTGGACCTCACTATAACTATCTGTAATTGTAGCCATTCCTCCACAACTAGTAAAAGCTGCCAGACCATCACAATCAAACGATAACTCAGAAGTGTAAACCGGACAATCAAACAGAGATATAACACCACAAACCACCTGTTGTATGATGTTGCTGATAGCAGCACCAGCAGTACCACTGTAGACAGCATAATAAGAAGTTTTCGAGACTGAACCAGAAGGTGGAACTGTAAATTGGAATGCAACATAATCAAAAGCACAGTAACTCAAAATCGAAATAAAATAAGTCAAATATGGCATGGTAACATCGTAAGACACAACAAATGCACCATCTTCAAGATTAACTCTACCATTGAAGTTGGAGAGCTCAAGACCCCAATAAGAAACCTGGAAATCGCTGGCATCAATAGGTTGATCAAATTGGAAAAACCAGGTAAGAGTCAATACTCTACTACCAAAAATACCATCATTATTGTAACCAGTGATATCATATAAGGCTTGATATTCCTTTCCATTGACATTACCAGAAATTGATCTATAAGCACAAACTTCTGAAAGTGTAGTCGCACGAACCAAATCTGTAGTAACTGTAACAATTCCACTAACAACCGAAGGTTCTTCACTGAGAGTCATTGTAGTTGTAGCAGTTGCAAAAGAACCATCAGAGTTTGTAGTTGGTAAGAAACTAATGACATCTGTCTCTGTTGAGCCAACAGAATTAGTGAAGGTTGTAGTGATTGGACTTGGAACAGTATAATTTTGAGTGGTTGTACCTGTAGCAAAATACCCATCAGAGTTCTGGCTTGGATAGTAACTGATAGTATCTGCTTGAGCACCCTCCAATTGGAGAATTCCCCAAAGCAGAATTGTTGAGAACAATTTCTTGATAATCATTGTAGTTGAAGATATACCGTATCCTATATTTTTGGATGATAAAGATCAGTATAGCTAAACGACTCTGAAAATTTTGTGATGAACTTGAAAACATGATAATTAAACTTCTCCAGAGGGCGGTGAGGCTATATATATGTAGTCGTTTGTTTTCCAGATAGTCTGCTGGTTAGAGTCGTGGGAATTTGTGCATAGTACCAAGTACCAGCAAAATTTGCATCGCGTCGCTTTAGGACATTATTGAACTTCTAGATCGCATCTTGTAAATATTTCCAAATGAAGGATACGTAGTTTCCATAAATGGTGAAGTGGGATGAATTGAGCTATGAGGGACCTTCTGGAACGCGTTTGGTGATAACCTGCAACAACTAATCTCACAGTACTATTTGAGACTAAAACTCAAATCATCGCCCGAAAACAAGCGGAAAATCAACGACAGGTGAGTTCATAACCTAAGTATAAAGCAGCTATTTTGAGCAGCCAATTAGTATCTATTTGAATCCATGACCCTTCATGAAGGATACTCATTATCTGAGCATCAATGAACCACTTGTTCTAGCAAATGTACTGTATCAAGATAGTCAACAGAACGTAGAGCACCAAATATCAATGCACAAGCGCCATTTGAACGTCCCAATGGCTCGTTGATCGTACGATTGGATTGGTATATTCAAAGTTTAAAGGTAACTTTTCAGGTTGTAAATGTTCAATACCGCGTTCTAGTCATCATCTTAATAGCCAAAAGCCCTCAGTCAGCCCAGACGGACCATATGTCCGAAAGCAGCAATCTCTAGATCACTAATCCAACAACATGTGCACCAATCCTGTAGCGCAGCGTATTCCGAAGTTCTATATTTAATTTCAGGTAGGTTTAGTTCAGATCCAGCTAGTTGTATTAAAGCCAATTCCGCACTCCAATTTTTTTTTTCACTTATGGCCTTTTGATTACGTAATTTTAGGCAGACAATAGACCTCAAACTTCGCTTTGAAATTACACGGAGAAATCTCGACAATTAAAGGGAAAGATTTAGTAAGGAAGAAGGCCCTCAGGCTATAGAGATAGTTGATCTTTTGGTGGTAAACTAATAAAGAGTATAGAGGTTTCCGGTGCTGAAATGGACAAGGATTACGGCCGGTTAAGAGATCTATGTATAAGGGTCCATAGTTAACAACTGAACTAGCTTCTAGAAGTGTTGTACAGCTTGAGCGTACTGGCTATCGCATGGTCCCATAGAAATTGAATTGCATAGCGTATCGCTTGAGAGGAGGACCTTTTTAAGCCGCTCTCTGCCACTCGTGTTCATGCAACATGAGTTCGCATTAGTACCTTGGGATTTCGTTGTTAAATTTGGAGATCTATCGAAGGTTACAACTTACTGGGCTGGTACTTTTGAGCTGTGGGCGGATAATACTTTGCTAGAAGACTATATATGTAGATTCTCGAATGCAAGATTTGTCCTTGACAAATTCTAGGTTCTTTGAAGGTACTGAGCTTATTGGCTTTCGAAAGATACCAATCTTTCAATTATTGACAGATTTTGATGATCAAATCAAACAACAAATAGCTAGTGCAAATATCTCAATTTGCGGTTATTACCTCATTCAGTTTCTAGTTTGCCGATAATACCTCGTAAATTACAGACGGCAGAGAACTTTTTTGCAGCTTATATCTGAGATCCCAAATGGCATGCCGATACTGAAAAACCTTGACTTCGGGTTCTTCGAAAAGCGAAGTACAGCTATACACTACTTCAAGCTACATGGACCAAAAGAGAAAAAGTATAGAATTTAAATCAAAACGTATCGTAAATCTTTTTGCAAGTTACGAGATCTGGGAGTACTTAAAAGTTTCTAGTCTCTGTGAAAATATGGAAACACAGATTCATGAAGCTATCTCAACCGATGTGTGGTGATTTCATTGTTAACGTTAAAATAGAACAGAACAGCATGATTTTTAACAACCAAACCTTAGCTGAGGATATAACGGTTACAAAACTCTATAAATCACAATTAGGTGTAGTTGTACAATTTTAGATGAATCGGTCGGGGGCTTAATTTAACTTGTGCATTTGTGTGCGTCTTCGCTAGAGCTTAAGTGTAAGTCCGTGCAAACAGATGTTAGCTTCGCTTAGCTGAAGCTTTTCGAATCAAGAACAAGTGAACGAGTCACAAAAGCGGGCGAATGCATAGAGGTCGTACTGTAACTAGATCACTAACTATACAAATGGAAAACAAAATAGTTAGTAGCATATCAACTACAATCGACATGTATAACTAATCTTAGATAAAAAAATCATCATAAAAAGAAGAAAATGTATCCGTTGGTGCTGATGACTTGATCTGTTTCGTGTGGATCTTTGAATCAGCTAACAATTGTTTAAAACTTTAAGTGCAAGAGTACCAATTAATATTCAAGTACGAGAAACGCAACAGGAATAGACCGGAAGTACCCAAAAGAAACCTTGGTTCTGCTAGAGACAACAATGTTAAACCTATTTTGATGGAGCTCGTTGTCCTTAACAAGCTGTAGTCTGTAGCTGGGTAGCTAAATATTGAAATTCTTTTCAACGAGAAGACCTAGCTATTATAGGCGAGTCATTGATTCAAGCTGTAAATAGCTTTTATATCCTGTGATCTTTCAATATTTTGTTCAAATCATGAATGATTTCTAACGTGAATTTGTTAATCCCTTGAGTGGATATTTATGACCCTCGAACCAGCCGTCTCTTCAAAAAGCAAGAGATGTTGGGGGAATTGGGGGTTTGGACAGTAAACAAAGCTCGAGTCTTTTATTAACATTGGATCCCAAGAGCACTCGAAGTTCGTTTTAACTCACATAATCAATATATTGTGGTTGAAATGTAGATTATCTCAATAGTTCTTTGGCTCTCTTTCTAATTTGAAGTGTACGCCAATGAAACCAGTTGTTGTTGACACTGGGGATCGAGTCATACAGTTAGGATAACCAAACAGCACCTTAACTGCATATTTAACACATCTGTGCCCCAAACATGGTATTGTCCAGTAGTTCGGTTATCGTGTAGGAGTTTCAAATGCTCGAAACTCTGAAATCTTTTGAGGAGACCAAACATATTCTCAACAAAATACAAACTTCAAAGTGAACAATTTGATCCACTAAAGATTTTGAACCAACATAAAACAGTGTATATACAGGACTCCTCGACTGCAATTGACTTCAAACAGTGGATGAGAAGCCCTTTGAAGTTATGATAGCTTGATGAGCGAGAAACTCCCATATACTCTGAAAAATAGGAAACCACTAGCGCAAAAATCACACCTTCCGATATACATTTGGATTTGGTCACAGTTTCTGAGACAAAGTTGAGAGAACTAGGTACTGATCAACCTTTTCTTACGACCTTCTTCGACCAAAACAACCTTGGCAAGCCTCATTTGGGAACAATTAGGCCTCTGTAATCGATCTGATGGGATAAAATAGTTTCATGAAGTGAAATGTTTGATCAGCTTTAGTAGCTGACGAGGACAGCCTATTGTGGTAAAACAAACCACTTAGCACGGAAAGGCGTAGAGACCAATATTTGATTCAAGATGGACTGAGCGTGTTTCTAAGCTTTTTTGAGTCACGAAAAGATATCAAGCACCCCTTAACCAACAAATTCACACATCAGCTCTTATAAAACACTTCTTCGAACTTCCCATAGCACGCTCTTAAGTAGTTGAAGATTGTACTTTATATTCTCTCATGTTATTTTGATCTTTTCATTCAACATCTCGGAAAAACTTGTGGTGTTGGGATGTTTTATTTGATAGTGATAAGTATTCAGAAAATGGCGTACACAATTACTAAATTACCAATGCTTTTTCAGTTAACATCAACGCTATTGGTATATCTCTATGAATATAGATCCGCTTAAGAACAAAGTCACTCCCTTTCAACGGTTGTGGCATCGATGGAAATCATTGAAGAGCGTTCCATTCAGAAAGAAGTGGTTTGTGGGGTACGATCTTGATGGTAATACTTATTGGGAGTTCTCTAATGTGAACAATCCAGTAGGGAGATTGAGAAGAATTGTTCAATATCGAGAGAAAAAGGGAAATTTCACAGACTATAAACTTCCACCAATGTGGTTGCAATGGTTGAGGCATACTAGACGTGAAAGCCCCAGTCTTTTCCATTTAATTGCAGAGGAACAAAGACAAGAAGCGATGAAAATATTGGCACAAAGGGCAGATGAAAGATGGAAAAAGGAATCAATGATAGAGAATGATAAGAGGATTATGGCTGAAAGAATGAGAAATGTCCATCAAGCTGTAGGTGCTTCAGAGAGTGATGATAAGAAGGAAAAAAGACCTCAGCTTAAAGTCGAGGAAGAGTCACCTATACAAGAAGCCAAGATTCAACCAAGAAGATAGTTATTCACTATCGTGCATCACTACCCACTTATTACTATTATTTATTATTATTTATTAATCCGGGTTGAGAAATTACAAGGGGTATTTATTCATGTGTATAATGATTTTCATAAAAACGTGAAGCAACTTTCAGCTTCACTTCTTGAGCATTTCATTAATTTTTTCAATCACTTGAGTATTGTATTTTGTCAAAAGCTCATCTTCATAATCAAATAACTCGTTAATCTCCTTCTTTACTGTTTGAACTTGTCCTGGACTATAACTTTCGATGTTTTCCTTAAAATTTCTCAGATAACGGACAAGATTTTCTGGTGTGACTTTACTTTCACTCAGCTCTGATAATCTTGTCTTACTGTTGACCACAATTGACGATCTTATATTATGTCTTACAGTAGTTGGGGTAGATGGCGAATGAACAGCTTTTGGAGAAGATTGTCTTGGTGAGCTTTTAGGAGTTGAAGGTGACAGATTTGTCTTTGTAGAATTTGTCAATTTTGATGGTGTGAGTCTGGCAGTTGATTGGAGTCTTGAAGTCGCAGGTGATCTCACAAGAGAAGGTGACATTTGTTTTCTAGATAATGGAGTTGAAGTTGTTGGTTTTTTGATCTTTCTAGTAACTTTTGGAGGAGTAGAGAAATCACTGTATTTTTGGATTGTGTTTTTCATACTGGTATCTGGAGTGTTTGTAGTTCTGTTGTATAATGACCAAGTGAAAAGACACCCATTATTACTCAATGTGATCAAGTGACTATTCGAAATTAGTACCAATTCTCTAATGGCTTCAGAGTGACCCCAATTCACAGATATTTGTTTCCCATTCAGATAGTTAAAAATTCTTATACTTTTGTCAGTACAAGAACATACGAGTAAATTATCTTGTGTGACCTGGAGATTATCAACCAAAAGTGATTCATTTTCATTGTCATAGACTTTGAAAGATCTGACTGATTCCAAAGTTGACCCATTGTAAACAGTGATTGTTTTATCATTAGTGGAGACAACGAGGTCATCTTTATGAAGAGCCATAGCTAATGGAGAACTTTTGAGAGATATTGTTTTATCTTTTTCAATAACAAGCTCATTTTCAACAACTGAAAATTTGTGGATAGAGATTGATCTATCAGCTGAACTGACAAAGATCTTAGAATCTTGATACATAAGCTTCAACAAATTACCTTTATGATCATCCAAAGTTTGAAATATAGACCAATCAAAACCAATTTCAGATATATGTGCTGGATCTGCATTCTCATCATCCAATCTTTTGGCAAATACTTGAATCATACGATCTCTTCCTATACTAACAATGATTTCAAAAATTTCCAATGTGAAATAACAGACATCATTGATAGTAAACTCATGGGTTGGAGTATTGAATAAAAGTTGACCTGATTTTTCAAAGATGGAAAGATTCCCATATGCATCACCAACTATAACATTTTCATCCTTGGTAATTTCCAAAGAGGTGACATGATTTGATATAACTTTGTTAGGGAGATCTTCAATGTTAACAGTTGAGAAATGCTCAATATTCAAAGAATCCTCATCAAATATCTTGATGACACCATCTTTGGTCCAACTAACTATTTTGCCTGTTGATGTTCTTTTAACACCAGTTATGCTTTTCGAGAGAGCATCAATAAGGTGTTTAGATGCAGCATTTTCAATATCAAACAATTGAATTTCTTCACTTGAAGTCAAGAAAACCAAATGTTTTTCACTTATCTGATTAATAGCAGTAATATGTGACTGAAATTTAACTTTTGTAGGAGATTCTGGTGATTTTTCTGTCTCTTTTGATATTTCTAACTGTAAGGAACTTGGATCCAAAGCTTGAATATTTTCAGAACCAGCCCACACTTTATTATTGAATGAATCTCGGAAAATTGCACCAATTTTTTCTTCAGAATCATTAAACTTATATCTTAAACTTAAAGTATTCTTGGAAGAATCATATTGGAATATCTCACCTAATGATGACAAGAACAAAACATCATCAATATCATCACCAGTCGCATAAACAAAATTCCCATTTAAAAAATCTCCCAACAACACGCTTTTTCCTTCAATCATAGACTTCGTTTCAAATTCTTCATATTTCCAAACTTTGATATGTCTGATACCATATGTCACTATATATTGATCAACCCATAACACACCATTAATTTGAGATGTACAACGATTAGCACCCACAATTGTAGTATTAATACCATTCAATCGCCACAAATAAATAAAACTATCATGATTCACACCAATACTTAGTAAATACTTCGAATTTGGTGAAAACTTCAATCCCAGAATCCCAAAATTATGTTCTGATAAACTCAATATTGGATAATCATTTGAATCTGGTGCTAATGAAAAAATCAATATTCTAGGCTGAGATCCAGTTTCCCCCACAGCTAGGAGTTTTTCATCTGGAGATATGGCAACACATGATATCGTCTTGATCTTTTGAGTTTGCTTTGGAGGTGATGAATTTAGCGACAAATCACCTAATTGGTTATTAATATCTGAATTATTAGATATCGTCACTGTTGATTGTAATTTTGGATGTCCATATTGATCTTTTTCCTCGGGAGGTTGTTGATTTTGAACAAGATTCAAATAGGCATTGGCACTAGAAGTATTGGAAGTTGGTATATTAGTATTATAGGCGCAAAAGAACCTTTGATGTGGTGAGAGTGTACCACAAGATTTATCTATAGGCGCAACGACGACTCCACCACTGGCGATATATGCCACAAGATTTGCCGACACAGCAAAGTTGAGCTGGTTATTGGATGAAGTACCATAGATTCTATCAATTGAAAGCCTCGAATCTGAACTCATCATGGATCCATTCACCTCTTGAGTCTGTTATTGTTTGTTGATTATGTTTGTTTACATTTCGTAATGTATATGAATTTTTTTTTTCGCGCCTTGTCACGATTGAGGTACCTACAATTATTAAAAATTTGATTAGTCGTAAAATACATTTCATTATAATATTAAAAATTAGTGCTATTATAGCTTGAATATCGTAATTAGAAAATCAAATCTACTGAAGCAATCCTGCTTGTAGTTCTATGTCTCCAAGATCCTTCTTTTTCCCACCAATCATTCTTTTGACACTCTTTTTCAAATCCCATTTAGATCTCTTCACATCATTATTCTCCAAGTCATAATCATATCCACTATCAAGTTTCCCATAACCAGAGACATCTGGGGCTCTCCATCTCTTTAAGAACAGAGAACTCAATACAACACTCACAGAACTGAAAGCCATAGCAGCACCTGCAGTCAGAGGACTTAATTGAATTCCCCAAGGTATTAAAATACCCATAGCAACAGGTAACATGGTCATATTATAAACGCAAGACCAGAACAAGTTCCATTTGATTCTGTTTAATGTAGAGTTTGAAATAGACAAAGCGGCTGAAATACCACTTAATTTGAATTCGTTGTTTAATATGACAATATCAGCAGCTTCTAATGCGATATCAGTACCTGATGCAATGGCAATACCTAAATCAGATTGAGCCAACGCTGGTGAATCATTTATACCATCACCAATAAAAGCAACTCTTAAACCCCTAGATTGGAAATCACGAACTAATTGTTCTTTACCATATGGTGATATTTCAGCATAGACGTTATTATAAGGAATACCAACTTGTGAAGCTATTTTATTTGCAGCTTTTGTATGATCACCTGTAACCATTGCTGTTTCATAGCCTTGAGTTTTCAAATAACCAATAACATTAACTGTATCGTTTTTCAAACCATCTTGAATTTCCAAATATCCAACATATTGATCATTAATTGAGATATGAGATACAGTTGTATCAGAATCAATTTTTAAACGATCAGCATTAGTTTTCAAAAATTCATCAGAAAATACTTTTAAATTACCAATAGCAATATCATATTTTTGACCATTCAATATAACTTTGGCAATGATACCTTTCCCAATTTTAACTTCTAAGCTTTCAATAACGGTTTTCAAAGAACCCAATTGTTCAGTAGCATATTTTGCAATAGCCACACCAATTGGATGTTCACTTTGAGCTTCAACTGCACCAGCTAATTCCAATACTAAATCTTCGGTCCAATCACCAATTACATGAACACCAGAAACAAACATGGATCCAATTGTCAAAGTACCAGTTTTATCAAACAACAAGACATCAATGTTATTGGCACTTTCAAGGACTTCACCACCTTTGATCAACACACCATTTGAAGCACCAACACCAGTACCAACCATAACAGCAGTTGGAGCAGCTAAACCAAGTGCACAAGGACAAGCAACAACAATGACAGATATGGCAATTTTAAGACAGATGTAAAGTTTCCCGTTAACATTGTTGAAAACAGCAGGTGGATTTGGTACAACTGTACAGATAATTATCCAACATATGAATGTCAAGATGGATAATGTTATAATTGTTGGAACGAAAATGCCTGCAACGTAATCTGCATAACTTTGGATAGGTGCCTTATTCATTTGAGCAGCTTTAACTAATTTAATAATTTTTGAAAATTGAGAATTTTCAGAAGTTGAAGTGACTCTAACAAAGAGATGACCAACACCATTAATTGATCCACCAATGACTCGATCATTTTCCTTTTTGAAGATTGGGAGAGATTCACCAGTTAATAAAGATTCATCAACTTCTGATTCACCAGAAATTATAAATCCATCAGATGGGATTTTTTCACCAGCTTTAATTTCCAAAATATCATGAATTTGTAAATAATTAATTGGAATTTTAATTAAATCAATTGTTGATGATAAATCAAAATTTTCTGGATCTTTAACAATTGTACATTCTGTAGATGTTAAATTAATTAATTTCGATAAAGATGAAGAAGTTTCACTTTTAGCTCTATTTTCTAACCATTTACCCAATGAGACAAAATTAACTAATAATACAGCAGTTTCAAATAATGTTTGTGGAGGATGAGTTTCATCACCTCTAAAAAATGCAATTGCAATTGTCAAGACACTAAAGAAATAAGAAATTGTAGTTGAAATACAAATCAAAGTATCCATTGTTCCTGAACCATGCTTCATTGAATTATAAGCATTGATATAGAAGAATTTACCAACACCAAATTGGATATATGAGGCAAGCCCCCATTCAATTAATGATTCCATGTATAATCCATGGAAAATATGCCATGATGAATCAACATCAGAAGCAGGTAAGACATTATTAACAACAAACATAGGAACACCTATTAAAAATGAACTAATAAAACTTTTTTTCCAAAATTCAATTTCTTTAACTTTATTTAATGATGATATTTGTGAAGTTGCATCAATAACATTTTGTGGATTTGCCATAATTCCAATATTTTGGAAATCTCTAACAAGAAATCTTACACCTGTTTTAGATGAATCATAAGTTAATGCCATAATGGTGGAACTTAACATATTTGAAGATATATAACCTTTAAATTGTGATATTCTTTCTTCAAAATCTTCAATTTCTCCCAAATCTAAATCTAATGTGAATTTTGTAGTCTCCACTAATGGACTTTGATCAGATTGTGTTATAGTTTCCGTTATTTCAGCTTCAAATCCACAATCATCAATTGCATCTTTAATAACAATTGGATCCAAAGTTTTGAAATGTTTTACAACAGCTTCTTCTGTAACTAATGAAACTTCAGCACTAACAACACCTTCGATATCATTCAAGATATTGGTGACACTTGAAGTACAAGCACCACAAGTCATACCTTTTATAGAAACTGTAGTTTCAGCCATATCTAAAAATGATTGAGCATTGGTTTTATTATTGGCGGGTATATTACTAATTTCTCTTGATTCCAAAATTTCAGCATCAAATCCAGCATCTTCAATCCATTCTTTTAAATCATTAGGTTTTATAGATTCATTATGTTTAACAACAGCTTCTTCAGTTATTAACGAAATATCAAATTTGTCAACACCTTCTTTAGGTTCCACTATTGATTGTATTGCCGATGTACAAGCTCCACAAGTCATCCCTTTTACACTCAATTTCGTTTCAAACTGCTTTTGTTGTTCCTCATCACTTGATATCACTATAGCATCAAATCCACAATCTTCTATAGCTGTTTGTAAAACTGATGGTGTTACCATATTGGAATGGTGAACATTAGCTTCTTCTGTTATTAATGATACCGATGCTTCCCGTACACCCTCTATATTCTCCAGAGCATTAGTGACTGCTGAGGAGCATGATCCACAGGTCATTCCAGACACTGTCAGGACAGTCACAACCATTGTATCAATGTATATCTACAGTGCTCTCTTGTAAGATGGTTGTAAAGTATCTTTTCTAAATGTTTGATTTATTCTCATATACTCTTTTTTTTTTTTTTTTTTTTTTTTTTTTTATTTTGGCTGCCGGTTCGCGGGTGTTTTTTCAAAGCGTTTAAGCGGAAATTTGATAGAAAGCTTGATTCTCGTATTTTTAATTATAGATTGATTACTTTGATTGTTGAGTAAATTTGATTATACATTTGATGCAATTGTGGTGTATAATTGTGGTGTATGAATGGTTCTATGAGGATATGTGCAAATAAGTTGACATATTTTAGACTATCTGCACTGTTTGTGATTGGATTATCTAGAAAATCACGGGCTTATGACTGAAGGAACCCTTACATAGGGTAATAAAAGGGTAGGGCAGCTAGCAGCGCAGCTATTTATCATCTAGATTATACCAAATGGGTCGTAGACTCGTAGTTGTAGAATGACAATACTTCAAAGGGATCAAGTTTTCAATTGCTCGGTTGTATAATCAAGAAGAGTTATTTTGATCCTTCAAATCATGTTACTTACTTGAGGTTCTACAGCTTTTGAAACAGTAAGACAGTTATTAGTTGTAATTATGAACAGATATCCTACTTCAATAATAGCCTGGACTTTCTTCTACTTCAAGAAATGGGAAATAGAAACCTATGATTATCCAATAATCAACCTTTTAACTGTTCAAAACCAGAACCTCATCATACTTTCCAACTTCAACTCACATTCTTAACTTCCAAAACAAGACAATCCAACTTCCTCAAACAGTAATAATCAGTCCTCATCCTAATCTATAACATACTCTTATTCCCCCAAAGCCTGTATTTGACAGATTTCTTATTCTTGTTCATCATTTGTATCTTCCCAAAGAGGAAATTTTCAAGATTGATCAATACTATACACTATTAACATGAATCAATAAAAAATATAAACCTGATCTCAAGATCATGTATATAAAGAGCTCCAAAATCAAGGATCCAGTCGTTTGTAGTAATTTATCATTAAAAATAATTGATAATGCAACCAACTACAATCACTACGAGGTAATCAAAAAGCAAAAAAATTCTTAATTTTAATTAATTCAAAATTTTGATATATAAATAAGTTTATAATTTAGCAGCAACTTTTTGTTCTTTATTTAAAACTTCAAAAATTTCATCTGCAGCTTCCCTTAAATAATATTCTAATTGTTCACTTTTATTACCTGATGAACGTCTTGTACAAATATTAACATGTAAGAAATCATTATTAATTTGATAAGCTAATCCCCAACCAATTGGATTAACTTCACTCCAACCATAAGCATCATGATAATTAGAACTTAATTGAGATGTTGAAATTAACCAAGTTCCAGAATAAGTAAATAATGGATCTGAAAATAATGGATGAGGTTGTTCATCTGGAGTTAATAGTAATTTCAAACCAAGGAAATGACGATCAACACCTTGACCTGCAGATGCAGCTCTAATATATTCTGAATGACCTTTAATTGCATTTAAGAAATCTTTATAACGTTGAGAATCAGAAATTGAGGAATCTTCCCAATTACGAACAAAATTTAATGATTCTTCAGTAACTGAACGATTAGCTTCTGTACGACCATGATAAAAACGACGAGTTGAAGCAGCTTCATAAGTTGGAACAACAGTTCCTGTTAATTTATAATATGCTAATTGAATAATCATTTGAATAAAAGCATCTGGAGATTGTTTAAATTGTTTAATTTCATTTTTAGCATATTTATTATAATGCCAAACTTTAACATCATGATTTGAAATTTCAGATTCAAAATTTTCAAAAGCTTTTGTAATTGAATCAGATACAGTTGGATTAACTTCAAATCTAAGATGTTTTGGAGTTGGAATTGATTCAACTGGTTGATGAACTTTTTGTAAAAATTCTTCAGGATTTAATTTCCATAATTCTTTATTAACAAATTCATTTAATAATAAAGTTGGAGTACCATCCATCTTGGAATGTTCAGCAATGAAACCAGAATAACCATTTTTAGCAATGAAAAATTGAACAGGTTTATCGAAATAACGATTAAACCCATTTCCATGCCATGAATAATGAGCACGATCTTCATAAGTGATTGGTTGATCTTCATCTAAAGTAATGATGAATGTTGATTTATGAATATCATCTAAAGATGCAACATTAACTGGTGATTTTCTTAATTCAACATATGCTTTATACCAATCTTCTCTTGGTAAAGTTGTTAAAATACCAATTGGTTCTTTTGGAATAACACGACCAGATAATTCAATAATTTTTAACAATTGTTTATAAATTTCATTAATTGATAAACGAACTCCAGCACCATTTTCAGCATGAGTAAATAATTTATAAAATTCACCATTAATTGCAACAACAATAAATCCATTTTCTAAAATTGAATACAAGACATTTGAATCTTTACCTAACTCAAATGGAATTCTTGAATTATTAAACATAATACTAAAAGAATTCATACAAAATGGAGTTCCTTTAATAACTTCTGCAGGTAAACTTTCAGTTCTAATTAAATCAACAAAATTTAAAACTTTATCAATAATTGCTAAAGCTTTATATATTTGATTTTTACCAATCTCATCTAAATGAACTGGTAAATCTCTATGACCATAGAAATATGATACATATGGAACAACAGGATCGGTATAAGTTAAATAAGCATAATCATCCCAAAATTTTGATAACCAATTACGTTCAGTTGAACCTAATTCTTGTAAGCGCTGATGTAGTTGTTTCCCTTGTGTATTAAAGAAATCTTCAACAAGGGCGCTATGTTCAGCAAATTGTTTTTCAGAAGTGACAAAAGGTTTAATTGATTTTAAATAACGAGCCTTAGTATCTTCAATTGAAGGGACCGGTAATGGTGGTAATTGATCTTGATATTTAAAAGTTTCACCTTTAAAAGTAGGTTTAGTTGTTGAATATAATTTGACGGGCATCTTGAGTTTGGTTATAGATTGATGTAACTTTAATCTTAGCATTGTATTAAAGAGACATTAAGAGAAGGGAATTGTGGTTATATATATTAATTCACCTTTTCAATGGTTGTGGGATGTATTGTTCCTTATATAGACAACATTTTCTTTAAACCGAATGACTTTATACCGATGATTCAAATGGAATATTTTGTGGTGGGGTCCAAAGGAAGCCAATTTGAATTATACCGCGAAACTTTTAACCTAGGTTGAAATAACGAGGGCACGTGATTTTTAGATAACAATGGAGTAGGACAATGTAAGGTATAATGGTGGTTATGTGGTTATGGAATGAGAGAATATCATGGTGCAAGGTGTAATGGTGGGTATGGTTATTATATAATGGCTATGGTAATCTATGGTGGTTATGGATACTCGAGCTATAGTTAGTCACATGGTTAATCATGGATAGCACCTTCCTCTTTAGAACTTCCCATCATGTTAAAAACTACATCAATAATTGACTGGTCACTTTGATAAAATTTTATAAGAGCATTAAGGGCTATGATTAATGGAATCTTTTTAACCATGACAACCAAAGTGATCAACTCATATGTCCAAGGATAAAGAAATAATCCAACTATCACAAACTCTTACAACTTCAGAAATCTTGGAGACTCAATCATCTACAAATGATATTACCCATTTTAGGAAACTCTTGACTATAAAGATCATATCAGATACATTAATTCATAACCCCAGGGCAGATGTTAAAAAGCAAGATGTTTATTCAATATATACAACTCTGTTTGGTAAATTAACCAATACAACACCTTTAAATCAAGCACAATTGGGGAAATTAGTGAAGTTATATTTTGGTTGTAGGTCCAAGAGAGTAGGAAGTCGAGGTGATTCTCAATATGCATATTATGGGATATCTTTAGTGCCTGAATTGGAGATACGGCTTTCTAAGCAGAAAGAATGTAAATTTGATGGGAAAAATGTACAAAGGGAAGCTGTGGTACGATGGTTAATGAATGAAGTTATTGAGAATGATCCAATATTAGAAAAATGTCAATTGATATTCAATTCATTTAAAGAATTTGATTTTAAAGAACTTAGATCAGATTGGCAAGATATTAATTATATTGTTAAATTTAAAATCATAGATATATTTAATGAATTATTAAATCATGGGTTATTGAAAAAAATTGGTATTGTTTATGATCCAGGGATGAATACTATAAAAGTTAATATAGTTATAAAAATAATTGAACAAGCTCATGAATACAAAAATAATGAATTATCAAGACTTGAAATTCAATATTTAACATGTCAAATATTACAAGAATTAACAATTCAAAATAAATCAACATTTGGATTTTATTGGATTATAAAATGATTATTTGATGAATTAACACCTTATATAATTAATTTATTAATCACTACCTAATCTATAACCTTTCCCTTGAAATTTTGAATTACCAAAGATACTTCCAGAAGAGGTGGATGTAGATGATGTTGTTGTTGTATTTGTTGGAGTTGAATGTATTGTATGAATTTTTGATCTTGTTGTATTTAATCTTTGTTGATTCCCCATTATTGTTTCAACAGATCTTTTAAACCATATTGGAGCTCTTAAATGACCAATTTCTTTAATTTCATTTAATGTACCTACTCTATTACCTTGATTATTTAAATTTCTTATCCCAAAAGTTTCACAAAAATAACTATATAAAGGTCCTAAAGTCCATGATTCAATACATGCATAAACATAAGCTGCACTCATACCAACTAATACAGCCAAGAATGAAGCTGTACCTTCTAATAATAATCTAAACCCTAATGTAACAACAGGTAATAATGAAGCTTTAATTGATATAAAATAAATACTAACTTGATGATCCCTATTTGCTCTTGACCAAGTATAAGTTAAAGAACCTAATAAAGCTTGTTGTAAAAAAGGTACTGGTAATAAAATTGAACTTGTTATTATAATTGGAATAATAATGAACAAATAAAATAAATAATCAATATAATTATTATAAAATTTTAATTCTTCAATACCACGAGAATATGAATAAAGCATATAAATATCCATTAATCCTTGCATTGGTTGAGGATTAACAACTAAAAAACCTGTAAATGAACGCCATATTTGATAATCATATATGATTTTCCCCCAATTACAAAATAAATATGATGATGGTAAAATTGTAAGTGCATTTAAAAATGATGATGTTAATGTTGAAATTGTTAAAAATCTTGTTATTTTAGGAATTTGGGCAATGAATCTTAAATGTTAATATCTCTTAATTATACTAATAATGATTGGTATCTATAACTTACTGATTTAAATCTGACATTGTTGTAAGATGAACAAATTATTGTTAAATAGTTTTGACACCTTGTTCAACAATTGTCTAGTATATGATTTGTACTTTCATACCGAAACATTATTCCGGGGGTATTTATCATCACGTGATATAATTACCACCGTATTGTTATCTAATACATTACCTAATAGTCACATGACAAAAATATTTTATATAATCTCTTACGTAATTTTTTTTTGGTCATTTTTGAAATTTTGTGCAGCTTTTCTAAAAATTTCCCTGATTTTCTTTGCAGCCAAAAGATAAGAGACTTTGATTAAATTGAATAGATTAGATAGAATTTATTAACGGTGGGATTACGATTATCAGTTTATAATTTGGGTATAGCCTTGTTAAGTCTGTCTATTGTCCATTATTGGAGATAATAATCATACGGTCTTGTTGTTGTTGACATGTTTTTACCCGAATTGTGTCTAATTCTATTGGCACCAAGAGTACTACTCAACCACGTTTATTATATATGATTAGACTAACAATGGGGAATTAAACAATAGAACATGATACCGTTAGAAAGAATATTCTTTAAGATGATCATTAAGGCCATAATTACCGTTTAGTTATACTCTTTACAGAAATATATACAGTTAAAATAGTTTATAGATCATTCCTTGATGTCCCGATTAGGATATTACACTTTCACATGTTAATTAATCACTCAAGATGATTGACAAAGACAATACAACAATAACTATTTAAACAATTAGGGCACCATTAAATAGACTTTTTAAAGACCTATAGCACCTCAAGCAACTTGATTTAATGCCGTAGTCTCTCTCTTAATCCCACACGTGCTGTTTTCTATATCCGATAATCTGATCTCGTGTATATCTCACATGCAGACACTCCAATATATTCTCTGCTGCTTTTTGAAACGTCCATCAAATTCTATATAAATACTCTCAATCCCTCTCTGAAAACTGGATAAACCAATAAACAATATACACCTTAAACAGTACCCACGACTAAATACACAATGTCTGAATTAATTAGAGACTTGCCCCATACTCCCAAACAGTTTTTTTATAATTGGATACCAAGGGCCAAGAAAGAAATAACTTTAACAAAAGATAAGCAAGACCTTGCAGAATCTGAAGAAGAATATAAATTACGTATTGAACAAGTTAATCAATTAGGTAAATTTAAAAAATATATGCCTATAATAACAACTGGTGCTGGTTTATTTAGTGATGGTTATGTTAATAATTCTATTGGTACTGCATCAACTTGTTTAAAATTATTATATCCTGAAGCTTATGGTTCATCACCAGCTATTAGAAATGTTACAAGTATTGCATTTGCAGGTACTGTTGTTGGTATGTTAATATTTGGTGTTATTTCTGATTATCATTCAAGAAAATTCGCAATGTTGGCTGGTACTATTATTTTAATACTTTTCACAATTTTATGTTCAGGTTCATGGGGTGCTGGAGGTTCAATTCATGGTATGTTGGCCGCCCTTACTGCATATAGATTTTTCCTTGGTGTTGGTATTGGTGCTGAATATCCTGCTGGTTCAACTGCTTGTGCTGAAGCAAGTGCATTATTACCACCGGGGAAAAGAAATCGTTGGTTTTGTTGGTTTACAAATTTTATGATTGATATTGGATTTGTTATTAGTGCTTTTGTACCAATGGTTATGCTTTGGATTTGTACTCCAAAACATTTAGAGCCAGTTTGGAGAGTTTCAATTGGGTTAGGTGCTATACCTCCAATTTCTTTATTTATTTTAAGATTATATTATAAAGAAGGTGAAGTTTTCCAAAAAACTCGTTTTAAAAAAGTAAGAGTACCATATTGGTCAATTTTAAAATTTTATTGGTTTAGATTAGCTATTGTTTCAATCATTTGGTTTATTTATGATTTTTCAGCTTATGCATTTGGTCTTTTCTCTTCTTATGTTATTGATGGATTATATGATTCAAATGATTTATATCAAACTTTTGGTTGGAATGTTGTATTGAATATTTTTTATATCCCTGGTGCTTTCCTTGGTGCTATTGTTTCTGATTATTTAGGTCCAAGAATTACTTTAGTTATTGGTGTTTCTTTACAATCAATTGTTGGTTATATAATGGCTGGTAATTTTGAAAGATTACAACAACATATTGGTGGGTTTGTTGTTGCTTATGGTATCTTTATGACTCTTGGTGAATTTGGTCCTGGTGATAATATTGGTTTATTAGCTTCCAAAACTTCTTGTACACCAGTCAGAGGTCAATATTATGGTATCGCTGCTGCTATTGGTAAAGTTGGTGCCTTTATTGGTACTTATTGTTTTACTCCATTAACTGAAAAACATGGTATTAAATCAGCTTGGTGGTTAGCTTCTTCATTAGGTTTATTTTCAGCATTTTTAGCATTGTTTTTATTACCTTCAGTTGATCAAAGTGCAATGCAAGCTGAAGATGCTAAATTTCTAGCTTATTTGGAAAGTACAGGCTTTGATATTTCTCAATTAGGTACTGAAGAATTTATTGATCAAGATACTGCTGCAAGTGATAAAGTTGATATTACTCAAAAAGTTGGTGAAAAAGATCAACCATTGGAAAAGTATGCTTCTGATGATTAAATTAACTTTATTTTGTACAATCGTTTAATAGCAAATAATATATATAATATTTATGAGTTTTTTATTCATTAAACACTTTTGCATCATCATGTTGTAACAATCGTATCATAATTCCTTTACTTTCACCATTAGTATAAAATCCATTTTGAATCAATTCTCTTTTAGGGAATCCAAATTCTGGATATCCATCGCCAGCTTTTTTCAAGATTTCTTCTTTTAAACCAACTTTATTACCAATCCATGTAGCATGTATAGTATGATCATTCAATACTGCACCACTATTAGGATGCACTAATACGTTTAATCCGGTATTCTTTAGTTGTAAATAAGAAAAGAATCTAGCAAAGACAACTGGATCCTCGACATCAACTTCAAAAAAGGGGTCATCATGAGGTCCAGTTATTGTATCAGTTTTAAGAACTTTAACAATCAATTCATCATTATCAATCTCCTTACGGAAATCAACAAATATAGAATCCTTAAGTCTTACAGCTATGGAGCGAGTCTTTGCTGTGTAATAAATATGGAAATCGTAAGACTGGATAGGCTCAAAAAAGGGCATTTTGAAGCAGAGGTAATCAGTCCGAGGGAAGTTATTGTTGATGAATTTAAGGGTAGTTGAAGTGTTTTTTATACTTTAAAGGTGTGGCTGTTTTAGATTATACGTCTACCGGTTAAATACTAGTTCCACCAAATTACGAGAGAGTAATTACTGAATCACTTTTGATTGATAGTGACAGTACCTTTTATAACCCATTTCTCGGAGATCAGAAAGATGAGCTATAAATGGATAAATTTTTGTATATTTTAGTTGAAATTGAACGCTCAAAAATGAATCATCAAAAAATTACACAAAGGAAAAAAGCGGTTTGTCACGGAACCAAAAACTAAACGCTTCACTATTCAAACAAAGAAGAACCAGCGCTTGCGAAATGGCTGAAGAGGATAAGAATAGCATCAAGTTCAGGAGGAACTACAAGGCCTGTCTGAACTGTCGCACCAGGAAAGTGCGTTGTGATTTGGGTCCAGTTGAAGCGCCTCATGATCCGCCATGTGCTAGATGTCGTCGTGAAAGGAAAGAATGTGTGTTTGCTGAATCACGAAGAGGTGGTTCTCATGGTGGTTCTGCTGGTGATGGAGTTGTGAAGAAGAGAAAGCTGGAAGCAACCCCTGAGTTGGTGCAGTCTGGTCATTCCACAAGACAGAATTCAACAGATCAACATCATCGTCCTTCATTACAATCATTGACACAGGCTGTGAACTATACTCAACAACAAGAACAACAACAACAGCAACAGCAACAGCAGATTCATCATCCTCAGGCTCATCATCCTATAAGACCACCATCGGGGTCTGCACCGGCACAGACACAACCTACTGTTCAACCAACTCATTCACCAGAAGAACACTCTCAACCAGTGCCTCCTCCAACTAGACCTTCAGAAATTACAACTTTACAAGGTGCACTTGTATTTCTTGCTCGTGCTGCAGGGACAATTGCTAAAGCTGATGATCGTGATAATATAAATGGACGAGAAATTCATGAAAAATTGGAGGATCAAGATTCTTCAACTTCAACTTCAAGAAATAATTCAAATACAAATATAACAACTACAAGCTCTACAATTAATGCTCCAGAATATGAAAATTCATTCATTGCACCATTGATTCGTCCACATGGTAAAAAACCCACAGTGATGCCTCCTGTCTCAAATGCTTCTAATGTTCGTCCAAATCCATCTAAAAGACTTACTGATATTGAATATATTGGACCAAATAAAATGTTGACTGAACAAGAAGCTGAAAGATTAATCAATTTATTTTTTTTAACAATGCATCCTTTTTTCCCACATATCCCTACACAACTTCATGCACCACAAATTTTAGCACAATATCCAATTTTATTATGTGCAATCTTGACAATTTCATCAAGATATCATCCTTTTGAAAATACATCTAGTGCACAAGTTAATAAAAATTCAAGAAATATTCAACTTCATGAAAGACTATGGATTTATTGTCAAAGATTAATTTCTCAAACAGTTTGGGCAGAAGCTTCAACAAGATCTATTGGTACTGTATTGGCATTTTTATTATTTACTGAATGGAATCCAAGAGCAATTCATTGGCGTTGGTCAGATTATGCAAATAATAAAGATGATATGGGTCCTGAAGGACCAGGTTTACCTAATGATGAAGAAGAAGATGAAGGATTAGCAGGTCTTGGTGCTATGAGAAGAAGTGATCGTATGGCATGGATGCTTGTTGGGACAAGTGTTCGTCTGGCACAAGATATGGGATTTATAAATAGTTCAAGTAAGATTTTCATTGCAACTCATATAGCTGAAACTCATACTGCAATGAATTTAGGACAAAGAAGTATGTTGGCTCAAAGTTTAGGAGAAATTGATTTACATAATGATGACGATGATGAAGATTCAGGAAGTGCAGGATTAGATAGTAAAAGACAATATCAACATGATGAATTTATTTTAAGTTTAGATGAAGAAATTTTAAGAAATAGACATTTTAAAAAAAATAATTTAAAATTTTCAAGTATGCAAAAGGCAAAATTAGAATTATTAAAAATTATGTCATTAGCATATGAAACTATTTATTGTGGAAAATATCAATTAGATGGATATAATAATTTACAAAATTTAACAGTTTTATCAATTTTATCACCATTAATTGAAAATTGGTATAAAACTTATAAAAAATTTCTTAAACCATCAAATCCAAAAAATTTTAATCATCATTGTAATTTAAGAAATGCTACAAATATTAAACATGTTAATGAAATTACAAAACAAGTTGATAAAGAATCATTAATTTGTGATTATTATTATTGTCAACTTTATATTTATTCACTTGCTTTATCAATGGATAATCCATTAAATACAAATTTAGCAGATTCTAAAAAACCATTAAATAATTTAAAACTTGATGAAATTTCAAAAGCTGCAAAATATGTTGAATTAGCTTATAATGCAGCAAAAGAGATACTTACTGCAGCAATTCGTGTTCATAAATTAAAAATGTTAAAATATATGCCAGTACGTTGGGTAACAAGAATTGTTCGTTCAGTTGCATTCATTGTTAAATGTTTTTTAACATTAACAAATAATAATAATAATTCAGATTTATCAAATATTTTAAATTCTCAAGCTTCAACAATTTTAACATTATCAATTATACCAACTGAAGAAATTATTCAAACAATTCAAAAAGCAGCTATTGTTTTAAGAGAAGCTTCACCCGATGAATTACATCTTTGTACTCGATATTCAACAATTTTAATGTATTTATGTTCAGAAATGAAATATAGATCTAAATTATCAATCAATCCACCAAATTTAACAAAATTATCAACAAGTGATGATGAAGATGAAGAAATTGAACAACAACAAAATGCTGCTGCTCCATCACAACAAGATGATGATAGTGCAGTTCCATTAAATGAAGAACATTATCAACAACAAACTAACACCACTACTCCTATGTATAATTTTGGATATCAAACAATGGGTGGTGGTAATACAAGTAATAATAATATGGATCCATTACAACCATTACCTGATGCAGTTGTTGATTGGTTTTTAAAAAATGATGAATCTATAGGATTAGATTTTGTTGAACCATGGACTGAAATGATTGAACAACATTTAGATAAAAAAAAATCATAATATTACTAAACTATTATACATTTATCATTATTAATGCTATTATGATGTTTTAATTTAAATTTTCTTTTTGTAATATTTATTGGAGTTGATTTTGATCTTTCAACTCTTGAAAAAAGTGTATCTGGTTTATATAAATCGACATCTGATTTAATAGAACCATAATTTGTCTTTATTGTATTTGTTTTCGATAATTGAATCGTATCTTGTGGTGTCATTGTTGTTGTATTACTTTGTATAAATCTTATTGAATGACCTTCAATTTCATCATTATTATCACTTTTCCCATTAAATTCCACAACATTTAAATCTTTTGCATCTGGGAATTTACCATCTTCATCATCATCATCTTCAAATTCATCATTACTAATTTTTTCTAAAACTAAATCATAAAATAAAATTCTTTTTTCATTATGCATCATTTCTATAATATCATTCAATTCAAATAATTCAAGATTATCCATTCTAAAATGTTCATCATATAATAACCAATCATCACTTATCCCTTCATCATCAATTTGTCTTATTGCTGTTCTCTTATTTCTTAAATCATCTCTAAATAAAATATTTTTCAATATAAGTTTATATCTTATATTTAATTTTTTAGTTCTTGTTGTAATCATCGAGGGCACATATTCAACAGAAATTGAACTATTATTTGAATATATACTTTGTAACCCATCATGTTCTTCCATTTCACCCATTATGGACGAACTTTGAATATCATCATCATCTTCCTCTTCTTCTGATTCTTTGGTCTCAATTTGTATGATTGGAGAACGTGGTTCGCTTAATAAAGAAACTGAAGATCTTGGTGTATTGGGCACGTGAGTTAATGATTCTTCATTTTGAATTGTAGATACTCGTGTTAATGAGTATTTGGGACTTGGAGGTTGTGAAATATTTGGACGATAAGAATCAATTGAACTTTCATCTTCATATAAATCATCATCATCATTGGTTTCATTCCTTGGTTTTTCAGAAGTTAATGAAGGTGTATAACCTGATTCACCAGATATGATTGAATTCAATTCAATTGTTTGATTTTGATTAGATATTGGACCAAATGAAAATTGATTTGAATTTAAATCTGAATTATTCACCCTATTTTGAGCCATTATTATTGAAGATTGAGATTGAGCCAAAGGACCAAGATTAGTTATAACAACTTCATTTGAATCATTTGATGATTCCAAAAAGAATTTAGTTAATAAATCTTGTAATAATACTGTTGAATTTATTATATTTGGTATAATCATAAGTAATGTTATATCAGTATCCACTATATTATCAATAAATTCATTAAGACCCATTCTATATTCTGGATTATTTATTATTTTTTCAAATTCACCTTCTTTAACATTATTAAGATACCAATTCCATATTTTATTATAGTTTGATGTAAGTGAAGAATCAAAATCTTTATAAATGAATGTTGGTGGTTTTATATTAGACATATTATTCAATTATTCTATAATTACCATTGTATGAAACCAAACTTTTTGAACCAAAAAACACGCCTCTATAACACCAAAATAACTTGTCTTATCACTTTAATCTCAACAACTTTCAACTAACTTATTATTCTCCCAAATGATTTATTATTTGTATACTTTTGAGATATTTAAAAACATTCACGTCTATGTTTTTTTTTTCACCAGATTGCTGCCCGTCCGCTTAAATTTCGTTTCAGCCTGCCCAGTCTAGACGGAGCCCTGCCTAATCTGTAGAAGGAGAACCCCCGCCTAAACAAAAGATCTTCCTTCTAAGCTCTCTGCCTGGCTAAGCCTATCCGCGATTTTTTCCCATTAAACAATCACGTTACAAAAGGTTTCTACATAATCTCCAGAAACTAGATCATTTATGATCATTTATATATATGAGCTAACTATTCTGAAGGAGAATACATGATCTGTGTTATGAATTTCCCTGAATAACGAGTTGTACAAGCAACACTAAGTACTTCATTTTTAATATTTGAAGTTAATAAATGATTTAAATTAACATGAGGTAAAATATGAGAATTTAAACCTGAAGAAGCAACTAATTTTTTATCTTTTTTCAATTCTGCAGTATCTGAACTTGAATTATAATGATGGGTATTGAAATGTTTATTTAAATAATTATTATTTAAATAAACTGGTAATTCAGGTATTGGATTTCTATGAAGAAATTCTTCATCAACTGGTAAAATTTCATCAGATTGATGGAAAATTTCTGGAATTTCTTGTGAATATTCTTCTTTATTAGTTTGTTCAGGTTGATCAATTGATAATTGTGATGTTGAATGAAGAAATGAAGTTGAAGATTTTCTCTTATTATTACTAATTTTATTTTTTTCAATAACACCAGCATCAAATACATCATTATTATTTGATTGTTCAATATCATCAACTTCAAACCAATTAACAACATTTCCAGATTTATCTGTTGCAATAGGTAAATCTTCACTATATTTAATTTCATTATTAATTAAAAATTTCACTTTATATATTCCCAAAGGTAATGTAATCATAATTTTATAAACACCATCATAATCTTTATTTAACTTAATCTTCTTGGACCAATTATTAAAATTACCAATTAAATAAACTTGTAAATCATCATCTTGTTTAAGACCACCACGATGACGACTATTACCTTCATAATCAACATATTTAACCAATACAGTTCTATATTCATCACTTTGTCTTTCATCCTTCCCCACAGCACTAGCATTTTTATTAATTAAATCTTCATCAACATCATAATCATCATCATAAGACCCGCTCATAACTTCACTCATTTCACTAGCAACAGGATTTATTTTGGAATTACCATCATCGCCACTACTACTTAATTTCCCAAAATAATCATTATCAGTTAAGAAAACGTTTGGTGATACTATAGCTTTTGGTTTATAAGGAGGTGGATAACCATTTTCTGTACTTATGGGTAGATTTAATAATTGTCCTTGTCCTTGAATATTCTGTTGCTTACTATATTCATGATGACTATGTGCTGATTTGGGGATTTCTTGACTTTGACGATGTCTTGAACTAACAGATGATTTCCTTCTTACAGGTAAACTTGATGTATTATTACCCATTTTATTTATTCTATAATCTTTATAGGTACTAAGCACCTCTGTTTGTATACTTTTTGTTCAGATTGCGACTGGCTTTTTAGTTTTATACCTTTTTGAGCATTTCCCCATAGAAAAAATCACCAAAATTGAAATCATTTTTTTTTAATTTTTTAAATGACGTAATATAAAACACATTCGCGAATGGTTTTTTACAGAATCAATTCGCGATTTCTTATATAATCAATTACGTCATCTCAGAACTCCGGACACAAGCGGAAACTCGTTTATATACGATTACATAATAGTCGTTTTTTAATTACACTAATAATAATACTTATAATTAAATTAATTAATACCCGGAAAACCACCAATCACCAACGAATTATAAAATCAAAAATACACACTGCACACACTGCACACATACTAATTAACACCTATTAACACAAATCTCTCTATAATGGGGGGAAAAACACAATCAACAACTAAAATCAAGTGAACGGAATTGTCATAAACTCATTAAAATATAACCACCTAGCTAGCTGGGTGAGCTAACTTCTTCTCTTTTTATTGGCAGCTCTTCTTTCTTTTCTTAATCTTCCTTGCATCATTGAATAAGTTGCTCTTTTAATAACAGTTTCTAATAATGGTTTTGTTAATTCTGGATAAACTTTTACAACTCTAATATGTAATTCATTTAAAAGATATTTTCTAAATTCTTCATTTGTATCACGTATCCATGTTTTAAAACCTAATGGGAATCCTAATTCATTTTGGAAAATATCAAGTATAAATTTTTCAATTTTAATTGTTTCATCAAGTGATGATGTATTTAAAATATCTCCAAGTTTTTGTAATGATAATCTTGAATCAAGATTTTTTTTTGATTGACATGATGTGTTTGATGAATTTGATGAATTTGATGAAGTTGATGAAACTGAAATATTACGACTTGTAGTTGTAGAAGATTGTTGAGTTAATGCAGGAGTTTCAGGTCTTGATGGTTGTACTATTTGAGTTTGTAATGCTGGAGATGCAATGCTATCTAAATCAAAAGGTGATGAATTTGTTGAATAATCCAAATAATTTAAAGGAGTTTCATTCTTAATTATTGCATTCATATCAAATAATGAATCTTCTAAATCTGTAAAGTTTTGAGATGATGATGATGTAGATGTTGTAGATGATGCAGCTGGTGTTGATGATGTCGTTGAAGTTGATATACTATTATTTGATATTATTTGATATAATTCATTATTAAAATTTGATTGACTTAAGAATTCATCAGTTTCATTTAATGGGATATTAAATTTATCTAAATCAATATTTATGCAATCATTATTGATAAAATCATCAAGATAAGAATGTTCAAAGTTCATTGTACTGTATTGTTATTGGTTTTTAAAGCTCAGTTTTAATATTCCTTCTTCGCTTCAAAGAACTACAAAGTAAAAGCTAGTAAATTTTTTTTTTTCATGTCATATACTATTCCTTATATTACATTTTCATTAAATCCAAACCTTTCTTTTTTGACATTATTTTTCCATACAACTCCAGTCATAAATTCTGCAATAAAATTAAAATTTAAAAAAAAAATTTTGATAAAAATTAATTTCCCTGGTTACAAACCATAAAAAAAATAATTTAAAATTAACAGGCGGTAAAAACAAACACAAGTTGCACAATGCATTGAATATACATACATAACCTTACAGCAACATACTGTAATGCATACAATTGCACAAATTTTATCAACCCTTTTTCCCACTTTCTTCCGTCTAAATCCTTAGGCAGGGACCACCTGGTGGGCCTCTGCCTAGCTCCACCTAGCTTTTGGGGTTTATACCATATTTCGCCAGCTCTTCTTTATTAACATCTTGTCTCCAAGTACAAATATTACATTTTAATTGTTTACCAAAATATAATGGTATAATGGGTATAAACCAAAATGTGAAAAATTCTTTCCTTTTAACAGGTTCAACACTTTGATTATGACAATTTGGACATGGTAAATTATTTGGATATCCATCAAGTTTGGAATCAAAATCTTTCATACCACAAATTAAAGGTATGAACGACATATTGAATTATATTCTCGTAATAGTTAATTCTAAAATCCGTATTTCGCCTTTTGAAATTGATTTGATTGTTACTATATGCTTCAAGTTGAAGTGCGTGTGCTTTCTCTGTCTGATGTAGTTGGAAGTGTAATGTAATCTGTGAAGGGATAAACTGGATACTGAGGCTTGAAAATTTAACCAAATTAATCAGGTTGATCCAAAAAACACACAAAAGATGTACAGCTCTATCAATATAATTGAGTAATTGACACTATTTGATAAGTTTAGTTGATACCAAAGTGTTTTATATATGAATTAAAACTACTTTGCTACGTGGTAGCAATACTAGGTGAAATTCTTGAGATAATAATTCGCGAACTGAAAAAACTCCGAGAACCAGCTACAGCCTACTCAGTACCAAAGTAGGTTAGATATTTCATCTAACTAGCAATAAAGAGGTCTATGTAAGTAAAACTTGTTTCAAGTTTAAATCTGATATTAGTTGTGTCTAATTTGATAGCATGTATGTTTTGTGTTAAGTACTACTATGTCACCTTAATGCACATATTGAAAGTACATATTAAACCAATCAAAAAACAGCCGAACGCAATAAGGGTCAACCAAAGATTTAGTAATGAATCATGATTACCTTCATGAATCAAAGAGTACGGCTTCATACAGAATCACGTTGTTTAAAATAAATTCTCGCCTAGTTGATTATGACTCTGTTATTGTCTGAAACTAGGAACTTGTTCAATCAATGTCAGGTGAAGAAAATGATGAGTGATATGGTAGGTACTCTCGTTACGAATACCCATAGGCTAATATACTAACGTTGAAACGGATTTTAACCTAATGTAAAATTGTTTAACTGGGCAAGGTACGATCTTGAGTAAGTTAAGGCTGGTACCAATTATGAAACAAAAATTAGATTAGAGGTACACACAATAGGATTTTCCAAATGAACATCTTGAGATTCTCACCAGTCGTCAAGTACCTCTAGATGTAATTATATTAATTACGTAATGTACCCATCTGATCATTCGGGAATCGGGGTTCTAGTTTTACGAATATCTCTTCATTAAAAAGCTCGTGAAACCGGTTTAATCATGTTTAATAGCTCATGTTACTTAAAAATTGTAGATCTTTACAACTTTCCCGGGTATGCTCAAAAATTAAAACATGTGTAACATGATGTTATTAGACACATACTAACTCTGGATACGATATAGTTTTAGGTACTTATAAAATATTATCTAGATGAGAAAAGTAACATGATCTTGTAAGATTTAATCTATTCCATATTGATTATATCTCAAATTTATTTATTCAAATGGTACCTATAGAAAGGTGATTTTAATATAAAAAGTTGAAATCAAGGATCAATAAGGAATTTGGGTAAAACACACACTTGCAGTTTAAGAGAAGAACTAGCATATTAAATTTACTTGCATCGTACATGTATGAAAATTTTGTTAATCAATTTTTGGTTACCCTATGAACAGATCTGTATATTTCAAGTCAAAATCTATATAATTTATGCATGAATATACTTTACCAACTTACCCTTGGGCAATTCTCAATTTGTATAAATGCAATTAGTGCATACGATAAGATCTTCTTAATGTAATGTTATAAACATACCTTAGTAAGTTACTTAGCAAAAGTACGAATTATAGACACTTTAGTGACTTTACCTATATAAAAAACTTCAATTTGAAGAAAACCTTAATGGCCATCAGTTGTACAATTTGCATTTATTTGCGTTGTAAATCTTTTAACTCGGGAATCTTAAGTAATTTCATGATCAAACTGTTCTCGGTAAAAGGGTCCCAGACTGGCACACTTTGTACAATTCGTAGCGAGATTGATCCACATAGATTTCGCCGAAATTAAAGGTTTAAAAGTATTGTCTTGATTATGATTCGTGAACCGGTAAAACGCTTCAACGGTCAAATCCAATTAAAGGTACCCGTAGTGATTATTCCCCGGGAATACCAAAGAGTTATACCACCTTATGATCAGGATCATCTTTTAATCCATTTCTCCCTCAGCCTTTGCTCTAGAATCACCAACTTGTGATCATTAATACACAGACTGATCAGCTAATTTTTAACGAAAAATAATCTTTCAGGAACAAGAGAATTTAACCGTTCGTACAACAAATGTTTTTTAACACCTGATACATAATCAATGTCAATTAGTAGATTTAACATAGCACTTTGAACATCTGATTACTTTGAACATTTACGCTTTTTAAGATGTATCTAAGCCTCTTTATTAATTACATGTTAAATTACTTATATATTTACCTTAACCGAAGCTAGGTTTAAGTTTCGAGAACAAAGAGTATTTTGGAGTGGTTGAGAATTTTTCCCTCACCATAATTAATTTTGAAACCAATTTCTGCGAAACAGCTCATTTACAAGTTTGATGAGTTAAATTTATTTTAAGGGAAAGATTCTAGACGACGTAGCTACAAGGCTAGAGAAGGGAAGGAATCTTTTAAGCCTTCTTCGAACAAGGATCATTCTTCTGTGAAAACTTTTTCATTAATGATCAATGATCGATCAGCTAAACTCTAGAACATTTCATTCATTCAACTAGTTGTGTATATAATTTCATCAATCAACGCCGGCGGCCAGAAGCGTGAGCCTAGAATCTCTCCACAAATTCCCGGCGAGGAGTAAAAATCTCCTTCGAGCTGGATCGATGGGCTGGGCCGCGAACGTCAGTACGAGAGGTACCTGCTAATTTTTGCAGGTGCTGGCCACAGCGGCTGGGGCCCCAAAATTTCATGATCAGGATTTACTAGTGGTAGTGTACCCTTTTAAACCTTCAGTATAACTAGGCAATAAGCTAAGTTTAATTAAAGCGAAAATGTGTTATTTCGTAAAGTGTAGATCTTGGACCGAGCGACCAGTAGGTTTTTCAATAAGGTATCGTGTTGTAAAGTACTAGGTATTTAACAGACTAATAAGACATAGCAAATGTATTATGGTGTAGAATTATTAAAAAAGAAGAGTACTTGATGAGAATTGAACAAATTGCTTGCAGTGTTTCAAACCTTAGGTATTCTTACATTTTAAAATCGGTAATTGGATATGATCAACAAACTACAGATATTGTAGCAAGGTAATTACTTACGTACCTATAGTTGTATTCAGAGTTTCGCTTAGGTTAGTTCGGAGAGTTTCGAGAAACATCATGGGTATGTTATTAGCTTAGCTTTTTGTTCCTGCTTAATTCTGTTGATGGAAATTTCTGGAGTTGCTATTAACTTTAAAGGGTACTGCTAGTTTACCTGACACTTATACACTCTCTCGCTTCATTGCTTCCGCATAAGAATTGTTTTAAAGGTTACTTTCCGCTACTAGAGGTGAAAGATTCTAACGTCATACGGTAGGTTTAATCGGGTTCCTAGTTGCATTACTCTTCAATACTAGAATTCACAAACATCCAATTCACAGCCTTAATTTTGTAATGTTCTCGGAGATGATCTCATGAAGTTAATCTAATTGATCTTCTTTCTAGAAATAATTACAACTGATTAATGATTTCAGAAAGAATTGTGTGATTAGCATAAAGTCTAACGTACCTTTGCATTTAATCACCAAGTAATCAGGTGCTCGTAATTTATTCAAGGTAAATAAAAATGTTAAATTCAATCATCCGTGCTTATGTCTGAGACTGAAGTTCCAGTTTTCTGATAATGGAATTAGACTGTACTGATATTGTATATGAGAAGTAGAACACCATTAAGTTGAATAGAATGTGATGGAAAAAGGTTAACAGACTGCAAGATGTAAAGTTAGTATTTATGTAATTGATCTGATATAATCTTCAAGTTGTTGATCAAGTTATTAAATTAGCTGGTTGATCAGAAACGAGAAAAACTTTCAGAACCCTTCAGCTCTCAACTCAGTATTTTCCCACACGAGTTCCCAATTCAATGAGCCCCTAGAGATATAGCAATCTCATTAATTCAATAAACAACGTGCTCTAGGATATATCAAGAATAATTAATCAAGCGCAATTAGTGATGAAATTTTTTAATATCCTTGAGTCAATTGTGTTTCTCCTACTTTTAGAATGTGACTCAGGTACACCATTAATCGAATCTTATAGATCTCGGAACAACTTCCCACCAATTTCAAGTTATCCATTAATGCTCTAGCAATCAACTAAATCCATTTACTACACCATATAGTAGTAATTATTGCGCCAGTGGCCTTATTCATTTATCCGACTATCCCCATACTATATGTACACTTTTGAAATTGCGCAACAATAGCATTCAAATTACATAATCTGTTATCTTATCTAATGACGTGAGCTTACATAATTCTTGAATTTGATAGCAATCTTGATGATTTAAATTGCTACTTGAGCTTGACACATGAATTTATTAACAATCGGCTTAATGAATGGAAAAGATGAAGTGTTGAGAAAACACATGTGTATAATCGATAGCTGTGAGTAAAAATTATAGTTGGATAAAGATTCATTAGGTCCATGTACTAATAATAAATCTATCCAATTGAATCCTCGGGTTGTAGTTAAAAATACATCTGTGGCTATACCCAAAGGGCGAAACATTGAACCATTTTAAGAAATAGGAGATGGTGGCTTCAATTATAACGCGTTTAACCGGATGGACATACCTGAGCCTTCTAATTAGGCATTATTGAGATAGGAGAAAGGAAATTGGTAAAGCCTCTTCAAGGGGTAAAAGAACGCGTTATGCTTGTGGGTTTTTAGTGTATAGCTTTGAAATTTGAAGCTTAGTTATTATTTCCCCCGGTTAAAATTCATGTATAGTACATAGCAAATACCTTTTAATCTACGTTGTAATCATACTTATAATTGCTTTAATTTATTCTCAATTACTTTTCCAAATTAGGAAAGTACTAACCTGATTGAGATATATACACTCAAGAATATTCGAGAAATACTCAATTGTAACAACCACCAGCTTGAAATTACTTTAATAACCTGTTATACAGTAAATACCGGTGGGAAAGCAATGCTATGAGCAACAGACCCCCCATCAATTTAGTATTATTTACCTTAGTATTATTTACCTAGTTAAGATAGCCCAATTTCGGACAATTTTGGCCTTGTGCCTCTTTTTTTTTTTTTTTTTTTTTTTTTTTTAATTTTGTTGTGTAGTAGCAAACAAAATTTGGTAATAATATTTGGCACCACCACAAACTTTTACAAAGGCTGTACACACACAAGAGAAAATTTCACTGTTGGCACTACTAATTGAAAAGTATAAATATATACAAGAAGCCCCCTAATTAACTCTTCTTTCTTCTTCTCTTTTTTTACTCTCTTGTTATAGTTACTGTTATATTACAACTACTTCATTAAACAAAACACATATACACAATGCAATTCTCAAAATTCTTAGTCTCAAGTGCTATCACTTTTGCTGTTGTTTCAGCTCAATCATCTAACTCTTCATCTTCTGGTGGTGACTCATCTTCATCTGGTTCAGGTGCTGGTGCTATGAACATTGCCGGTGCTGGTGCCATTGGTGCTGCTGTCGCTGCCGGTGTTGCTTTATTGATGTAAGGATATTAAACTCTTTAGTTTAAATTTACAATTGATTGTGTCAAAAAAAGTTGCCGTTCATACAATGATTGGAGTTTTATCCACGTTATAATACTATACACTACTTAATGTTTTTTTTTGGTTTTTTTATTACTTTACAAGATTATATGAGAATATTTGGTGATTAACTTTACTGATGGTTTAATTTTTATTGAATGTTGGTTGGTTATCATCTTATATTTGATCAGAAGCTGTCATTACAAGTCGCTTAGTTTTTTTTTATATCATATTCAAACAATATTTACAATGTACTGATACTTTTTTTATAATACCAATTCGTTTTTATAACTAATATTTGTTTCAAAGTACAAAAATTTAATCTTTTTTTAAGCCAATTGTAGTATATAACTTGTATTGTACCCCTTGAAGCTACGTCTTTGTTTGTGAAGTTTCGGGGGCTTTGGGATTTTTTTGGGAAGCGAAGGCAAAAAAACTATAATCACGTGATGATTTGGATTATGTGAGGTGTTATGTCATCAGTGTCGCGAATGTGTTTTGTGGAGAGTACTTTTCATTAAATTACATTGTCTTTGACAGAAAACATTAAAGAAGGGCTTTTATGAGTTGAAATTTGTATAAAATTAGAAATAAGTCTCGATAAAGAAGGCTTTGTCTTTTCAAATTATGCGCTCAATTAAATTGAATTGAAGATTAATTAATATGTCAGCCCTATATGATTTTCTTGATGATTACATTACAGATGAAGAAGAACAACAAAATCTAGAACTTGAAGATCATGAACAAGACAATGATACAATTAGTCAACAACAGATCAATAAACCACCAAGTTCTAGTAGAACGATATCGTCCAATTCTCTTAGTTCCAATTCGAGTTCCTTACTTCAAGAATCAATAAGACATAATTTATTATGTACTCATACAAATAAAAGACTCTCCACTCTTTCAAATAAATCAAATCCTCAAATTGATGAATTAATTGATGAATTGAATACAACAAATCTTGAATTACTTACAAAGAAGGAGAAGAAGGCGTTAAAATTAAAGAACTCAAAATATTATGTGAATTTTTCCAGGGCTGAATTTACAACAAAATCATCAAATTTTGGTAAAGATTGGCATCAAGCATATAAAGAAATGATACAATCTGATTGGGAAAGAATCAAATTCTTATCTAAAAAGTCTCAATCATAAAGCTGCTAAAGTATTATACCCAGTGTATTTTGTATAGCTTATTTTTTTTTTTGACACATGTATCTAATTTACCGTATTTAGCCATCGCACTAAATTTAGTACACCGTTTCGTTTTATGTGTGTTCCCGAGTTGGTAATGGGCTCTCGTTTAATGGCGCACAATGGATTAATAAAGTTTCGCAATTTGCGTAAGTGGGAAAAAAAAACGAAAAACTGGGCTGTGGGTATTGAGAAAATCTAAGCCTGGGACACGAAAAAGAATAAACAAAAAGTATCAACAACAACAAAGAGTATAAGAATTAATATAAGTGGATTTGATATCCTTAGGACATTTGGATATTTATAGAAATTATCAAGAGCTAAATTTTGTTCAACTAATTTTGGTACTTCATTTAGTGTATATGTATTCAATAAATTTGACATGCCTAGCTTTCTAATCCTAGCGTTAACACATTTCAAGATTTCTCGAGATTTCAGGTACACAAAAAAGATATTGAAGATCAGTGATACTCACAACAAACAAAAACATATAATATGTAAAATGATTCAAGATTTGTACATATAGGGAAAGATTCCAGCCAGCTCATCACCGTTTCTTTTCGAGTATTCCTAGGTTTGTACACTTTGTTGTATATTTTCAATTTCAAGTTGAACAAGTTGAGCAGCCTTAGCCTGCTTCTCACTACGATTACGCTCCAAGGCTAGGCTCGCTAGGCTGATGACTTTCCTACGGGACAAGGAAAAGAACAAAGGAAATCTCTCCCAGCTCGGCAGAAATAGCTTTATACGTAGTACTAGAAACTTTATTTGTGCATTAAACCACCGTACCGGCTTCTCAAATTTATCCATGGACCAGAGTAGAACAACCTTATCAACAAAGTATAAACACGATTAAAATATTTCAATAATCACTGTTCGCGTTTGTTTATGTTTTTCTATTGTCTCAAAATGTATCGTGTATTATAACCATGGTTAAACTTACTATCTCATTAGATTTATGTATGTATCCAAATAACTATGACAACTTTAAAAGATACGCATACTGTTTTCAGAAAGGCCGAAACTCTTTTTTTTTGAACATCAGCGACACGGTTTTTCACATTCCCAATTGATAAAGATGTGGAATGTTGAGTACAAGATGATTATAGTGCTACATTAATGAGCCCATGGGGATACTTTCTATTATCATCATCCTTAATAACCGTTATGGGTACCCTTTAAAAAGATTCATTGTTTAAACGGACACTTGTGGTGGTTCGGTTCTTTTTCGTTATTTATTCAAGCCTTCCCAATCCGGAAACCCTCTTGTTGTGATATTTCCTCTTTGGGACATTTTTTTCTCATTCACGTTGGACAAAAAAAAAATCAGCGTTTTCAGATTTCATGGGAATATCCATGCCACTGGAGTTCTTTTTTTTTCCCTCTCTTTCTCTCTCTTTTATATAAACTTCCCCTTTCCCTATAATTCTTCTCTGGTTCAAACCATCTCTTAGAATAAAGAATTAAAGGATCCAACTTCTTTGAATTCATTTCTTACAACTCTTAATTCTATCCAATCGCTAAAATTTTAAAAGAGAGTTTAATCAATATTCAACTCATTTTTTAAGGATTTACTTTCGTTGTTTGAAAAATTAATTTAAACTAAATCAATTCTCAAGAAGATGCAATTCAAATCATTCTTATTAGCTGGTGCTTTTGCTTCATTAGCTTTAGCTGCTGATGGTGAGTAAATTTTTTTTAACAATAACTTTCAATTCTTTTAGTGCATACTTTTCTCCCCTTAGGGTTTTTTTTCATTTTGGGGCTATTCCAGAATGGGAATTCGGATTGATTTCGCTCGAAAGAAACAAGTTGAGAATTTAAAAAAACTATTATAAGGATAATAAGCATATGAGAATTCAGATTGATTATTTAAAACAAGGGTTTGTTTAATAAAAAGATGATGTTTTCATTGTCTTTAATCATTTTTGTCTTGTTAACCAGATTGGGATCTCGAGTTTTTTCAAGATTTTTAGAAAAAAAAAAAAAAAAAGATACACAACTAGTAACCACAACAACATTAAAATTAAAATTTTGTTTTATTTAAAGAAAAGTTGAAGTTGAATATCTAGAATATCTACAATTATGATTATATGGTTACCAAACCTGTCAAAATGATGTCTGAATCTCATTTGTTTTGTTTATCCAGAAAGTTTTTTTTATTTCCACTTTTAGAATTCATTTTTGTTCTATTTTTACATTTTTTTTTCTGAGTTCCGAGACCCGACCGTTGTGGAGTGGATGGGCCACTACACCTATAAAGAATTGAATGAATTAAAGATTAGATTACTAACTACTTTTAGATGTCACTACTTCAAGTGCCTCAGCTGCTTCAGCCACTTCATCATTCTCCGTTGCTTCTGGTTGTACTTTAAGTTCAGCCACTGCTTCATCTCAATCAGATTTAGATGATTATTCAGACTGTGAAGCTTTAAAAGGTGATTTAACCATTACTGGTGATCTTGGATCAGCTTCATTAGATAACGTTAAGGCCATTTACGGTTCTTTGATTATCAACAATGCCACCAGTTTGAGTTCTTTCAGTGCTGGTTCTTTAACCACTGTTACTGAACAATTATCTTTAACTTCTTTAACCATCTTGTCTGATTTATCATTACCTCAATTAACTACTGTTGGTACCGTTTACTTTGTTACTTTACCAGCTTTGAATGAAATTTCATTAAACACTGGTGTTTCCAAGATTAACTCTCTTTACATTTCTGATACTTCATTAGAAACTTTGAACGGTTTTGATGTTACTTCATTAGATACTTTTAATGTTAACAACAACAAAAATTTGAACTCTATTGATTCTCAATTAAGAAATGTTAAAGTTGCTTTAGAAGTTTCTTATAACTCAGATGATGTTGAAGTTTCATTTGATGATTTAGAATGGGCTAACAATATTACTTTCCGTGATATTTCTTCAATTTCTTTATCAAAATTAGAAACTGTTAACGCTTCATTAGGTTTCATCAACACTTCATTAGAATCAATTGAAATTGCTAACTTGGGTTCAGTTGGTGGTTCCTTAACATTTGTTTCTAACGATGAATTGGAAGAAATTGATTTATCAAACTTGACTTCTATTGGTGGTGGTTTCGATATCTCAAACAACACTAACTTGAAAGATATTGATGGTTTCGATTCATTAGAAACCGTTGGTGGTGCCGTTATCTTTGTTGGTAACTTTACTAATGCTTCATTACCATCATTAAAGAGAGTTTCAGGTGGTATGGAAATTGAATCATCTGATGATTTCGATTGTGATTCTTTCAACAAACAAAAATCTGCTGTTGAAGGTGATTCATACCAATGTAAAGCTGCTTCTTCATCAACTTCAGTTGCTTTATCATCAACCTCTGGTTCTGGTTCTTCATCAACCTCTGGTTCAGGTTCTTCAAGCTCTTCAGGTTCATCATCTGGTTCTTCATCAAGCTCTTCCCAAGGTAACGCTGCCGGTTTAGTTGTTTTCCAAGCTACTTCAGTCTTTAGTGCTGTTGCTGCTATTGCTTTAGCTATGTTATAAGTTGTTTAAACAATTTTTTAACAAAAAACATGAAAAAAAGTATACTAATATTTGTTGTCTTCTTTTTTTTATTTTCGCCATTTCTTTTACAAAAAATGAACTAAAATTTAATTAATTATTGTTTAATTTATATTTTAGAATCAATTCTTTCTCTTTTTATCAATTTCCCATTTGTTTAGCCATCTTTTAATCTTTTTAGTTGACAATAAAATGAACTGTTTATAATAATATGTGATTCTAATTAATTTACAAAAAATAAATGTAACTATAACTAAAACATTCAATTAATTCTAAAATTGTTCGTTTATTACACGAACTTATAAACCTTTACCATAATTACCACTTGCATAGAAATCAAAAATAATCTTGACAATGTTTTCTAAAGCTTCTAACCATTCAATTAATTGTTTTAAAACTTTTTCTTGATCAGCACCTAATTTAGCAAAGAAATCTTTTCTATATGGACATGCCTTCATTGCCAATTTAAAAACTGGTTTAACAACAAACGAATGATATTTAACTAAAGTTTTATCATATGCATTTGTAAAAGTTTTAGCTAATTCTAAAGTTGGATTATCAACAGTTTCTCTCATTGCTTGAGCAGTAAATTGTAAACCTCTTGATAACCATAATAAACCTTGTGTAGCAGTTTTAGATTTCTTTTCTGCAATTTCATTTAAAACAAGATCTTGTAAAGTTGCTGATGAATCTGGTGTAGCTAATAAACGAGTACGAACTTTTGTAACATTACCTTTTAAATCATTTTGAACAACAGTGAAAGCAGATGAACCTAATAAATCTATTTGTAAAAATTAGTATATTTGGGAATGTAGTGAACAACTCCAGAAACCACATACCAAAAAGTTTAATCAAAGATTCTGAAGCTTCAAGAAATTCAGAAGTGGCGATTTTGCCATCAACGACTGGGACATCAACAAATGATCTTTTCTGTTCGTCAAAGAATGTAGACATGATTTGGTAAATTTATAAAGAATCAAAAGATTAAAAAGTACAAAATAGATATATTCAATGTTGATAAATTTCACAATCTTGTGTGTTTTTTTTTGGGGCCTCGACGTGTCGAAATTTCTCAAAAAGGTACAAATTTGACTTCGGGACACAAACGTATAAAGGGCTGAGCTCTACAGATTTTATTCAAATTAATTCATATGAGTTGTTGTATTATATAAATCATGGTCTATCTGCCCTGTTGACGTTTTAATCTCATCTTTTCTGCAAATGTTAATGGTTTGGATTCACCAGCAGCTGGTGTTGCAGCTGGTGGTTGTGCAGCTGGTGTTGGACTTGAAGAAGCTGGTCTAGCATTGTTACCTTTTAATCTAGCAGCAACCATAGCTTCAACTTCTCTTTGTCTAGCAGCTTGTTCATCCATCTTCTTGTTAACGGCTTCACGTTCTTCACGTAATCTTTGTAATTCAGCACGTTTCTTTTCATCAGCTTCAGCTTTAGCCTTTTCAGCTTTAATACGTTCTTCTTCTTCAGCTTGTTCTTTTAATTTAGCATTATATTCAGCTAATGCAATTTCATAACGTTCTTTACGAACAGCTTCAATACGTGCTTGTTTAGCAGCTTCTAATTGGGTTTGTTTTTCTTTCTTCAAAGCTTCAATTCTAGCAGCAGCTTCTGAATCAATTTCATCTCTAAATTTAGTATAATCAGAAACAACTTTTGATAAACGATCACGTAATTGAATAGCTTCTTCATGTTCCTTTTTAGCAGCTGAAATCTTCTTAGCTTTAAATGCTTCATAGTTTTTCAAATCTTCTTCTTTTTGAACTAATGCATCTTTAGATAATAATGGTAATTCATATTGTCTATAAGCTCTTTCAGTATGATCAAGTTTTTTGAATAATGATTGTAAACGACTTTCCAAATCTTTTTTATCTTTAGCTAATTGTTCAACTTGTAAAATACGTAATTTATCAGCATCCAAATCTTCTAATTGTTCAGCATCTAATTGAATAATACCCTTTTGATTAATTTCTTTAATAAGGTTTTGTTTTTCCAATTCTTTAGCAGCATCTTGTTCACGTTGAATTTTTTCTTGAAGACGACGTTTAGCTTCAGCTTCAGCACGTTGAGCTTCAGCAGCTTTTTCTTCTTCAATTCTTTGTTGTTTTAATCTAGCAGCTTCAGCTTCACGTTCCTTCTTTTCTAATTCAGCTTGTTCTTTACGTTTAGCTAAAATTTCACGAGATTTTTCAATTTCTTCACGTTCTTTAGCTAAAGCATCTGTTGCTGAAGCAATTAAACGTTCACGAATAGCATTTTGCTTTTCAGCATATGATGGATCAACATATTTAACAGATGAATATAAAGTTTTGGCCAAATTTGATAATTGAGAACGAATTAATTCAGCAGGTGAAGTTTGTAATGATGAACTGATATGTAATGAATCATCAAATGGATCACTACGGAAAGTGATAACACCAGCATCATGATCAATATAAAATGATAATTGACCATTTTTACCAGCATTTAATAAAAATCCTTCAATTTCTAAAGGAGAAACTTTAAATTGACCTTGGAAAGTTGCTAATTGAATCAAGAAATCTAATTTAACAGTTTCATAAACTTGAGAAACTTGTTCAAATAAACGAGTTAAAATAACAGTAGTTAATGATTTAATATATGGAGCAAAAATTTCAGATTTTTCAATTTCACCAATAACTTGATTTAAATCATCACGAATTGATAATGGATGGAAATTAGTTTCTAATAATTCAAATAATTTTTTAACTGAAGGAGCAACAAAATCATAAACATTTTTATTTAAAGCATATTGAATTAATGATTCTCTAGTTGGAGCTTTTGGTAAATTTAATAATGAAGCCAAATGTTGATTTTGATGTCTTTCATGATCCTCATGAACACCAGTGTTGAAAGATTCTTGTGGAATAGATAAAGTTGATAATAAGAAAATAGATGAATAACGAGCTAATTCTTCTTCAGTGGCATTTGGTGATTGAGAATACAAGTTGAAAAATCTATGCCATGCAGCAGCATGGAATAATCCATTATCAGCAACCAAAAAGATTTTAGCTAAATGTTCATAATAGTTAACCATCATTGTTGGTTTAACTGGACGTTTTGAAACATTAATTAATGCATGAATGTCTTCAGTTGATCTGAATGCTTCTTGCCATAATTCTAATTTAACAGAAGCATTCAATTGATGGAAACGTAAATCCAAATAACGTTGTAAAGTTTCTGGATCTTGTAAATCAATAGCATTCAAATGTTTAGCACCAGCTTTTTGTTGAGTAGTGGCGTATTGAATATGAGCACGTAACATTTCACATAATCTTTTAAATTCAACTTTACGGTTATAAGTCAAACAGAATTGGAAAGCTTTTTGAACAACAGCAGCATAAGTGATTTCTAAACGAGAATTGTTTCTTAACAAGTCTAAAACTAAACGGAATGATTCCCATAAGAAACGTAATGAAGGGGTAACTAATTCTCTATCAGCACGATCTCTTGATTGTTCAGATGAAACAGCAGATAACAAGATATCTTCTGGTGATTCACCAGCTTCTAAATCATCTTCCACTGAAGCTAAAGCTCTTTCATCGGCTTTAGCTTGAGCAGTTTCTAATTTTTCTTCAGCTAAGTCAATCAATTTACGTGAAACTGTTTCAACAGATTGTAACCCATTTGTAGCAAGTTGAACATTTTTCTTAAATTGATGCAAACCATCTTTCAAAGTGAAACCTTTACGTAATGAAACACTTAATTCAATGAATAAAATGGCAATTGGTTCTAATGCAACTGGTGTAACTGAACGTGTCTTTTTTGAAGTGATGAATTCATGCAAAATTTGTAATGCTGATTCTTCTTTACCGACAGCAATCAACTCTTCAGCCCTCTAATTCAAACAGTTAGTACTTCAGACTCATATAAAACGAGAAATAACTCCAAGGATCAAGCAATGATTACTGGATAGTCTGATCTATCACACTTCCATCATCATCACTTAACAAAACCACCTGTAGCCATCTCCGCAAGCGTAATTCAAGTCACTCACCTTAAGGACGTTGTCTGGACGGACAACGAAAGGAGCCATCTTAACGAGATCAAGTTAAAAGAATGAATCTATATGCCCTTTAGCGTCTCTACAATCACAATCTACACGCCTTTTCTAGCTTTTTTTTCAAGCATTAACCAAAGAAAAAAAATCATGAAAAAATATCCGGTCTGAGAATTTCGCACAGAACCCGCGAAAATTTAGTGTAAAATTCAGCACTAACAAAAAAAACCTGATTTCGGAGTCGTGGCCGTGACCAACAATTTTTGGTGCCAAAATCGTTTCAGTTCGTACTGCCCTGATTCGATGACGAGCAAGTGGGAGCAATATTGAGCTGGGTTTGTTTATATAAAGGGTTGATCGTGGTTTAGATTGTATCTAGAGTTATTGTAGATTCATCATTATGAGTGGTTTATTGTACAAGTGGATACTCGGAAAGGTATGTGTGGTTTCATGCGTAAAGGCTTACAATATGACAGGTACTAACCTAACTCTAGACTGTTGGTAAAGTTTCTGTTGGTCAAGAGGACCCTTTCTTTGAAGAAGTGGGTATACATTGTGTTTAAACAATATTGTGCTGTTTTACTGACTATTTAGATACCTCACGATGAATTGAAGTTCTATCAGAGAGAAGGTGCAAAGAGAAAGAAGCCATTACCATCTGGTCTCTCACCAAATGATCAAAAGATTTTGAAATCTGTTAGAAAAAGAGCATATCATCTTGATCTTTCACTTTCATGTTGTGGATTTAGATTTGGTTGGGCTGGTATAATTGGTCTTATTCCATGGATTGGTGATGTGATTGCTCTTTATTTCGCCATGAGATTATTGAGAAAAGCACAAAAAATTGATGGAGGTTTACCATCATATATTCAAACTCAAATGAGTGCAAATATAGCTTTTGATTTTGGAATTGGGTTAATTCCTATTGTTGGTGATATCGTTAATATCGCTTATAAGGCAAATTCAAGAAATTGTCTACTTTTGGAATCTTACTTGAGACGAAAATATGGGAAAACATCAGTCTTGCCAGAAACTAGAGAACGAGATATAGAGCATAATGCAGGGATTAATACCAAATCTAGTCCACCAGCACCACCACCGAGAGTAAAATAAAACTGCATATTTCCAATTAGGAACTTAATTAGACTACATTCATTATTTTTTTTGTGTCATTATTTTGTATTGTAAACTACTTTTTTTTTGTCAAAAGCAGAATGTATGAATGGTATATGCATATGATATTATTTCCAATTTTAATGTAGATATAATATTTTAGTGGTTTTCGTAACTTCATTTATAAGGTTTCATCTAATCACCTAAATCAATCAGAATTGTCTTTCCTTTAACTTTTGCAGATTCAAATTGCAAAAATCCCTTTTTAATCTCAGCTTTAGCTCTGGTCTTGACCATTCTTGGTAAATCAACTCTATGAATTCCTGATCCATTAGTTTTTTGCCTTTTATTTGGTGAATTACCAGCACTAGTTTTCTCAGCTTTGACCTTTGTTGGTGATCTTTTGAATGGCTTTACAGGTTCAGGTTCATCTGATTCTGACGAAATTGTAACAATAGTTGCATCTTTAGGAATAACATACTTGGGTTTTTTAACTTGTTCCTCTTTTTTGACTTTAGATTTAATAAATTTTTGTTCACTAATTTTTTCAATTTCTTCACTTTCTCTTTTATTTGTTGAGGAACTTTTCGCATTACTCTCTAGACTTTCCTTCTTGAAAGTTGTTGATTTCCCATTAATAATCCTTGATCTAAGTGCATTCCTCTCATTAACAGATTTCACCAATTCAGCAGGGTTAATCTTTGGATGTGATGCCAATATCTCTTCTTTAGTAGGCGTAGAATCTCTGCTTCTTGAGTCACTCGAAGTTTTTTGAAATCTATTCTTTCTAACTTCCTTAACTTCTGTTTTAACAGACCTTGAAGATCTGGTGGGAATGTTGAATTTTCTAGGAGTACCATTATTCCCAGAACGAACCTTATTTGCTCTTTCATGTTCTTCTGTTTGCTCTGTGAGTTTTACTTCAACTGCTTTATTTTCATGTGATTCATACATCTCAGATAATTTAACCTTCATCTTTCTCAGCTGTGTGACCCTTTTAATCCCACCTTTCCCAGAATTAGTACTCCCCAGTGGCAGTATCTCTGGACCAGAATTATTATCACTATCACCAGATTCTGTAAAGAAATCACTATTGTGTTCTGACACATTACCGTTTTTATTAGGAGCATTTTTACCGTTCTTATTACTTTTATTGTTATTATTGTTCTCGGTAGCAGTGGTTGCCCTAGGTGTAGATGATCTGGCACTTGCAATACCACCATGTTTAGCAGCTTTCTTTTTTGGTTGTAAATCTTTTGGTGTCAATTTCAAAGCTTCTGATAAAGGAGGTCTCTCAATATTATCATTGAGAACCAGATAACCCGAATTGGATTTTTTCTTAGTTTCTGGCCATGCTAGTCCAAAAATTAACTGATGACGAGCACATCGAGGACAATACTCTTGATATTGATGTTGAGATTCAGGAAGTAATTTGAAATATGTCCCACAATGACGACAATCGTATATAGTTTTTTTATCTTCTGTTTTATAAAGTTGAGTCATGAGTAACTTGTGTAAAGTTCTATTAATCTGTCGCTGTTTAAAAACTTCTCTGTTAAGGGTTGGAATCTCCAAAAGTAATGAATCTAAAGATTTATCTCGAGGGTATAATCTTAATATATCATTTGGACTCTTATGTGTACCGACTCTTTTGATCTTTTCACGAGGTCGTAGTCTTCGACCACCAACTGCCTCGCTTTCGGGCTCCACAAATGGTTCATCAGTAGCTAAATGGATACTGGATACAATAGATGGAAGGGATTTCTTCCCGTTTGTGTTATTACTGACTTTGCTGAATTCTTCTGGATCAATAGCAACAGGAGACAAACTTGATGTATCTTCATCTTGGGCAGGAGTAGGCTCTGGTGGTGTTGATTCAAGTAATGGTTTTGTCTCTTCATCACTCTCACTATCAATCATTATTATTTCATGGTCTGTTTCATCTTCGCTCTCTTCTTCACTAGAGCTTATATCTATTAATTCAGCATCATCGGGTATTACATATTTATCTGGATCGTAATATCCCTTCTTCAATCTTTCGCATGTGGCACAAAGACAATCTTTATTATCTTTACCAAAATAACTCTTTGCATAAGTAACTGTAATTTCCTCTCCAACTAAAATATTTTTCACAGCTATTATCTTCAATCCTGTTCTATTTGATGAAAATCTCGCATTGGCATCACAATCATGGTTAACAAATCTACTAGGTCCCAACATCAAACATGGGTATGCTCGACTTGTTAAATTTATCACACTGAAATCACTTTTATCCAATAGTTCTTCTTCTTCTGGTTTTAATTCTGCAAATGCACCACATAAATATTTTATCTCATCGCCCGCATTGTATTCTTTCTTTGCAACGACACTTGTTTCTAAAACACCTGATTTCAACTCATATCGATCAGTAGTTACCAATTCAAATCCACAATCTGGTGAATACATTTCAATATATTTTAGTGCGTGTTTTTTAAATTCTGATATTATCTGTTCATCATCTTGATATCTGCTTATAAAAGTCCGAACTGCAGGAAATTTCATGAATTGGCGTACACATTTTTCAAAATTAGGCTTCTCTGATGACAATAGGTATTTCTTGAGTAATTTAAGTATTATTTGACGATCAATTTTTAATTGTGTCTGGTAACCTTTCTTTATCTTTCTAGTTTCGATCCAAAAGAACAAATTGTCAACCAAATTCCTCGTCAAGAAGTCATCCGACTCGGCCATTTGGAGCCAACTTAGTCCACTCATCTCTTGTAGTTGATCAACTATTTATTTTTTTCGCTTTGCTTATCACCAAGAGCCAATTTTCTGGTTTGTTTGATCCATTCTATGCAAAACTTGTTGAGCTTGAAAACTGGGAGTACGCTCAATATTCCCACTCGCTAGAATTCCAAGATAAAACTTTGACAACCACAATAATACCAAAAGAGTCCACCTACTCAACTCTCTACCAACACGTGAAATATATACTCAAATATATTGATCTGTCACCTTTTATCATAAAGCGTTTGATTTCGTGTCTGGGAAGCATTTAGAAAAAATTACTTATAGCGCGACTTGTTACGGGTCGCACACTAATAAACTACGAGTCTTGAATATCCCACAAAATGTATATAAAAATCTACCTAAATTCGATTCAAGTTGATTGTGACTGTGCCATTAAGTCAATAATTTCGTTGGCCGGGTCGTCATCGTGTTTGGCAGTTTCAATATTGGTCAATGCTCTCTTGATTCCAATATCGAATCTTGCACCAATACCAGCCAATTTATTCAAAACTTCAACTCTTGAAGCATCATCCAAGAAATTTGATTCAATCATGACATTGTTGAACTCGTCTAGTGTATGAAGGTTTGGAACAGCAATGTCATTGTCAAAACAACTTACTAAATCCATTTGTTGTAAAACACTGTATGCACTTGTTGTAGAAATAATCAATAAACGACGATCTTTAGGTGGTTTTCTCTTTAAATAAACTTTCAATACTTGTAATATATTGTTTGAAAATCTTGGACCAATTGGGACCCAGTCAACAATTGTTTCAATTGAATCAACAACTAAGACGTTTAATGGAGATTTATAACTATCTCTAAATGTATTATCAATATAAGCAATTTTAGCAGTTTCTGACATACCAGCCATTTCTTCTGGAGAAATAAGTCTAACAAATGGGAATTTTGAAGCTAAGGCAATTGCAGCAGCTAATGCAGTCTTACCAGAACCTGATGGACCATGCATAGCTAATGATACAATTCTTGTACGAGAACTTTCTCTAACTTGTTTAACATAACGTTGACCAGCTTTTAATATTTCATCAACTTTTGGTGAATATTTTATAATACCACCTTCTAAACAAGTTTTCAAATCTTCTTCATTAACACCAAATGCTGGTTCAACTTCATCCAATGCTTGAAGGAAATGAGCTCTAGTAACTCTTAAATTAGCAATTTCTTTAGTGGAAATCTTTGTTGCACCTTGTCCAATGTTCACTTTTTGATTAATAGCAAAAGAACTTGCACTTTTAACTAAACCTTCAATTTCAGCACCTGAAAAATTTTTAGTTAATGCAGCTAATTCACGTAAATTAACATCTTTATCCAACATTTTATTTTCTCTCATTTTTTTAGTTTGAATTTCAAAAATTTGATAACGACCATCTTCATCTGGAAGTTGGATTTCAACTTGAACTTCGAATCTACCTGGACGTAACAAAGCGTTATCAATAAGATCACGACGATTGGTCATACCAATAACCAAGATGTTGTTAAGTTGATCAACACCATCCATTTTCGCCAACAATTGATTGACAACGTTATCACCAACACCAGTACCATCACCTCTTGAACCTCTTTGTTTGAAAACAGAATCCAATTCATCAAAGATGATAATATGTAATGATGATTCTTCTCCTTTAGCCTTATATTCAGCTTCCGCATCTTTAAACAAATTACGAATATTTTCTTCAGATGAACCAACATATTTACTTAAAATTTCAGGACCGTTAACAATTTTTGGTTCTTTAGCATTCAACATTGTACCAATTCTTCTAGCAATTAAAGTTTTACCAGTACCTGGAGGACCAAATAATAATAAACCTTTAACATGACTGATACCTAATTTTTCAATAACTGAAGGTGGGAAAATTCTTGATGCAAAAGCTCTACGGAAAATCATTGTGAACTCTTTATCTAACCCACCAACACCCAAATCTTCAAATTTGAAATCAGGTCTAATGATAGCATCTGATCTTGGTCTTAAAGAACTAGATTTTAGATTAACTAATCCATCACGTCCTTTGAAAAAATTCACAATGGTTTGTGGTAATAATAATCCTTTTGCCTCAATTGAAGAACTGGTTGGCCCATTATTTTCAAGTTCAGATAGATCTACAACTTGAATACTTTGAACACGCAGTTCAAAAATGTGACCTTTGAAATCAAGTAAGATCAATTGCGTTGCAGAAAACACTTGTGATTCGAATCTTTGTATAACAGCTTTTGATAATTCATCTTGATCAAATTGAGTATCGACAGCTTTGTTTTTACTTCTGAAAGAAATCTCCACATTCAAAGAGCCTATGTATGGTTGTTTCCCTGTCTCTGTCTGTATATCATATCTTCTAACTTGGACCTCTTCATCTAACGATAGTCCAGCCCAGAATCTTTGTGTTCCATTTAGACCGATGGTGGTTGGAGCTATTGTACCTGAAGGATCGTGACGTGTAGTGAAGACGAAAAGGTCGTTTAGCGCAACGTGGACACCATCTGGGAAATCACTAGGATGCACAACAGCGACGTTTGCTAAGGCCAATTGGTTATTTGGACAGTTTGCAGTTCTCATTGGTTTTGGTGGTCCAGCTGGAATCGGCGATGGAGCCTTGTTGTGATTGAAAGGGATCTTTGGAATGAAGCTGTTGCCCGAATGCTGGCTGCTACTCGATCTTCCAAAGCCAAACTTTTCCATCTTGAAGAGTTCTTGAAGTCTTGAATTGGTGGAATATCGATTGAAGGTGATGGTTGATTGAGTACAGCGCAACGATCTCTTTCTATTTTGGAAACACTTTCGCGAACTGAGATAGGAGATGAGTACTTGAGCCAATATTAGGACATTTTACAATAAAAAGAGTCTTATTATGGCTATTATGATTATTGGATGGGTTAATATACACTGGGACTATTGTCCCTGTTCTTGTCCCGAAGTCATGAGGAACATTATCAAAGCTGGAACAATGTACATCCAGTACTTCTGTATAAACGACTTTGGAGGCTTTAGTGCTGTTAGTATCCAGAGTTAAATCAAATTGTAACAAGTGTACTCACTTCTTCCTCTTCCAGGACTTCTTTTCCCTCTTCATTCTTAACCACTTTTGGCGCATCCTTGATAGCTGGTTTGGCTCCAGCAATAGCAGGTTTGATGATGGATTTGATACCCTCCTTCTCAGCACGTCTGAATGACATCGATATCAGCTCACCAGTCTCTGGCTTGGTGCTGATGATCAACTCGTACTTCAATGGGAATTCAAGCTATATATTGCTAGTTAGTATGAAACGAAATGCTATCAAATAAATACTTCAACTCACATGAGCATAACTGTGACAAATAAAGTTCCCGTTAATCTCTGCTCCGACGCAATAGTCGCCCTCTTCAAAGACCTGATGCTCTGGGGCATCCACAACCTCTGTAGTCCCCGAGGTTTCGTTGTACGTGAGCAGTCCCAGATCAATATTAACCTCGTGCGATTCGAGTGAGTGGGCGTAGAGCTGCACTGGGTCCGTCGCCAGTGCGATTGAGACCGCAAGACTCAGCACACAGAGTATCCTTATCATTGAGAGCATCCTGAAGTGGTCTTATTGGTGCTATTACTGGCTCGTTGGTTCTCCAGCGTTGTGTTGATGTTGAAAATTGTATTGATCAAAGCTCAAATTTGTTGATACTTTTCCTGATTTTCCTGGCTCTACAAAAAAATACCTGCTACGTATCGAAAGCATCAAGAACCCAATTTTTACTATAAAAAGATTCATTATCCTTCAAATATGATCGTATCGAGTCTCAAACTGATAACGTGTGGTTTGCTGGTCTTTGCCACTGGTTTAGACGCCTTTTTCAGCGTATACGACGACTATTATTCGTCACCAAAAGTGAGTATATCTACTGATATGACAAACATGGGTATCTAACAATTCAAATAGTACGTGATAAAATACAACGATGCAGAGTTCTATACCCATTATGAGACCAAAAAACTATTGAGCGATTCAGTCAATGGAACATACCATTTAATGAAGGCCAAAGATACAGATTACATATGTCATATCCCACAATTTACACCAGCAGAAAGAGATCAACCCACAATTGATGATCAAAATAGACAGCAAAAAATTCAAGAGGCATTCCAAAAGATTAAAGCGGCACTAACAGGTAAATATCTTTTCCAACATTCAGGATACTGGTCATATGCATTTTCTTTTGATCAAGAACTTTCTCAATTTAACGGTAATATTAAAGATTTCTTGGAGAAGAAAGTACCAAAATTTATATTGGGAAAGATTAAAAAAACTGATTCTCATGATAGATATACATTAAACAAAGAAGGTGGATTATGGTATCTGAGGTATAATTTGGATGGTGGGACAGTATGTGATCTTACTGGACGTCCAAGAAGTGCAGAAATTCAATTCATATGTGATCCAGGTCAAGAAAATGCTTCTTTAAAATGGGTCAAGGAGTATAAATCATGTCAATATCAAGCACAGGTTAGTGTTCCTGAACTTTGTGCTGATGATCTTTTGGGGAGAGATAAAGAGGAGAAAATACGTGAAGTTGAGTGTAAAAAAGTTATTAATACTGATATAAATGTTGTTGATAAAGAAGACTATATCAAATTCTCATTCAATAATCATCCAGAAAGAATAACATTATCAGATTATAATTTAGTAACATCATGGAGTGGGATCTTTGTTGCATTACCAAAATTCAACCAGGGAACAAATATTTTCATTTACAATACTGATGAAATTGATGATAATTTCTTCAATAATATTGCAAAGACATTCTTCACTGCTCTTTCTAGAGAAAAATTACCACTCACTGATAAAGCTTCGAAAGTATTAGGCACTGATGGTGAATTTTCATATGATAGTTATGTATATGGAAGATCAGGTCATTATTTAACAACTGTGGAGATCAAAAAGAGAAATAATGGTGAAGTTGTTCTGTATGATCGTTCTGAATTAAGTCATTTAGAAACAAATTTTAGAGATATAAGAACAGTTGAAGAGATTAATGATGCAAATAGGAAATTAAAAGAACAAGTTGAAAGTGCAAAAAGTGCTGAAACTGTTGAGAGTCAAGATCATCAAGTTGAGACCAAAATAATAGAAACTCAAGAAGAGATAAGGGAAGTCACACTTGAAGAACCTCAACAAGTATTAGCAGAACAACAAGAGCTAACACATGACGAATTATAATGAAATACGATGAAAATTCAAAAGAGAAAAAAAAAATCATGTAGATTGAATATATAATACCGCATCATCTTTTACAAAAACAAAACAAAAAGTTATAACCTCACAGTCACAAAACTCCATATAATTCTAAACCTAAATCGTACAAACAAAACAAAGAAATCAAACAATAATAATAAAAAAAAAAACAATCTAAAAGCACTAACCAACTGTACTTTTGACACATGACAAATAAAAATATATATTAAGAGCTGAACTCTTCACTCCAATTCGTTAAATGATTTACCAATCTCAACTAAATTATCACTAATTTCTCTCTTTAAATGCAATCCAACTTCTTTTAAATCATTAAAATTAATATTTCTTGAATCACCAACCCAAACTCTTAAACGTGCAACCAAATTTTCAACAACTTCACCTTCTCTACCATTCAACCAATCTTTTGGATATTTTTGAACTAATTTGTAAAGAGAAATGAATGATAATAGAGTAAGGCTTTCACCGTTAAATTTGAGATGTTTGAGTAGTTTGGAAACTTGATCATGTTGATTAGCATGGACATATTTTAATATAGATGATGAAACAAGTGCATTGAAAAGATCTTGTGATAATAAAGATTCAAATTTTGGATTGATATTGGTGGTTGAAGGTTGAGTAGATTTGGAAACTGGTTCTTCTTCAATATCAGATTCTTCGAAAAATTCATCTGAATCGTAAACACCTTCATCAGTAACATCTTCTGTTCCTTCTTCTTCTTCTTCTCCTTCTTCTTCTTTATCTTCAGTAGCTGGAGATGAAGCTTTTGAACTGTCAGCTGAAGTCTCAACAACTTCACCATTTAATTTTTTGGTAGCTGTAAGTGCTCTTGATTCGTCACTAACCAATTTCAAAACACCATCAATATATTTTTCATTTAAAATTGATTTGAATAATTTAACTCTAATATCAACAATTGATCTAGCTGGTGCTAAATTCTCAGCTAATGATAATTTATTCCAAAGTTCCTTTTTAGCTTCTTTCAATTCATCATTATCCAATTTTTCAATTTCCTCTTGGTTAAATGTCAAATTAATATATTCTAATAAAACTTCACGGAAAACTTCATTAGCTCTAAGACTAATTAATAAAGTTTTGTAATCAAAAATAACTCGTTCATCTTTTAAAACCAAGAAATATCCTTTATCTTCAATACCTCTTTCACAATTAGCACTGATTGGTAAACCAATCACAATATTTAATAATCTTTTAAAAGATTCAGAATTCTTTGCTGAGAATGTCTTAAATTCTTTATAAAAATATCTGCAATTAGTATCTGAAACTTTTTGATTTGCAATTTCTGATAAACTTGTAGAAATTAAAGTATTCAAACTCAAAAATGAGGTTAAATCAGAATAAGTTGTTAATAACTTTGTAACAACTAATTTCCCAAAAGACACTTCAAATGAAGTTTCATAAGTGAATAATCTCAATAAAAGATGTGATAAAGTGAAAAATGAGCTCTTATTCTCTGATAATAAAGCTTGATTAATAATAGAATCAACTTCTCCAGGTGCCGCAGTTCTCTTTTTTCTTGATCCAATTTGAATGAAAACTAATTCTTTAACCAATTCATACCATTCAACTGTAGCAATTTTTGATTTCTTATCCTTTGAACCTTGTGATCTTTGGAAAAGTGCAGGTGAAATCAAATAAACCACAGATAATGATACAAATAAAAATTGAACAATATGGAAAAATTTGATGAAAAGAGGATTACCCATAATTGGGAATGCGGATAACCCACGATAATCATAATCACCTCCATTGAACAAATTCTGACCAACCATTGTTGCCATTCCTCCCATCAGCACTTTGCCTGGTACACCCATTTGGTACGGCTGTTGGGCATTTGCTATTGGGACTTGTTGTCCATTATAATTGGCGGGTTGGAATTGTGAATCTGATCCTTGTGGTGAAAATTGTTGTTGTGGAATATTGAATTGTGGATAAAATTGTTGCGGCTGTGGTTGAGGTTGTTGTTGTTGATGTGATGGTAAACTTCCTAAATATTGTTTCATTTGTTGATTTTCTCTTACTAAGAGTGCATTCTTTCTTTCCAAATGTTTAATATACTCTGTAGCTTTTGTTAAAACAATAGCCTTGTTCACTTTTGCAGCTGGAGATAATCCATCTAAATCGTTTATTGTTGTATTAGTATCACCAGCAGCCATTCTTAAAGATGGAACTGCATCTCTTAAAGACGTTATTTTGGTATTGATATTTGTTCTATATTTCTTCTCAATAACATTATGAGTAGCTTTATTCTTCTTTGGCTTCGTTACTTTATCTTTACTGCTAGCAGTAGCATTTGCTTTCTTTGATGAAGTATTGGAAATATCTGGTGGTGATGAGTCCGAATATGAATCACTTTCTAAAGATGGATCTCTTTTTAAAGTTTCAGGTCTAAGTTCTTGAATTGTATTAACATTTCTATAATCAGAACCAGTTAAAGATTCTGGAGATACAAAATTATTTTCCACTTTGACATTAGACTCCTCTACTTTAAGTTTTGGTTGATTTTGAAACTGTTCATCAGGAATGTCATTAACATCAAAATTTACTAAATCATCACCATAATATTCTTCATTCAAAGTTGTGGAATCTGAAGTATTGAAGCTCTTTGTCCAGTTATCATTCAAGAACTCTTCCTCTGGTGAAAGTCCATATGATGAAGTCTTTGCACTATTGGCGCTAAATTCATCATTATCAGAAGAAGATACGGTATTAGCTGAGGAACTAGATAAGGAAGCTAACAAAGCATCCGTATCATCAAATGAATAGAAAACTTCAGTCATATTAAATTAACCTTCTATTCTCTTCTTTCTCAATATAAATAATGTTTCTATTGTTGTTTCTTTGTTTAAAAGCCACCCTTAATTGTACTCTGTCAACAAAAAACTTTTTGATACCAAAATTAACACACAAATTTGTATCACAACAGAGCGGTTGATTAAATAATTCTAGCAAATAATATCTGATATATCAAATATAAAACAATTAGAAATGTAGGAAAAAATAAATGAAGTGGTTGACCCTTTTTCGTTAATATAAAACTCCAAATTGATCAATGTTAATCTTTTTGACCTTTGGTTTTTTCCCTTTCTTTAAATTGAAGTCGGTTTTTTTTTTTTTAATTTTTACGCTTTCGGCTCTTTTGCGCAAGGAGTTTTACCCTTGAAGATCCCAATTTAGTAATTGTGTATTTCTTATTCTCTTACTGCCTTAGGGATTTGCTTCCTCTTTCGGTATCTTTTTGTGCCCATTTGCGCTTCATTGTGTTTTTTAAACCTCTTGCTGGGGTAACAAACTTAAGTAAATGGTTTGATTTATGCAAGTTGTGCATAAAATCATCTTTTCGTTTCAAAAGTATTGGGTTTTGAACATCTGACTTAGAAGTACGTTTAACGACGGAATACATTAAATAGAGAAATATTTCAAGATATGCCATTGTTCTAATTGCCCTTATGGGTACGTAATTTTTATCTCTGCAATGGTTTCAAAATCTACGCCTATGAACTCTCCTCGGTCAATGGTGATTATATGAATTGTTCATTTCTCATTATGTTTGATTATGTACAAAGATCTTGCCTATTTAGGTCTCAATTTGCGCAAATCACTCTTCTTTTTGGTAATATTTGGTCCTTTCCATATAATTTGAAGTCCAGAAATGACCATAGAAAAACATTGATCGTTTCTAGAATTTAACTATTGTCAATTTTTAGTAAATTTCTTCGTAATTTGCGAAATTTTACTTGTCAATTTTGTAGATTATTTTAAAGCTTGGTACCTTTTAGACATTATGTCAAAATATCAATTAACAATTACAATTTGTTGTTTTTGATACCTACTTCTTCCAGCAATAATGTATCCTGTCAATTAACTACATCTCAAACATTTGATTCATTTCTGGTGCTAATATTGGTTCTTGACAACTGAAACTTTGTCATTTCAGGTGGGAAGCTGACCGAGAAAGCTGCACAATGGGCAATCAGTTGGAGTGCCTAAACGTTAACAATATCGATACCGATTGTGTCCAAAGGAACAGTAATCTTGTAGTGAAAGTTACAACGTCATAGATATGGATTTTTGGAGTTTATTTTAAAAATGTGTCAATACCTTTCATATTTCAAGGCATCTTCGAAGATTTTGAAGGCATCTTTAAGATATAATCTATTGGACCCGCGAGGTTGATTTCAAGTTGACATATCGGAAATGCATCACTCCAATAGTCCCAGTTTAGGAGGAGAACTGAGTACAGACCCTATTACCTTTTCAGTCATGATAATTCGCTTTAAGGTACAGTACCTCCATATCTTCGGGTATAGTTAGGAATCCTCTGTACAACTTTTATATCCCGATCTACAACCTTTCCAATTCCTACACCATGCTCTACTGCCACCCTGTAGTTTCACACTATATAATACACCTACAACTATGATTAATTAACTAGCTGAAAGGTACCTCTACTGTTCTTACTCAACGTACTCACTACTGTGTGCCCCTTACCATCTTTATATCATTTACCCTCCCTTTTATATTTTATCACGTGATTAATAAAAGTGTGCCCCTACCGATTCCAAAATATCTTCTTCCAGAAATTTTTGGAAGTGTTGAAAATTTATCGCCACAAGATGATTTTAGTAAAGGAGTTTTACTTTTGATATTACTTTAGTGATAAATCAATCTTTAAAGAAGATCTATTACACATACAATTTATAATCAACAACATGTCTCAGAAAAGAATTACCAAAGAACTTAACGATTTAGGAAGGTAAGTAATTGATAGATACCAAGATCTCAACCCCTGAGACCTGGGATAAGATTCGTGGTTGTGTGTTTGTGTTATGAAAGTTGTATCCGTGTGACAACAACTTATCGGTCATATTGGATCAAAACCTTGATGATCTGGCAAATATGATGATCTTTCTCATGTGCAAGCGCCTGTTCATTTTTTGTATTCCTTTGAATATATTGGCTGATACTTGTTGATTTTTGTCCTTTAGCGGTTATGATCAAACAAGTCATACAAGATCACACCAATGAATCTGATTCATTTCTCCTATAGATCATTGATACTAACATTTATTTCCTTTAGAGATCCCCCATCTTCTTGTTCAGCTGGTCCAGTTGGTGACGATTTATATCATTGGCAAGCATCTATTATGGGTCCATCAGACTCTCCATATGCCGGTGGTGTTTTCTTCTTATCAATTCATTTCCCAACAGATTATCCATTCAAACCACCAAAAATTCAATTTACAACCAAGATTTACCACCCAAATATCAACTCAAATGGTAACATTTGTCTAGATATATTAAAGGATCAATGGTCTCCAGCTTTAACAATTTCCAAAGTGTTATTATCTATTTGTTCGCTATTAACAGATGCTAACCCAGATGATCCTTTGGTGCCGGAAATTGCCCATATATACAAATCCAATCCTGAACTTTATCAAAAGAATGCTAAAGAATGGACCAAGAAATATGCTATCTAAGGAGAAAAAAACTAATATAAATTAGAAAGTTATCATTATAAATTTTGTTTTCTTTCATCTTTTTTTTCTTTGGGTCGTATAAAGGAGTTGTAAATAAAGGTTTGCATAAATAATCATAGATTCATTTCGATGTAGTTACATATTGTTAATCATTGATTTTCGTTTAATCATATTATACGATCAGTCACTTGACGGATCAGATCCGATAGCTACTATCACCTACCAGTAACCAACCATCAATCAGTGATTACCTATCTTTTAAGCCTATTGTACTGTACTCCATATTCTTTCAAAGAACTCATTACATATTGTTGACATACCAATCATGGTTGACTCATTAAATCCGAAGAAAGTATAGCTAGACATCACATAATTATAACCTATATAATCTATATACCCAATACAAACAATCCCATACAATAACAAGTCCCAATTACACCTAACCATCATTCAAATAAACAAACACTTATTTAAATATATAAATTAAATCTCGATATTTGATCACTTTATATCAATACAATACGGTATGCGCACTACTTCTAAAGCGATGAGGTTACCCTGTGAATCAAAATTTTCCTAAAAAAATATATTCAGACTATACATAAACTACTGTTGAATGGTTTAAAACTGAAGATTTGATCACGTATTAGTCCTTTTCTCATAATGGATGGTATCAAGTTGAATCTTGCTGGTCTTAGAGACAAAGTCTCAAGCAAGCTACAGAGCGAAAAGGAGAAGGCCAACAAGAAAGAGATCAAGAAGAATAATACAAAGAGTAAAGAGAGTCAACCTAAAAAAGATGAGCCAAAGACTAATGGTAAGAAAAATGAGAATAAAAGAAATGGTCAAAAGGCTAGTGAAGGTAAAGAGGAAGATATTAAAGAAGTCTTGCGTCGTGAAGCTTTAGAATTGGGAGCCACTGAGGAGGATTTAAAATTAATCGAAGGTGTATCTGATGGTGAAGAGAGTGAACAAGAATTTGTCGGAGATGATTCTAAATTAGATAAATCGTTTAAAGATGATTTAAGTAAATTCATCCAAGGAATTGGTTTGAAAGGTGAACCTGTTGTTGTTCAAGATGACGATGTTGAACCTGAACTAGTTGAAGAAGAAGAAGAAGAAGAAGAAGAAGAAGTTGAAGAAGAAAATGAACCAGAAGAATCTTTTGAAGAATCTGATGATGAAGAAGCTCTTGAACCACATACAAATGAAATTTACCAAGTAGCCCCAGAAGAAAAAGAAACAGCACCAATTCATCAAAAAATAGAATCTACAACAATTCTTGATAGTGCAAGATTAATAGTTCCACCACGTATTGATTGGTATAATATTCCAATTGAACTTTCAGATGAACCAGCAAATCTTTCACAAGTTCAAATTGAAAGATTATTACATAAGGGTAAAGAAGCTTTGGAATCTGATAATGCAATTTATTATGAAGAATTTTCAAAATCTTCATCACAGAAAAAGTTCTTGTCACAAATTTTATCAGATGGTACATTAAATGATAAAATTTCTGCTCTTACACTTTTAGTTCAAGAAGCTCCTTTGCATAATACAAAATCACTTGATACATTAATAAATTTTTGTTCTAAAAAATCAAGAAATTCTGCATTACAATCTTTAAACGCTTTGAAGGATTTATTCATTAATGGATTATTACCAGATAGAAAATTGAGATATTTTAAAAATCAACCATTAAATAATATGTTAACAAAGAGACAATTGGCATTATTCTATTTTGAAGATTATTTAAAACAATATTATTTCAAAGTTATTCAAATTTTAGAAAAATTAACTCATGATCCTATTATTCATGTTAGAATGAATGTTGTTAGTCATATTTTTGATTTATTAAAAGCTAAGCCTGAACAAGAAGTTAATTTATTAAGATTAGGCTGTAATAAAATTGGTGATATTGATAATAAAGTTAGTTCAAAGACTTCATATCAAATTTTACAATTAGAACAAGCACATCCAAATATGAAGAAGATTATCATTGATGGTATAATTGATAGTGTTTTCAAAACAAATAGTGATTATCATACTAAATATTATTCTGTTTTGACATTGAATCAAACAATTTTAACAAGACGTGAAGAAGATGTTGCCAATGTTTTGGTGAAGACTTATTTCTCATTATTTGAAAAACTTTTAATTGAATCAGATCCAAATAATGTTGATGTTGTTGATAAATCTAAGGACTCTAAGGAAAATAATTACAAAAATAGAAAGAAAAATTTCAAAAAGGGTAAAAAAGGTGGTAAATCTGTAAAGAATGACAAGACTGAACAAGAAGTTTTAGAAGAGAAAAATTCAAAATTATTTTCTGCATTATTAACAGGTTTAAATCGTGCTTTCCCATTTTCTAATTTATCAACTGATGTTTTCAACAAACATTTAGAAACTTTGTACAAAATTACACATTCAAGTAATTTTAATACTTCTGTACAAGCACTTGTTTTAATATCACAAATTGTCAAGACTCAAAATTTGAATTCTGATCGTTATTATAGAACTTTATATGAAAGTTTATTTGATACAAGACTTGTTACTTCATCCAAACAAGGTATTTATTTAAACTTGTTGTTTAAATCATTAAAACAAGATGCAAATATTTCTAGAACAATGGCTTTTGTTAAAAGAATTGTTCAAATTTGTTATAATTGGATAAATATCGGTTCAGTTGCCGGTATGTTTTATTTATTAATGGAATTAGAAAAATCAATCCCACAAATTAGAAATTTAGCATTAAATACTCCAGTTGATTTCCAATATGTTGATGATGATGATTCAGAAGAGGAAAATTTTAAAGATGTTGATTCAGAAAATGAAGATTCTAATAAATCTGTTAAACCAGTAAAGAAAATTGCAGAATATGATGGTCGTAAACGTGATCCAAGATTTGCAAATGCTTCTAATTCATCAATTTGGGAAATTAACGAATTTCTTAATCATTATCATCCAACTGTTCAACTTTATGCTGAAAGTTTCTTAAATCAAACAAAACAACCAAAACCAGATCTTGGTTTATTTACATTAAGTCATTTCTTGGATAGATTTGTTTATCGTAATGCTAAACAAAAACCAACAACTAAAGGTTCATCTATTATGCAACCTCTTGGTGGTGCACATACTGGTTCATTATTAGTTAAAGCTTCAAATAAGATAAATCCTGAAGTTCCTGTTAACACTGAAGATTGGTTAAATAAAAAAGTTGAAGAAGTTAGACCAGATGAGAAATTTTTCCATCAATATTTTACATCTAAAGAGAAGGATCCTTCACAATTGAATTCTGGTGAAATTCCAGATGATGAATTTGAAGATGAAAGTGATTTAGATGATGCTGAAGTTTGGGATGCTTTGGTTAAATCACAACCTGAAATTGAAGGTGATGAAGAATCAGATCTTGATGATTTTAGTGATTTGGATGAAGCTGATTTCAGTGATCTTTCAGATGATGATGAAGATGTTGGAGAAGTTCAAGCTCCAATTGAAGATGAAGAGGATGTTGATAGTTCAGATTTTGAATTACAAGCTATCGGTGACTCAAGTGATGAAGATGAAGAAGCAGAAGAGGAAGAGGAAGATGATGATTTCAAAGGTCCACAATTTGGTGATGATGAAGTTGATGAAGATGATAATGAAGCTGAATTGTTCAAAGGAGATTCTGATGACGAAATTGACAGTGATGAAGGATTTGAATTGGATGAAGAAGAAAGTTCAGAAGAAGAGACAAAACCAACTAAATCAAAGAAACGTTCAGCTCAAGATGAACCAACAAAGAATAAAAAATCAAAGAAATCTAAATTTAGTGAACTACCACTTTTCGCATCTGCTGATGATTACGCACAATATTTGAACTCTGATGATGAAGACTTTTCATAAAAGAAAAATTAATTGCATTAATATATAGATATTACAATAATATAAACATTTTGTATAAAGGTTCTCTCTGTAGTGTATACTGAATTTTTCGCGAATAATATTGACATGGCCATAGTTAAGAAATTTCGGAAAGTGCTGAAATTAAATATGTCCCACGGGTAAATTAAACAGGTCATAATTATTTAATTTTTGATGAGTCTAGACTCTACGGACATCTGGATGAAAAGGAATTCGAAATTTGGGAGGAAAAACTATAAAAGGCGACCAATTTCCTCTTCAAAATTATTTTTTCTTTAAATTCAATAACCTACTTTTAAGTGTATTCGATTTTGATTAATTGATGACTACGAGACTGAATCGGTAGCGATATCTTTACTATTTTATACGCTATCAGCTGGAAAGGCCCCGACATTAATAATTTAATTATTAATTTTATTCTTTTTATAGAGAAACTCTAGCTGATTCAATATCTGAGATCCTAGATAATACCATATACTATACTTTGTAATCTATAAGTGATATAGAACTACAGTGTAATTAGTAACTTCTAATACAGGTTACTAATAAGCGTAAGCTTGGTATATGATATTTGTTCAAAGTTTGAAGATTATTGTGCTGGGTTTCTCTTATAAACCATTAAAAGTGGATATGCTCCAATATAGTGTGAGGTACTTCATAATGTGTCTTACCATGTTGGTTGAATAATATCCACTACAATTATGACGAATGATTTTTATTTTTGAATTAGTTAGAAGTTAATGAACAATGTATCTATCTTTTCAGTTTACCGTAGTCGATAAGTATATATATTTGATGTATGCCTCACTTGGGCTTCAACTCCGAAACGTAAAACTGTGGATCTATTAACCCCAGGAACACAATCTCTGATCTATGGTATGATACTACTAGTATCTTTGAGATCCACAGTTTTATACAATGCGTATATAAATAATCTTCAATCACCTTTATAATCTATAGAAATACTTCTTCCTCTATAAAGCAGATCATGGCTACAGCTACAGAAACTCAAAACGATACAATCGATCAACTCAACAAGAAAACCTCAAACTTAACCATCCAAGTTGATGTCTCCAAAAGGCTTCAAGGTGGGTTTGAAGGAAGTTTTGTAGAAGGTCTTCCACCAACCACTAGAGCAAGATATGAAAGACATGGTATTGACTTATCAAGAGGTTATCCAGAAAAACCACCATCTGAACAAATTCCTCTTTATGTTGATGATGCTTATAAAGTTAGAAAAAACCCACAAGAATATATTCCAAGAGGTAAAAATGCTGATAGAGAGAAAAAAGCTTTATTTGCTAAAGTGAAAGAAGTTAGACATTTGACAAAATATATTGGTACTGAACTTATTGGAGTTCAATTAGCTGATTTGAATCAACAAGAATTAGATGAATTGGCACTTTTAATTGCTGAAAGAATTGTTGTTTTCTTCAGAGATCAAGATTTATCACCACAACGTCAATTAGAAATTGGTGAATTCTTTGGAAACGTTGAAGTTCATCCTCAAGTACCTCATGTCCCAGATTTACCTGGTACTACTGTCATTTGGGATGAATTAGCTAGACGTAACGGATTCAAAAAAAATTACAAGACTGCTAGAGCAGGTACTGGTACATGGCATAGTGATTTACCTCATGAAGTTAATGCTGCTGGTATAACTCATCTTCATAATGATGCTATTCCTTCATTAGGTGGAGATACTCAATGGGTTTCTGGTTATGCTGCTTTTGATAAACTTTCCCCAGAATTTCAAAAATTCCTCGAAGGTAAATTTGCTGTTCAAAGATCTTTACACACTTATTTAGATAGAGAAGATCCATTAAATGGTGGGAAGAGAATTCTTAGAAGTCAACCTATTGTTAGAACTCATCCAGTTACAGGTTGGAAATCTTTATATGTTAATCGTGGTCACACTCAATCAATTGTTGGTCTCGAACCTGAAGAATCTAAAGTTATCCTAGATTACTTATTTGACGTGTATGAGAAAAACTTGGATATCCAAGTAAGATTTAATTGGAAACCTACAGTGGATGGGTTAGGTACTTCTGCCCTTTGGGATAATAGAATTAGTCAACATGCTGCAGTATGGGATTATGCTGGTGAAGAACCAAGACATGGAACTAGAGTCACTTCATTAGCTGAAGTTCCTTATTTTGATCCAGAGTCTAAATCCCAAAGAGAAGCACTTGGTTGGGATAAATGAATTAAATAAATGTTGTATTAATTTGGTATAAATTTGTAGACAATAACTAGTTATAATAAGTAACTAAGTATGTCATTATTTCGGTCCGGACCGCACAATTTTGGATCCAAATTAAACCACAAATAAGCCAACAAATAAGTAGAGAATAAGTAGCTTTAAAATATCTCAGAATTTATAGAATTTATTAAAGTATATGATTTTGTAAATTAAAATGTAAATTTGGAAAGTTTTTTTTAATCGTTGTTTTTTAGTACAATTTTGAAGTTTATATAGAAAATCATAGATCTTTGAAATTTGCTAATTTTTCAAAAATAAAAAAAATTCAAGCTATTTCAATTATAACTACTTTAGTATAATATAAAATGTCTTCTTTATTATTACTATCAGGTTTTCAGCTAAGAAAAATGATTTTGTGTTGATATATATGAAGATTATTTTTTGACAGGCTCTTTCGGGCGCCGCTGACCGACGGGTTAAAAATATAAAGTACTTGAGTTACACAAAACCATAAAACAAAATTTGTAATTACAATAAAAGACTAAGAAAAGTTCCCCAATAGGAGCAAGAATTCCCAATGGGACTTCCGTGATAATTGTTTGAAGGATAATTACCTACAGCATGTATAGCTCAAAATTTATTGAAAAGTTAAATTTTGTATACTCTCAAAAGTTATGCTGATTTCACTTAACGAAATAGCTTTGGCTTCTATTCAATAACCTACGAGTACTTGTAAATGGTGACTGGAATCACTAACTGGCTCAATTGATACACAACACTAGTTGTCTATTCCCAAATTGAACTGAGATATACTCAAGGTGGTAGAATGGCGAAAGTGAAAAGCTAGAGTCTCTAATAATCACTAAATGCCTGATAACCGAGAAAAAACTATAAATTATCTTTCTAATAGGGAGCTTTTAGATAGAAGTCCCTCTTAAGGAAGTGCTTTTAATAATTGGGTTCTCCATCACATTACAAGCCAGAGATCGGACTTTGATCAGTGGATGTCGAACAGGTTTCAACACCGCCAAACTATGGATTCAATTGGAACAATAAATCCCAGGGAATTAATCAAAAAGTTAAGACGATCAAGTCTTGAGCCAAGGCCCAAGTGTCATCATTGATCAGTCCAAGGATTATAGTTGACATGTCCTTTTTTACTTTTTGTCAATGAAATACCTTGAAGGGATCAAAGATCGACTACATTTGTAAACAAATATGTACGTACGCAACTAGGATGATGAGCTTTCATGAGCAAATGATCTACAACCAAATTAAGTAAAATTGCCACCTTTAAAAGATAACCAAATGAAGTTGCCTATACAGTGGCCACGGATTTCTCATGGAGAGTGTTGATTTCGTAACTAAAAACTATGTTTTCCTAGATAAGCATCAATGTTGAAATCATTTTACTCGTGGTTGATCAGCTAGTGAGACAGTCGCGTTGAAAATATTCATGATCCCAAACACTGTGGAAAATTTCAAATTGACAACAGTAATTGAAGTAGTAAGAAACTATGACCTACAAATGTATTATAGTGGATTTGTGAATTGTTGCACGTCTAATAATGTTATTACAAATTCCACTACTTGTATTCAAGTCTAATTTATTTTCGATAGTTCATCTACAACTCAGAAATCAGAATTACAAAACACGCTGAGCTCAGATTGAGCAGGTTGACGTGTAGTAAACACGAACTACTAACCCTTTGAGTCAACATGATCTTGATCCATGAGGTTCAACTAGATCAATGATGGATTGGTTCATCCTTCAAGCGACTCTAAGCATTTTAGATTGTACATCATCCTAAAAAAATTGTGCATGCTCAAAGACGCGTACAATTTATGAGAAGATCCATGAAAAAAAAAAGTACCACACATCGTATTATCAAAACTTTGCCCAAATTTAGCCACTGCCAGCGACACATCATCCTGAACATGTTATGTATGAATAAGACTACCTGGTCTAGTTATGGAGATCATTTGTTGTGTTTATAATTTACCCCAGAATCCATGACAACCAAAATGTATAAATATCCAGACTTTTGAAAGGTATCGGTCAAAACAGTTCAAACGTAACCGAGTTCGCTCATATGTTAGTTGCACTATTGTCTTGGGAACATAGGGTCCACACTGTACAGTTGTGGTATTGTAGGCATTAATGATTAAGATAATCGTACGAGGTTATAAAGTTCAATGTTTGTGTTTTGAATTTGAGAGTTTGAAGTTTGAACTTTGTAATCTGTCTTAGATGAATTGGCGCAATTCAAAAAAAAAATAGTGCACGGTGTCGTGGTGGGATTAGACAAAACTTTCGAATCTTGAAATCTTTTGACTAGGAAGTACCTCTATAAGTTAATTGGTGATACACTATCAGGTAGATCTGAATCAAAAAACAGGAGAAACAACTCAAGGAGTTTTTTCATGAAAATTTCCCAAAAAGTAGCTAAAAGTATAACCTGTCTCAGTGAAGATTTAACGAATAGAGAAGGGACAAAATTGTACAACACTAAAATAATTAACGGACTTGAACATTTCTAGAAAACTAACCACACTTCCATATTAGTTTCTAAATTGGTTAGCAAATCTTATATTGTACCTTTAAAAGGAAACCCTCTATTTCCCAATTTGTCGAAATCTATAACTCGAAAGGTACAGATGATGTATTATGCAAACCCGCGTTAACTTTTTTTTTTTTTTTGATCAATTTTTATAAGTGCGTTTTTGTTTTTAAGGTTGTCAAAGACTGCGCATGGTGTACCTGGCCTTTATAACTTGTGTGCATTTAATTGATTATCTTTACTAGAAGTACCTGGAGAAAACGTGGTACCGATTGAATGTGAATTTTGAGTCCTGGAAAATCTGATTTGGACTTTTTTCAGTCTAAAAAAGTTGTTGATAACTTAAATGTTTGATTAGCAGAAAAAGTAAAAAGGAGTACTACATAACGGTTTTCAAGAGATTCGTGCATCAACGAGTACCTTTTTGTTTGGTTACAAAACACAAGGCTCAAGAGTACCTAAAGTTGAGTAATATCAATTAGCATTGAGCAACTTTTGAACAGATTGATTAGATAGTATTCGAGACAGGAGTTGATGAGATTTCAATTGGTGTAGTAAAAACACTTGATGATTGTTCAACTAACTGTTAATTGTTTTCGTTAAACGGATAATTGACGGTGATCGTCGTCATCAGTGTTCGCCTATTATATGGTCCGCAGTTATTAAGTACCAGACAACAACCGGTGTAATTAGTTTACATGCGATCAATTTCAGTACCTCTACTCAGCATTACATCTTTTAGTGCAAATAAATCAACACCTTTTAGGTGAAAAAAAGAAAATTTTAACGGTGAAGTTTGAACTACCAACTGTCGATCTTTGAGGTTCTCAATTTTTCAATACACTAATAAACACACATTGAGTCGTTTCAAGTTCAATGTGGGTAATATTTTTGAGGGGTGACGTTGGTGGTACTTCAAGCATTCGTAATGACGAAGTAGCGTCTCTTATAGGTTTATGTTTTGTTAAAGAACAATATCTTTCTATTAATTTCGCTTAAGCATTAAACCTTTCAAATCAAACCATATTTCTCATATGATGATTTGAAGGTTTCAAGACTCTCATCGTGGATAAACGGTTAGGTTATGTTTAAGGCTCTATCCATTTGTAGACATGTACAGCTTCTGCCATAGGTTCACGCTTTTTTTTTCAAACAATCTATTGTCATGGAGATTATACTTTGTAGACATTTAAACAGTAAAAGTAAACACTGTCTAGAAAGTGTGGTTATAAGATAACTATGGATGAATGTATGCCATGTTAGGTTCGTTTGGATACTTACCTCAGATCAAGCCCCTACTCCCGAATTACAAGTTGTATGTAAGTATGCAAAGGTGGAGTTGGAGCGTACATATACCGTACACCAATAGGATTAGATGCAAGATTCAAAAACCTCACCTATCTCTTTATGAAAAATGAGGACAACTTTTTAAGGCTTGATATCCAGATAGATAAAGAGAGGATCCAGCGCGAATAGTTCAAATTAGTGAATGATCAACCAATGTGATAAGTCAACTCAATTGGTTGTTCTCTGTATTAACCTTAATAAAAAGACCAGCCAACGTTGGTACTCCTATAAAAGGATAACTTATTAGTTACTGGTCCTAATTGGTAAATCAATTGTCTTTTTTAGTTTGTAATTTATCGAACGATGGTTGACGAAGAGCCATTAGAACACAGACCAAAGTACCCTTTTTCTTAATTTTTAGTAAAGACTGCATGTAATTACCTCGCTTGCGACCATTCAAGCGTATCAAGAGACCTAAATTGGTCCAATTGAGTAGGAATTGAGCTGGCTCTTTTCAATATCAGTAGATAAAGAGCACATTAACCACGAGTCCAGATACCTCCCAATCTCTTTCTTTCCTTTCCAGAGATCAGATTGGCCCATGACTAGTTTTTTTTATGCTCAAAAAGGTTGAGGATATGATGTGATGCAGGTTGTTGATCTGTATCTTTATAGGCGATTGCCTAATACGAAGTATTGTGAGACATACATCAACACCTCTTTTTCCGACATTAATCGCTACTTTTGAGCAGCTGGAGCTTTAACTTCTCAGTGCTCACCGTGGGCATACATCAACCAGCTTTAAATCTCTAAGTGGTGAATCTATGGGCTTAAATGTCCATGAACCGCTAACCAACCAGCAACTAACCAACCATCAACCAACAACTAACCAATCTACCCTTATAACTCCCCCAGAGCTCCCACAAGCTCCCCTGAGTCCTCTTCCTGAGTCCTCTTTCCACAATCAATCACCACAATTTTTCCCCTGAGCCAAAAACCGTTGTATTTTTCTGTACCTTAAAAAAATCAAAAAATCTGCACGCGTTTGTTTTTGTCCCGCCGCTTTGGGCAAAACGTAAACAAACCTTGCAGAGGCAATGTGGGCCCAACCGCGTTTTGCACAGCTTTCACAAGTTTTCATTTGGGCTCGACTGGATCAATAGCTTTTGGGTATAGCAAAGCCTGGCACTGCTGTTAGTGCTGTAGGGATCCCCAAGCTCGGTTGATCCTTGCCTGTTGTTTGTTTTCATTCAAGTATTCTCACCAACTCAGAGACAAAAGTGTATACACTAAAAGTCCCAGTGTTGAGCAAATCTTTTCATAAAGTCCCATACACTTCTTCCAATCTCAAACTTGTCAATCCCGCTGCTACTACACAACTTTACAGAGCTCTGAGACCAACCCGACACATCATTTTGACAAGCTGTACCCACAGAAAGTTTGCACGGAAAGTTCGAGTATAAAGATCACAGAGAGAAATATCTATATATATACCCTGCTAGGTCCCCTTTAGTTATCCTGGAACCCATTTTGAAGAGGGTTGATACATATCCATCCTACACACAACTAGTCATTCGTTTCAAAAGCTTACCCAACTATTTACATTCATTCAAAAGCAAGCCTACATCAATATATACACAAAAATGTCACAAAACAAACTCATGCCTTCAGTCTTCAACGATATGGTTACTCCTCCAAATTCTGTTCAACGCAGAAAGAGCAAACCAATGATTGTTGATATAACAATCAATGATCAAGGGGAACAAATATACAAGGTTCAAAATACAAGAGATTCTTCAAGAAAGAGAAAAATTGAAGATGATAATGAAATTACTCCTGTTAGAACTGCACTTGGAATAATTTCACCAAATACTTTAAATCAAAATAAAAGATCAAATCTTGGTGATAAAGATCATGATAAATTTAGTGGTTCACCAAGTACAAGAACTGAACCTATTAATGATGGAAACATTTGGAGTGAAGATGTTGAAGAAGCATTTGAAGAAGCATTAAGAATCATTCCAAAAAATGGATTAACCAAAATTAAAATAAGTGGTAAATCATGTGGTCGTAATGAATTAATTTCTGATTATATTTATCAAAATACTGGTAAACAAAGAACAAGAAAACAAGTTTCAAGTCATATTCAAGTTATTAAAAATTTGAAAAAAAATAAAGAATTAATCGAATTAATAAATAATGGACCATCAGATCCTAATGCAATTAAAAAATTTGATGAAATATTTAGTGAAATTTCTTTCCAAAAATCAATTGGTGGTGCTTCAGATTTATCCACTCCACATACAAAACCTAGATCTAATGGATCAAAGAAATCTCCATTATCAAATGCATCAAGAAGATTAAGAACTAGAAGAAATTCAAATAAACCTCTGGAATTTAATATGAAAAAATTTGAAATGACATATTTAGATTTTGAAGAACCTTTTAATTCTCATACTTTTACAAAATTATCAGGTTCAAAATTAGATCAAGCATTAAGATTAAAACCAGATGCAAATATTTCAAATAGATTCCCAAATTTAAATGATTATTATCTTTCTAATGTTAAACAAGATTTACAAATTCCAATTTTACATAGTATGGTTAATTTAAATTTACCACCATTAGATAAAAAAGTTGATGGTAAACATGAAACCAAGCTTCAAGTTGAATTGAAAAATGTTCCTAATGATGAAATTGAATTTGGTTGTTTAACAGTTATTTATTCATTTGGTAATGAAGTTATAAGGTTAGTTGATGATATTCAAATTATTAAACAAAATAAGAATTCCACAAATTCAATTGATTTGAAAAATTGTATATTAGATATACCATTTGCAAAAGAATTTTGGAATGCTTTTTTGAAAAGTATTGAAAATAATATAAATGATAGTAATGATATTATTAAATCTGAAAATCAAAAAACAATAGCTGTTAAGGCAATTACTATGAAACAAGTTATTTTTGTTAAACAACAAATTGATGATGGTTTAAATTCAAGTATACATCCAAATGATATAAAGAGTATATTACTTTGGGAATTTACAAAATCAAATGAAATTTCCACAACAACATCAAGACGTTTATATTTACCAAATTCACAAATAAATAAAGAAGATGATGTTCAATATTTACCAAAAGTTTCAGATGTTATTAAAGAAGAAGATACCACTGTGGAAATTCCAGAAGATGATGAAGAAGATGAGGATAATGAATCTTTAAAACTTGAAGATGATGAAATAATTAAACCAGATTTCATTCCTCTTGATCAACAATCATATGCTTCATCAATTTCATCAGTAAACAGTTCATCTCATTCTGCATCTTCTTCAATTTCTTCTTTCCATAATGGATATCGTACTCAATCATTCCCAGGACCAAGTTATTACCAATCATCATCATCATCTCAACCATTACATTCAAATTCTCAACCATCACTTTCATTACCACAATCACAACCACCAATTGGACAACTTAGACGTATGCAAAGTGAACCAAATACTTCAATTTATCATCAAGATTCAAATATATCTGAATTTCAAAGTGATGATTTCCCAGCTTTTAGTAATAATAATCAACAACAACAACAACCAGTTTTCAATTCATTTGCAGGACCAAGTTATAATACTTCAACTACACTAAGTCCTGGATTCATGCATTTAGATGGACAAATGAGAATGGAACATGATCATCATGGTGAAATATTTGGTTGGTGATTATTATTTTATTTTATGTAATTTATGACCTTTTTTTTGTTTTAATGTTTTAGGATTATATTAGGATTATTTAATAAATTGTTGTAGTTTTGTATTACAAGTAGGTACTGAGATTGTTATTTAATGGGTTATATATTAGTTATGGCTTACGAATTACCTACATTTAAATATCACCTAGAAAATTATATAAACATACATTTAATTCAGTTGAAAACTTAAGCATCTTCTTTGAATAAAGCTTCTCTCTTTTCAGCAACTCTTTGTTGTCTTCTTTCTCTAGCAGAACGGTTCTTGAGACGTCTAGCTTCAGCTTCATCTTTCAAAGCTTTTTCACGAGCAGCTTCAGCCTTAGCAGTAATGATATGTTCAACTAAAGCACGTTTATGTTTAAAAGTGTTACCTTTAGCAGCCTTGTAAAGGGAATGGTATAAATGTTTATCAATTTTACCAGCATCTCTGTATTTAGCTAATAATCTTCTTAAAACTCTTAATCTTCTAATCCAAATAACTTGGGATGGGAAACGAGCTTCTTTGGTACCTTTTCTTTTACCATAACCAGTGTGACGACCTAATCTTTTAGATTCAGCTAAAGCTCTAGCTGAAGCTCTTGAATGAACACGAACTGGTTTTTTAACAATAGTACCACTCTTGTATAATTTTCTAATGGCTTGACGAGAATTGGCTTGAGCAATTTCTGAAGTTTCATTTGGATCTAACCAAATTTTTCTTTTACCAACACCAACAACTGAAGCGGCAAGTCTTTTTTGAGTACGCAAGTTAGCCCTATTGAAAAGTTAGTAATGATGTTCTAGTGTTGGAGTGAATATGAATGTATATCCTTAGTGTAAAGGGTGTTTTGGAATTTGGTTCTTTTGGATAGATAATTCATACATTTGAACTGATTGTATGATTCCATCTGGATTCATTTCATTATTGATTCATTATCGATATATTTTAATCCATGGTTATATCTTACATTCCTTAATTCCTTTCCTTAATCCTTTCCTTAATCCTTTTGATTGATTGATTCATTAATTAATTCCCACATAAATCACTTATCCTTCCACCACTAATGATATCCCAACACTCTATATCCAGACTCCTCTAATCCTTTTAATCACTTACATTTTGATTGATTATACCGTTGTTGTAATCTCTAATATAATCTTGTTGAGAATGAACTTTTATACAAATTTGTTTTTTTTGCAAGAATTGCTTGTTGGAGATTTTCCACAGAAATTCTGACTAAGCAAAAATTCTAACTATGGTGAGATTTTTTTAACTATGTGGAATTTTTTAGTGGCCCATTGCAAAAAGAGAAAATTGATTATTATGTGGTGTTTACCAGATGGTGTTGTAATGTAATGACAGGGTAGTCACACAATGAATACACCAAGACACCAATTAGGGCATACGTCACATGATATTACTAGGGGGGTTAATTTGTCTGTCATTCCATTACGTGTTGTTTAAAATTTTTATACACTTTAATAAATAATCTATAATAATGATGACATACATTAGATCAATAATACAGATATATATCATCAACCATGGGTAAATCTTTACGTTCCAAGTCTGTGCTGAGGGCTAAATCAGTAAAGAGAAAAGGTGAATTCCAAAAAGCTGTTGATGCAAGAACTCAAAGATTACATGAAAAAGCACAAGGTTAGTTCTATATCATCTCTTATCAATAATTTAGTACTAATATTTAATTATATAGAAGAATTAGTGAAACAAAAACAAAAAGAACAACAAGATACCAAACCAAGTGAAGATTCAATGAATGTTGATGAACCAGTTGAAGAAGAAAACAAATCAGAAAAGAAAGTTACAACATCAGGTTATAGAACTGCAAGACATCATTTATATAAAAAGAGTAAAAAAAAGAGTAATAACGTTTCATTTAAAAAGAAGAAATAGAGATCACTCTCTTTACATTTGTATTTTTAGCATAGTATTTTGTATATTACAATAAATCATTAAAACTTTTGAAAAACTAAATAACAAGAAAAATTGAACCGTAAACCCCCCAGAATAAATATTAATACACAGTAATTTGATATTATGTACTTCTTCTTGCTAGGATTGCAGAACATGCATCTTTTTCTATATGTTGACTTAACCATTCATTATTATTTTTAAATTCTTGGAAACAACCAGCACATCTACCAATACTTAAATTTCTATCACATTTTGCCACACCAATTGGATAAATAAAATGAATTGATTTTAAATGAGCTTTAAAAGTATCTTTTCTTGAAAATTCACCATTTAAATGATGACATTTAGTATGTTCTTCATTGAAAAAAGGACATTTAAAATCTTTAATTGTATCATGTTTTTTCAAATGACGTGATAAATATGATTTATTTTTAAATTGACGTTGACAAAATGGACATTTATGATATGTTAATTGAGGTTTAGAAATTGGTGATTGTTTTATAGATGGTGATAATGATGATGATGTATAAAATTTATGAAATTGTTTTGATTGTGGTTGTTGTAGTTGTTGTTGTTTATTTAATTCATTAGACATTGAAATTGAAACATCTTTATTTAAAAAATCATCAATTCCTGAATAATCAAACCCATCAATATTTGATTCTAATGAAATATTTTCAGAAAATATTGAATTTTGATATGATTGTTCAGATGGTGCATAAGTTGAATTATTATCATTACCACCACAACCACCATTCATTGGAAATTCAACTTTACTCAAAAAACTAAAATCAAATTCATTCTTAATCAATGGTTCAACATCATTAGATTCTTTTTTAAATTCTTCATTTGAATTTATTGATGAATTTTTTGAAATTGTGGATTCTCTATTATTAACTAAAAGGTTATAAAAAACTGGATCATCAATCAAGTTCTGCATCTTATCTCTTCTCTTCTCTTTCTCAACTGGGTCCTGGCTCCTCCTTATCAACGAATGGATCTTTAGAGTATCTTTAACCTATCAAATTAAACCTTTCAAAGAGTATATTCCGTGTGCTTAAAGGGATATTCTTAATTTAATTCTCGTGATGTTTTTTTTTTTTTTTTTTTTTAATATTTTTGTTATTTTTTTCTTTTTTTTTTAAAAATTTTAAGGCGAGTGCCCAAACCACTTCCACACACATTACGTAATCACAATAAACTCAACTGATCTATTCAAATTAATCTATACAAAATATGCCAAATTTTAGAAAGTAACAGCTCCTATTAAATCATCAACATTCAAGAGATCGACTCCTAGTTCCAAGAGATCTTTCCATACCGAATTTCTCACGGTGGTTGGCCAATTAGGAGTATCCCAAATTCTTACTTTTATACCCATTTCATGAGCTAATTGAATTTTGGTTTGTAATATTGTTTTTTGTTCATCACTTAATCCATTGAATCCCAATGCAGATTTTGAACCTGTTAATCTTTTCAATGAAGAAGAACTATATATGGAATTTGTATTATTGAATAATTCCACAAAATTTGGATCATTTAATGGTGCATCAATAAATGTATAACGAATTTTTTGTTGTTTAATTAATTCAATTGGTATATTACCACTAATCATTATTGTTATTGGACCATAATGGAAACTTTGTGAAGTTGTATTATAATAAGTTAGATAATTTTTAGCAATAAATGATTCTAAATGAGATTCTAATACTCTAAGAGTATCATTTGGTTCAGTTTTAAAATCAATAATAAGATATAATGTTTTTTCAGGATCTTCATCGAAAACACCATGAAATTTTAAATCAGATATTGTATTATTATGGGGTATTTGATGGTGTGAATTAACTTCATCTAATAATTGTTCAAGATTTGATAAATAAAGTGAATTAAGTGTCTTGTAACTTGACAATTTAAGCCTTCTATGACCAACATATAATTCTGGTGGATTTGAAGTTGAATCTTTTGTACTTGGTAAATACCAAACATCTGCTTCAACTGAATTAATACCTAATTTTAATGCATCATAAAGTGGAATTCTTCTCCAATAATCATTATGTGAATGAATTGGTAAAACTTGATGATCTTTATTTAAACGTTCCACTCTATTTTCATCCAAAATTGGATGTTTAAATTTAAATAAATTCATCTTATCTGGATTAATTTTATTAACAAGATAATCTTGAATAAATGTTGGATTTGATTTACTCTTGATACTAATAGCCAACAGTGAAGATATTGAAAAATTAATAATCAACAAAACAAATATAACTTTGATATAAATTGAACATCTTTTTTGATAAAATCGTACACCTTTGGAGTTAATTAATTGATTATTAGATTCACTATCTTGTATCTTATCATCAATTGAAAAATCTTGAATCATAGTATCCCTTGAACCGTCTTGATTTTTTTTGATCCATGAATAACCAAGAGAACTCCCAGAAGACATCTCACACAAGTTATATAAACTGGTTTTCATCGCTTTAAAAGGATGATGGGTGTATTGATAATCAATACTCTTTTTTTTTGACTAATGATAAATCAGCTCGGATATACGAATCGAGATATCCAGTTGCAGCCACAAAATCACACTTATAATTAAACAATAAGATGAATAATATGAGACTGAATGAGTATTTATATGATGGGGGAGGCTTTAATCCCTTGAGGCTTAGTTAGCCGTTCTATTAATAACGGTTTGTAAGTTTAATATGGTACGACTTGAGTAGAGGGTATTAAATAAATAATATCATCGAGGGCGAGGAATTCCGTTGAGGTTTTATACACTGAGCATCAACACCGATTACCGATACCTACTACTCAGCCATGTGGTTCTGCTTTGTAAGGCACGTTGTGATACTTTATTATCCTTGTTTAGATCACTGTACACATTATTATGAATGAATGTCCAATAATATCAAATACACCATGTGGGTGAGATTACAACCGTTAATCGAAATGAGATTAGCGCAAATAAAATATTAAATTAAATGCAGATTGAATTAAAATAAATAAAAATAAAATAGAGGCCTGAGGGATTCGAAATAGTGGTGATTTTGTGTGGCCAGGTGGATAGATTGTTCAAGTCACGTGCCACTAAAAATTAGCACTGATTTAGGCTAATTGTAAACAACAAAATTCTCATAAATCAAATGATTATAACTAACCCTATAGCTTTTGACACTAAAGACAAATAGATGAATATACCAAACAATGGCTTCTCCTTATAAGCCATCGGCAAAGCAGACTCTGTTGCCTAGCTCCAATATCAACAATCTATTGACAGAGACCCATTCAATTCCTTCATCTTTTAATATTGGTGAAAATTATCAACATTCTCAATATCAATCACAAAAGACTCATTTAAATAGACTGCCCACATTATATGAGGTGCTTAATAGAAAAACAGAACCACCAGTGGATCTATGGAGTTTCTATATCTATATGAGAGATTATCAAAATGCTGTTGATTATTTAGATTTTTGGATTGATGTTGTTACTCATTTAAGACTTTGTAAAGATTATGTTAAAGGTTTAAGAGAAAGTTTATTATTAAGTGAAAAACACAAGAGTTCAAGTGATGAAAAAAAAAGAAATACAACTTCAAGTTCAAATTATAATGAAGTGGGTGGTAATGAACAAAGAACTTCTGTTAGTTCTTCATTATTATTAGAAGCTTTATTAAATGAAGGATTTTTGGATGATAAAGATAATAAAAGAGTTTCATCTTTTTTACAAGGGAATGAATACATAAATTCCACTGATCCTCGTATAAGTGCCATCTTGGGTACACCACCTGAACATGATTCAGAACCAGAACCAGAACAACAACAACAACAACAAGAGCCCGAGGAAAGACCATTAAGTGATCCTTATGAACCACTTCAATCACCATCAAAAATATATACAGGTGATGAATTTGACAAGAAAAGATCAAGTTCAATACAAGAACAAAGAAATTCAACAAGAATTTTACCAGAACAATTAGAAAGATATACACAAAATATTAAAAATGGTAATATAACAAGATCAACATTAAAATCTTCATCAAAAAATTTATTAAATACATATTTTCAAGAATCATCACCAAGAAAATTAATAATACCTGATAGAATCATTAGAAAAATAAGACATGATGTTGAATTACAAGGTCGTGATGATCCTGAAGTTTTCGATGAAGCTAGAAATTATGTTTATAGTGCAATGGAGAGAGAATCTTTTCCTTTTTTCTTACAAAAAAATGCATTACATAATTTAAGTAATAAATCATGTTTAATAAGATTAATATTGGGACTTTTTTGGTTATTTGCAGGTTTTTGGATAAGTTATGTTTTAATTTTTATAAATATTAAACCAAAGGCAATAAGAGCAATAATTATTATTCCTTATCTGTTGGGTACTTATCTTATCCTAACTTTTTTATATAAATTGGATCCATTGATGGTTTTTTTAGGATTAAGTGATAATCAAGAACTTTTACAACCACGTTCATCCAAGAAAAAATTAATAGTGAGGAATTTAAAAGAACCTTTTGTTAAAAAACTTTTACAAAAAAGAGCATTATGGGTTTTATTTCTTATATTGATCATTACTGCTATTTTAAGTATATTATTTGGTTTAGTACCGGGACATCGATTATGATTATTATTTTTTTTCAACACTTTTCCAAAGTTGTTTTTTCCAAAGTTCTAAATCTTTATGCATTTCATATAATTTCTTTAATTCTAATGATTGTTTTGATGATTGTTGTAATTTTGATATTTTTAATTTCTTGTAAAGTGATTCATATTCTTTATATTTTAATTTAAATCTTTCTGCAAGATTTTTTAAATATTCTTGATCTGATGTATCAATTTCTCTTTTCCTTTTTTTATTCTCCTCTGGTTTCTCATCTGGAATTTCCTCTTTTTTTGGTTCTTTTGATTCCTTTGGACTTTTTTTATCATCACCTGAAGAAGGTGGACTTATTTCTCTCTTGGATTTCCCTGAATTTAAAACTATCCTAGCAGGATGAGAATTTGAATAATTTAAATAATCATAAACTAATTTACAATTTTTTTTAATTAATTCAAATTCATTATTTGAATATTTCCAATCATTAATTTTTAAATCTTTATATGAACCATAATTTAAAACATATAATTTTTCACCACCACTATGACTACTATTTTTAGATTCAATTGGATATTTTAATAAAACTTTAGAAGATTGAGATGAAGGATATTCCATAGATACACTTTTTAATACACTTTCAACATCGGTTTTAGGAATTTTTGTCCTCTGAATGATTCCATCAAGTGTAATTGGACCTAATGCTAATAAATGTATTAATTTCTTGGTTATTGTAGAGATCTTTGTCCCTGATGCTATAAGGGTATTATTCCCATTTGATCTTTGTCGAGTATGAGAATTATTATGCAATGGAGGTGTAAATGATTTTTGCGGTAATGGTGCTGTATTAACATTATGTTGAATAGAATTTTTATTAAGTTCCGTATTATCAGGATATGAGATTGTAAGTTTTGAATTAAATGAACCAATTGATTTAAAAGTGGAATTGGATAATTGTTTGTATAGATCAACTCTATTAAATTCTTGGAACTTGTTTAATTTATATGGTACACCATCAATTAATAATTGAACTTCACCTTTGGAAACAACTATTCTTAGTTTTGACCTAGAATTGATCAACTTTCGCTGAATATCAACGGGAATTTTAAGATTGAAACCTATAGGTCTAGGATCATCTTTTGATCCAGAGATCAGTGGTAACAGTTTCTGTGTGGGCATTTGTTTACTGTTTTTCCTCAGGGTATTTTGATCAGTTGTGGTTGTAAACTTCACCACCACCTTATATATTATTATACCGAAACCAAATTTCTTTTGGAGATATCGAATCAGTGTGGTTGAACAATGAGGGAGATGATCTTTGAGTTGTACAGGGCTCTCTTTGATTTGGTAGTCACTCCCTACTCAGTGTGTATGTGTTGAATACTCTGTCTTTGAATTATCAGTGTCAAAGAGGAATAGAATGGGGCTTCTTAATTATCTAGTAATTCCTAGATCTAGTAATTAACCTCTCATCAGTAATTCTTGTTAAATAAGTAACACAATTTGCCTATTTGGGAAGTAGTGCCTAAAAGGGTAATTGAAATAATTCATATAGATCACATGACCAATCACGTGTCATTAGATTGCTGGAATTACCTAATCCATTACATAATCCCTTTAAAAAAAAGCATTCAGCGGTAAAGTAATTTTTTCTTAGCTGAAAAGACAAAAATGCTTTAAAGAGTTGCAGTTGTGCTGTTTTGATTGAATTGAAAGGTGGCGATAATTTTATAATTCATCAGGTTAGTCGTTATCTAGATCTTAAATCATAGGAAAATGCTCAAGTGGGTCCAAGGTGGTATCTCAGCAGTCACAGGGATTGCTGAGCCTGAATACGGTGCTGATTATATCCATCCAGTTACTGATAGTGTCAAGGATAAACAACCTTTTACAATTGCTACAAAAGAAGACTTTGAATGGAGAGCTCCTTCATCTACAAATGTTGAAACTCAAACTTTTTATTTCACTGATTTATCAACTGGGATCATTGGATTTGCTCAAGTGATTCATTCAAATGTTGTTGGTATTACAAAAGCTCAATTTACTTTTAAATTATATGATACAAATACTGGTAAACAAATTTGGACTTCTACAAAATTAGATGATTTTATAGTTAAGGGTGCTAATTTTTATGCAACAAATTTAAAAATTGAATTAGATGAAGATGATAAAATTTATCATTTAGTTTCAAAAGTTAATGAAGAATCAATTGTGGATTTAAAATTTACTAAAATTGCTCCAGCTGCTAAAATTGGTAAAGATGGTGTAACTATTTATGGTGATGATGTTGAAAATCCATGGGGTACAATGAGACATGTTTTTTGGCCAAGAAATAATGTTGAAGGTACAATTACTTCTAAAAATCCTGAAACTGGTGAAGATAAACTTTTTAATATTAAAGGTCTTTCAATGTTTGTTATGGCTTTACAAGGTATGAAACCTCATCATGCTGCTGCAACTTGGAATTTCTTAAATTTCCATTCAAAATCTTTAAGTACAGTTTTAATGGAATTTACAACCCCAAAATCTTATGGTTCCACAAAAGTTACCATAGCATTTGTTTCAAATGATGAAGGTGTGTTGACAGGTTCAATAAATAATGAAACTATTCATGAAAAGACAGAAATTGATGAAATTGGTTGGCCAAAACCAAATGCAATCACTTTTAATATTCATGGTGTTGATTCAAAAGCAACTGATGAAGAAGTTGCAAATGGTACAGCTACTCCAGTGGAAACTAAAATTTCTGGTGACTTAACTTTAATTGAAAGAGTTGATGTTATGCATGAAATTCCAGCTTTTGTTAAAAATATTGTAAGTGGTGTTGCAGGTACTAAACCATATATTTATCAAATGTGGAATAATTTAACTATTGAATTAAATGAAATTAAAGAAACTTCAATTGGATACGTTGAAGCTACTTTCATTACTGAATTATGAATCACTACTACTACTATTTTTTTTGCATTGAGACATGTCATTGAAACGACGTTATTTTATACATGAGAAATTCAGATATTTCTCTCTAGAATTTTTTTTATTGATCCAAGAGATGTAACCAAGGTTGATGTGAGTTCCATTTTTAATGCTTTTTTGTTATATGAACCTTTTTTTCATTTTTGAACTCCTTTTCCATGAGCACAATGATTTTTTTTGCCTTTCTTAATACTTGATTTTAATCTAATTTTTTCACACTAAATTAATGTAGATTTATTTAATTATTATATCTTTTTCTCTAAAAATCTATAACTTGCAAGTTGAAATTTATAATTCCATCTTTGCCAAAAATGTTTATTTTTTAAATCTAATTCATCACCACTTTGTATTGGATCAATACCTTGAATTTTATTAAATCTAATCAATTTTTTATAAAAACTAAATTCAATTAAATTAAAATAAACTCTTGAAATATTAATAATTAAAGTTGTAAATATAATCCAACCATATTCATAAGTTTGTGTAGCACTTTTAGAATAATCTTCACCTGGTTTTTGTTCAATAGTAACATCTTCTTTAATTAACCATTCTGCTGAAAACCATATAATAAATAATAAACTAGTTATAGTATCAATACTATAAAGAATCAAAATTGGTGCATGTTCTAAAACTTGAGGTTTTTGAATATTTTTCAATCCAATTGCATAAAAGGGCACTATCAAAATAGATGTTATATAAAGCATCCATTGAATAAAATCTAATGGATGTCCTGTGAAAATTGATAAAATACCATAAATACCTGAAAGTTTGTTTATAATTGCAATCCCCAAGATTAATTCAACTCCTATATATAGGGGAAGCACACCAAAAAATTGCTGATATCTAGTTAGTTACACTCCTCATTGTTGAAAAAGACAATATATCCATACGTTGAAAACAGGCAATTTATTCACAAAAGACATGATATCGAATCAATGAAAAGAGTAAGTTGAAAGTGTTTAAAGTAGTTTTTTGTTTTGGTGTTTTTGATTCTTTTGGAAAAAATTCTGGTTTTGGGCCACTATTAAGAAAAAAAAAATTTGTATAGCGATGAGATGAGTACTTGTTTTATATATTCGAAAGGAGCATATAGACAGTGTAAAGATGAGTGAATTGGAAGAGAAAGTGCAGAAATTGGATATAGAGTCTTCTTCGGATGATTCAGATTTGTCAGATTCAGATTTTTCAGATTCAGAAATATCAAAGAATGGTGTTTCATCGAGTAATAATAATGGTAATAATGGTTCAGTAACAACTTCAAAGCATAATGTTGATAAGGCAAAGATTTTAAGTAAATATTCAGACAAAATCAAGACTGATGAATTCATTTTCAAGAATAAACAACTTTCAAAAGATAAAGCTGATCGTGCCACCGTGGAGAATGTTTTAGATCCAAGAACTATTGGATTTATAGTGAAACTTATCAAAAAAGGTACAATTACTAAAATTAATGGATGTTTGAGTACTGGTAAAGAAGCTAATGTTTATCATGCAGTTAATGAAACAACTGGGAAAGAATATGCAGTAAAGATTTATAAAACTTCTATATTAGTTTTCAAAGATAGAGAACGTTATGTTGATGGTGAATTTAGATTTAGAAATGCTAGAAGTCAACATAATCCTAGAAAAATGATTAAAATTTGGGCTGAAAAAGAATTTAGAAATTTAAAAAGATTATATACTAGTGGTATGGAAACTCCAGAACCTATTGATTTAAAATCTCATGTTCTTGTTATGGAATTTTTATCAAATGGTGATGGATTTCCTTCACCAAAATTAAGAGATTATAAATTTGAAGATTTAGAAGAAGTTACTAAATTTTATTATACAATGATTTATGATATAAGGTTTATGTTTCAAAAATGTCGTTTAGTTCATGCTGATCTTTCAGAATATAATTCAATTGTTCATGATGGTAAATTATATATATTTGATGTTTCTCAATCTGTTGAACCTGAACATCCAATGAGTTTAGATTTTTTAAGAATGGATATTAAAAATGTTAATGATTTCTTTATGAAAAAAGGTATAGATATCATTCCGGAAAGATTAATGTTTAAATTTGTTATTGAAGATTTGAAAACTTTAGGAATTGAACAAGATACAGAAGAAGCACAAATGGCATATATTGCAAACATACCTATTAAAGTTGATGATGAGATTGAAAATGATGAAGTTTTCAGATCAATACATCTTGTTAGATCGTTAAATCATTTAGAAGAGAGAGATTTTGATAATTTTACAGCTGGGAAAGTTGATACTTTAAAAGCATTAGTGGATGAGAATGATGAAGAAGAGGAAAGTGATTATAGTGATGATGAAGATGATGAAGAGGATGATGAAGAAGAAGAAGATACCAAAAAAGAATGGGTTGAAAAACCTGTTGAACTTAAAGGTAAAAAATATGAAAATAAAGATGAAAAAAGAGAAAGAAAGCAAAAAGCTAAAGAAGAAGCAAAAGAGAAAAGAAAAACTAAAATGAAAAAACATGTTAAAAAAAAATTAGTTAATAAAGGGAAATCTAAATAAGGGGAATAGTACATTAATCATTGAGAAATTATTATGTAGTTATTAATTAAATATTATTATTATATTTTATACAGATCCACCACTACCATGTTGACCAATTATACCAGCCATTTCCAAAATAGCTCTATCCTCTCCAATACTTTTCAAATTAACTCCTTGTCTTCTTTTAGCCTCTTGTTGTTCCCATTCCCATTGTTTATTTTGTTCTTGTAATTCCTTTTCACCACCACAACCCCAAACTTCAACATCTCTTATTAAAAATCTATCTTCATATTCAATTCCTAATTCATCATAATTTGTATTTTTAAAATCTCCACCAAGTCCAAGATGTCTGAAAACTGCAAATTCTAAAGTTGAATCAATAGTTAAAGAAACATTTCCTGGATGATAACGTTTAGTATTATTTTTAATATAAGGTTGAACATTTCCAATACCAATACCTCCTCCTAAAGTATTAAAATAGGTAAAATTTTTAGCTCCAATTGAAGGTTTGAAAATTTTTTGTATAGGAGATAATTGGAAAATTTCTGTACGTGAATCACCAAATGTATCTTTATTAGTAACTTTCCAAGGTTGTGCAATATAAACACCATAGATAATTTTATCACCATCTTTTTGAGTATCTAATAAATCACTTTTAAGTTTTGGAAATTCATTTTCAAAATTTTTATATCGAACATTTTTAGTTGTCTTATCATTAATTCTTGATCCACTAATTAATAAGATTGTTGGTGCATTCCATTTGAAAACTTTTGATTCAAATGATCTCATTGAAAATCCAGAATCTGACCCTGCATAAAGTTTCCTTATATTTGAATAAACTAGTTGTTTAGGTAAAAATGTGGATAATTGAGCTAAGAAATGATCATTGACTAATTTTGAAGTTGCCTTGATGTGTTTTGTTGCAGAATCATCATTTCCTGATTCTGTTTTACTAGGTGTGACTTCATATAATAAAATTTCCAATAATGATGAAAGAGGATTAAGAAGATTTGGTGCAACTGTTTGTAAACCTGATGAAAATTGATTAAATGTTATTTTCTTTGTATTTAAATTTTTGAAATCAATTTCAGAATTCATAGCTCTAAGTACTGACAATGCATTTTCTTTATATTTATCAAAATGGTTGAAAAAATTTGAATATACTTTTAAAGTTTCTTGTGGTTCTAATCTTGAAACAACTAATAAGAATGCAATCAATTCTAAAGCATCAACAGCTGGAATATACAACTCATCTATATCAATACCATCAAATTGAGAAACAACTTCACTTGATAGCCAACTTATAGAATTACCACCTAGGTATTTTATGGATTGAGTATCTAGTTGGGATTCCAATTTTTCCTTACTCTCGGACGCACTTTCAATGGCAAAAGATATAAATATTAACTTCACTTGATCGTACTCTTTAGTCAAAATTTTACCATACCGCTCTGTATTTAACAACACTATTGCCTTAATAAGTCCTTCAAAGTTGATTTTTTGTATATCATGATTAATAAGAGGGAAATTAGCTAATGTCTTTACTGAATTGTAAATTAAATGTAATAGTCTTTGATTATCTGGTAAATCAAGCAATTCTTGGAATTCCAGTTCATTAATAACCTCATTATGATCTTTATCATGTAATTTCATATTATTTGAAATAGAGAGTGTTTCAATAGGTTGGAATTGTCTTTTACAACTTCTTGAGAATAGTTTAAGTAACTCATCGTTTGTCACTATCTTTGATGATGCTGCTGGAACAGAAGTACTAGCGCCCTGACCCATTTTTGAACCCGAATTTAATATATAACAACGGATAAGACCCCGGTAATAATCCCCAGCTGAAGCAAATAATTCCTCAATGAATTGATTAATTGAATTAAATTGAAGTGAATAAAATAATGAGATGATGATTTTATTTGTTTGGGGATTATACCAAAAAAAATATCACAGAACCTATTCGCGAATATATAAAATATTATGGGTAAGGGCACTCCCTCATCACCTTAAAAAAAATTTATAGAAGCCATTTTGGTATTATTTCTCGAGAAGATTAGCTTTAGAAACAGTCATGGCTAAGGACAATAAGGGGAATAAGAAGTCAGTCATCACCACTGATGAGCGTTTCAGTGGTGTTCATAACGACCCACGTTTCAGATTACCAAAGAGAAATGATTTTAAAGTTGAAGTTGATGAAAGATTTAGTAAATCAGATCTAGAAGCTATTAAGAAAAAATCTAAAATTGATAAATATGGGAGAAAGATAAAGAATGATGAAGATGGAAAGACTTTTAATAAGTATTATAAAACTAAAGACGAGAAACCAAAGAGTAAAAAGGTATCTGAAGAATCATCAAGTGATGAAGAATCTGAAGAAGAGGAAGAAAGTGAAGAAGAAGAAAGTGAAGTTGATGAAGCTAAAGTGAAACTTGATCTTGCCCGTGGGGAAGGTGTTCCATCAGATTATGAATCTTCGAGTGATGAATCAAGTTCAGATGAAGAAAGTTCAGAAGATGAATTTGAAGAAGATGAAGAAGAAACAGATGAGAAACCTCCAGAAGGTGATCCATCTTCAAGATTTGCAGTTGTTAATCTTGATTGGGATCATGTTAAATCTGTTGATCTGATGGCAACTTTCCAAAGTTTTGTTCCATCTGGAGGACATATAGATAATATTTCTATTTATCCGAGTGAATTTGGTAAAGAAAGATTACAAAAAGAAGATATTGAAGGTCCACCAAGAGAATTATTTAAAACCAAAAAATCTAAGAAACGTTCAGAAGACTCTGATTCTGATTCTGAACTTGAAGCTAAAGATCTTTATGAAGAAGCTGATGGTGAAGTTGATTATGATTCCAAGAGTTTACGTCGTTATCAATTACAAAGATTAAGATATTATTATGCTATTGTTACATGTGATTCAATCAATACAGCCAAAAATATTTATGATAATTGTGATGGTACAGAATATGAATCTACTGCAAATTTTTTCGATTTAAGATATGTTCCAGATGAAATGGAATTTGATGATAAACCAAGAGATTCATGTAATAAAATTCCTTCAAATTATAAACCTGAAACTTTTGTTACAGATGCATTACAACATTCTAAAGTTAAATTAACATGGGATGAAACACCAGCTGAAAGAGTTAAATTAAGTTCAAAGGCTTTCAGTCAAAGAGAATTAGATGATATGGATTTTAAAGCATATTTAGCATCTGATAATAGTGATGAAGAAAGTGATCATGAAGATTTAAAAAATAAATATAAAAATTTAGTTGGTGTTAGTACAAAAATTGGTAATAAGAATATTTTTGAAAAGATTGATAAAGATGATGATGATGTTGATATGGAGATTACATTTACTCCTGGTTTAGATGAACAAGCTGGTGGTGCTACCAATGAATCTAAAGTTGAAGGAGGAGAGGAATCAACGATAGATAAATTAAAACGTCAAGCTAAAGAACGTCGTAAGAATAGAAAAGAAAAGATTAAAGAATTAAAGAAAGAGGCTATAGAGAAGAAATCTAAACCTGAACAAAAGGATAAAAAAGGAAAGAAGAAAGCTGAAGTTGATGATGCGAAAAACAAGGCAGAATTAGAGTTGTTAATGTTGGAAGAAAATGATAGAAAGAAAGGAAGTGAACATTTTAACCTTAAAGAATTAATTAAATCTGAAAAGGAGAAATCAAAAAAGTCGAAATATAGAAACAAAGATCAAATTATTGAAGATGATTTCAAGGCAGATTTGAATGATCCTAGATTTAATGAAATCTTTACAAATCATGATTTTGCAATTGATCCAAGTCAACCACAATTCAAAAAGACAGCTACAATGTCAAAGATTCTTGAAGAACGTAATAAACGTCGTAATGATAAAGGCAGTGTTGACGTTACGAATAATAATAAGAAAAGAAAACATGATAATACAGCAACTCAAGATCAATCGGATGTTAATTCTTTAGTTCAAAGAATCAAACGTAAGAGCAAGTCTAAATAGATTTATATAATATATATATTATGAAAATAGTTATAGATTGAGTTTTGTGTCATTTTAAGAGATGATTGCTTTAAATATGTAAAATGATTTAATTGTTTACGTAATTGACTTTGTGGTGTTTGGATGTCATCTGACCCGAGGAAAACAAAGAATCTAAGCGAAGCAATAGAACAACTTTAAAGAAGAAGTTGTTTAGATATATAAGAAGGAAGTAATCTAGCTGGTTTTGGTTGGGTTGATTGGTGGTATAATTGTTTCATAGTTAGTTTCATAATGGGGTTTGATGAACAGTTTAGAGACTCTTTTATACAATGGGTTGTTGATAATGGTGGTCAATTCAGTAAATATGTGGAGTTTAAAGATTCAGAATTGGGTGGGTTAGGTGTTTTCTTCAATATTGATGAATATGAACGGGAGAATGGTGAATTGTCAGATCCAGAGATAATGGATCCATTGTTAAGAGTGCCCAAGAGATTATCATTATCTCTCGATTCTATTGCTGAAAGTTTATTAGCACCTCAATTAAAATATGATTTAAAAGCTAATGGAGATTATTTAAAGCAAGGTCAAGTTTTCAAAACATTCTTGAGTGAATTAACCAAGAATTTCTCAGAAGGTATTGATCCTTATTTTAGAGGTGGATTAAATGAAACAAATATTTTGGTTGGTGAAGTTCAAATTTTAACAATTTTGAAAAGTATTAGGGAAGAAATATCAAGATCTGCCAATACTTCAAAAGAGTATAAGGATTATTTGCAAAATTCACCATTTGCATTTTTCGATAAATATTTGGATCTTTTATTCCAAACAGATGTCAATTCTGTCAAGCTTGACAAGGATTATGATCTTTATAAACATTCTTTTAAATATAATCAAAGAGAATACAGATTTTTAATTGAAAAGGCTAAAAATTTAGCCATTTTCAGTGCATTGGATAGTATTGATGAAGATCTTGGGTTTAATCCAAAAGATCTTGTTGATGGTAAATTTTTACAAAAAGTTGAGATGTCTGTTATTTCAAGAATTTTGGAAATTCCTGAAGCATTAAAAGAAAAAGAACAAGAGGTCGAGCCACAAGGACGTTATGATAAACTTGATAATGAAGATGCAAGAGATCCTAGAAAACCTCAAAGAGATCTGGTACAAGAAGATGGTGATATTCAAGAAGATGGCGGTGAAGAAGAATATGGATTTGCAGTTGCATCTACAATGGTTCCAATAATTGATTTTGTTAATCATAATAATGATAAAATGAATTCAGTATTTGATGTTGATAAGGAAACAAATGATATCTTGTTAAGATATAGACCATCTGATTTAAAAACCAAAGGTGAAGTTGAATTATACATTAGTTATTCAGAATATGAAGATGTATTCAATTTCATTAATGCATATGGATTTGTACCTAAAAGTACAAAGACAAATCCAATTTATGAACATGCAATTGATCGTGATTATTTAGCATCTTTACAAATTGAAAGTGAAATTGATGGTGAAAAATATCAACATAATTTAGGGAATTTTTTAAAATGGGTTGGTCAAGCTCCAAATATTCAATTTGTTTTAACTTATGAAAATGATCAAATTGTTGATGTTAAACTTAATTTAGATGAAAATTTCATTATATTTGGATTTACAAAAGGTTTAAAATATGATTATGAAAAAGCAATTGAAATTATTAAATCAATTCATGAAGATGAAACAAATGAAGATTTTATTAAAGAAATTTTAAAATTAGAAGAAAGTACAGCAAGTGATATTGTGGAATCAAATGGTCAAACTCCTTATAAACTTCATGGTTATGATGATGGATATGTTGATCTTTTCACAATAATTGAAAATACAGAAGATGAAGAAGTTAATAATTTAATGATTGATTTTGTTCAATTCCTTTTACCATATTTTAAATATCGTATCAAAAAATTAGATAATGAATTACTCTTGAAGGCAAAAGATTTAAAATCAATAATAACTCAATTTGGTGTTTTTGAAAGAGAAATTTTAACAAAATTTATTGAAATTGCTCAAGGTTTAAAAACAAAAGAAGATCTTTTAGATTTTATAATTGGTGCTGAAGAAATTGATGCTCAATGGTTGAAATATAGACTTCGTCCAAGATATGTATCTTACGATACAAAATTAAAGTTGAAATATAAATATTTAACTACTGCATTTAACCAATATGGAATTGATAGTTTACCAACTGAACAGGGCCCTGAAATTGATGGAAAGCTCGGTGTTAATTAAGATACGTATCTAGATTCTAAGCTGCTTCGTATCTTCATATATCGGGTCGGCCCTTATTTCCATTTTTGCATTCTTTTTATTTGTTTACTTTTATTAAAAAAGCATTGATTTACGTACTATATAGCATTAACACATTTAGTTATAAATTAGAATTATTGTAGTAGAGCTAACCTTGTACTGAATTATACCATTAGGGTGAAACCCCGTACTAATTGGGATAAATATAGCTTTGTCACCTTTTTTTACCCTTTATGAAGTCTAGATCATGAGAGAATCGAGATTAATGTCCACCCACTATAGATGGATATTAAGAAGTTGTGCAATAACAAGACTTGCAGCATTTGCATGAGTACACAAAGAAGGCTATTCATCCTTCAAAAATACGACTACGTTTCTTATACTTGAACTGTCTCGTTAATCACGGAATGATCAAAAGGTTGAATATTAGCCTTTCGGTTCTATTAACTGGGTGTACAGCCATTATGAGAGCTAAAATCCAGTACTAAATCATGGCAAAAAAAAGCTAAGAAATTGCTAAATTTTGCAACCTTTGCACTGAAATTACCTGAAGTAGAACAATTGTCACTCTTCTTGGAAGTAAACCTGCATTAATTTTACCTTCAAGTTTCCCGAAAATGGTTTTTACGAGTATTGGATGAGTCTTTGATTTTCAGCGTTGGAACATACCGGGGTTAAAATTTGACACACCCCAAAGGCTTCGAAATCCGATGAGCTTAGTTTAGGGACTAAAGTGATTAATTAAATAGGCATCGAACCATAAAGAAAGAGTATATCTCTAGATTAATAAGGATCCAGAAGGGAGTACTTTATTACCAAAGATCTCGCCAATTTCACTATGAAATGTCCACCTCCCAAGAATCCCACCCAACTGATGTTTTCGATAAAATCTCTAACCTGCATCAAATTGCATACAACTTTCACCTCTAGGCAATAAAATCAACGATAACTCCATTAATGGAACCCTTTTTGGTTTAATTAATGGCTAAATTGGCCAATGAAACCTCAAGAGCTTGGTGTTTATTGTATGCCAAATCTGGGTTCTTTTGATACCGAAGCAGCATCATGTAGAGAGGAAAAAAAAATCCCCTAGTACTAACGGGACATTGACATCTTGTATAAATATAATTCAACCTGCACAACTTTCCCAGATTCTTCTTCTCTTTTATAGAGCCTTATCAAATATCATTTGTTCCACTCGCTTAAAACAAACAAACAAACAAAAAATGAGATACCAAGTCCTCGCTTCTATAATTGCTAGTTTATCATTAGTTTCAGCTTCTCCAGTCGCTGATGCCTTACCATGGGCCCACGCTAACGCCCAAGCTGGTGCTGCTGCTCAAGCTTACGCTGATGCTTATGCTGAAGCCGTTGCCATTGCTCACCCAGATCCAGAAGCTTATGCTTTAGCTGCTTCTGCTGATGATTGTGCTACCATCGCTTGTCACGCTAGTTGTGGTTTGATGATTATTGCCGGTACTTCATGTTCATCCAACACTGAAAACAACTATGCTGGTCCATACAACACCACCTGTTTATGTTCATCAGATTCCGAATTCAACCAAAACTATGCTTCTTGTATGGACTGTGGTTGGACTTTATGGAAATATTATTCACCATACTTGACTTCTGCTTTAGAAGCTTGTTCAACCTTGTCAACTGAACCAACTGGTACTTCTAGATGTTCAACCACTTTAACTGATTCATACACCGCAGATTACGGTATTCAAGGTTGTTCATACTTAGGTAACTGTGATGAAAGTACTTCTGAAGAAGCTACTTCAACTTCTGCTGCTGCTTCAACTTCTGCTGCCGTCACTTCAACCTCTGCTGCTGCCACCTCTGCTTCTGCTGAAGAAACTTCAACCACCGCTGCTGCTGAAGAAACCTCATCAAGTGAAGCTGCTGCTGAATCTACTGAAGCTGCTGAATCCACTTCTGCTGCTGCTGAATCTACCGAAGCTGCTGAAACCACCTCTGCTGCTGCTGAATCAAGTGCTGCTGAAGCTACCACCGCTGCTGAAGCTACCACCGCTGCTGAATCATCAGCTGCTGCTTCTGAAGAAACCACTGTTGCTGAATCAAGTGCTGCTGCTTCATCTGCTTCATCTGCTGCTGAAGCTTCAACCTCTGCTACCGTTGAAACTTACTCAGGTGCTGCCGTCAAGGTTGGTGCCAGCTCAGCCGTTGTTGCTATCTTATTCTCCTTATTGTTCTAGATAACAAATACCCTTGTTTATTAACCAATTTTTTTCTAACAATAAAGAGTAATTAGCTGTGCTGTATTCTTTGTCACGATTATTTTATTTCTCCACGATAATTATATGTTAAAACTTTTTTGAAATCAATATATTGTAGTCATCTTCTTAATAACCATCAATGATATAGAGCCTGAGTACCTTTTTTAAAACCAAAATATAACCATTTTAACAAGTTTTCTAGTTGAAGTTGTTATGTTATTTAGTATGACATGTTGGCCTTTTCAACATATTTTGGTTTTTTTGACAGAGCCGAAAGCAAAAACTGAACAACGCGTTCAAAACGAGATTTGACACAGAATTGACATTTAAGAATCAATTGATTGAGAAAGAATGCTTTGGAAGTCGGTTCTTTTACTGGTGGCGGTATTCCAGATAGCCAGTGCACTACATTTCTATACTTTCCCTGGAGAAACAAGATGCTTTTACGAAGAGTTGCCAAAGGGTACTGTCGTTGTGGGAAAGTTTGATGCCTATGTCAATACAAAAGGTGATGAGTACGATAACAATCCAAATTTGAAGCTGGCAATCACAGTTGATGTAAGTATTTTGTGGTTGGTGCTGAGTTCCCAGAACCCCCATACTAACAATGTGTTTAGGAAACATTCGATAATGATCATAGAGTTGTCTCACAAAAGAGTTCAGCCAGTGGTGACTTCACATTCTCAGCCTTAGATTCAGGTGAACACAAGTTTTGTATAACACCAAGCTATTCAGATAAGAAAACTAGAGTTCGTGTGTTTTTCGATTTGGTTTTGGCTGGTGGTGAAGTCATTGATAGTAAAAGACAAGATGAAGTTTCCGTCCTAACGAATAAAGTCAAACAACTCAACAACAAAGTCCAAGATATACAAAGAGAACAATTACTAATGAGAGTATGTTACAGTTGAAAGATTCATCTATTTACTTTACTAACTTCAAATAGGAAAGAGAAGCATCATTCCGTGATCAAAGTGAGAGCACCAACTCAAAAGTTGTCCGTTGGTCAATCATTCAACTGCTGGTACTATTAGGTACATGTGCATGGCAATTACAACACTTGAAAGGGTTCTTCATCAAACAAAAAGTTTTATAAGCGTTGTCATATACGTCTGAATTTTCACAAAACACCTATTATTTATCACAACCCAGGGCTTCACTAAAAGAGCTAACTGTAGCACGAGCCCAGACACATCACACAACCCAAAGAAAAGATTCACAAAGGTACCACTGTCTCTTTACTTATTGTTGTAGTTCAAATCTCGTACACTGTTAAAATCTATTGCGTGTTGCACGAACCGATGATATATGATGGTGCCAGAAAAAGTAACGAAAAATATTTGTAAACCTCTTTTCTAATATACAATCTACATCAAATAATATTTAAAATTTTGTTAAAATATGACTCAAGTTGAGCTTTCTGAAGAAGTCAAGAGACTCAAACTGGAAAATGAACAGCTGAAGCTCAAACTTTCCCAGAAAAAACCTGAATTAAACACCGAAAATGGATCAGATTTCACACTTGATGAGTATAAGAGATACGGAAGACAAATGATTGTTCCTCAAGTCACCATAGAGGGACAAAAGAAAATTAAGAAATCAAGAGTATTAGTAGTTGGTGCTGGTGGTCTTGGTTGTCCTGCTCTTTTATACCTAGCAGGTGCAGGTGTGGGTAAAATAGGTATCGTTGATGATGATACAGTGGATACTTCAAATCTTCATAGACAAGTTCTTCATACCACAGATAAAGTTGGTGAATATAAATGTGAATCTGCGAAATCATATTTGAACAAGTTGAACCCACATGTGGAAATCCAGACTTATTCATTCAGATTAAGTACTTGTAATGCATTTGAAATCTTTGAACAATATGATTTAGTATTGGATTGTACAGATTCTCCATATTCAAGATATTTGATCTCAGATGTTGCAGTTATAACCAAAATTCCAGTTGTTTCAGGATCAGGATTGAAAACTGAAGGACAATTGTCAATATTGAATTTCGAAAACATAGGTCCTTGTTATAGATGCTTCTATCCAAAGCCACCACCACCAAACAGTGTCACATCATGTAAAGATGGTGGTGTAGTTGGTCCAGTAATTGGTTTAATGGGGGTCATGATGGCTCTTGAAACTATTAAGGTAATAGTTGGTACTTATACAAAGGAGAATTTCAAACCTTTCTTATCCATATATTCTGGTTATGATCAACAGAGTATAAAGACTTTCAAAATGAGAGGTCGTAAAACGGATTGTTTAGCATGTACTGGTGCAATCACCAAAGAGATAATATCTAAAGGTGATATTAATTATGCTGAATTTTGCGGTGTTGTAAATTACAATGTCTTGAAACCAGAAGAAAGAATAACAATAGAAGAGTATGCAAACGTTGTTGACTCAGAGCATGTCTTGATAGATGTAAGACCAGTTGAGCATTTCGATATAATACATTTGCCAAATTCGGTTAATATCCCATTAGATAAATTGAAAAGAATAGATGATAAACAGGAACTTGGTTTCGATACAGATAAACCAGTCTACACAATTTGTCGATATGGGAATGATTCGCAATATGCATCAAGATATTTGAATGATACTTTCAACCTAAAGACAAGAGACATCAGTGGAGGGTTATTCCAATGGTCAAATAAGATTGATCCAAAATTCCCTACTTATTAATGAGATAAATTAGAAAATTAATAATGTTTCATTGTAGTTATAAATCTGGAAGTTTTTCAAGAATCAAAAGTCCCGATGTTGAAGAAGCAGCATACCATTTTCCTCCTTTGATATTTTCATTCCATTTGATTGAATTAATCGAAACACCAGGCGGATAAATATTCACAACACTGGAGTTTTCATTAGCAGATAGAGTTTCAACATCTAAAGGTGCAATTATTCTATAGAATCCTTCCTTTTCACCATACTGAAGTTCTCTCAATGTAAGAATTTTATGACTTGGCAACGCTTGTTTTTGACCATTCAATAATCTTCTGGCTAAATTTGTAATTTTAATTTTACCATCTGCACCACCTGAAAGTAACATTGGATGAAGATTAGATGTTGCAATGGACTCTGTAGAACCATCATGCCTAACTAATGGTGTCACAAAGAATAGAGCTCTCACAGGCTTAAGAGTGGCACTATACTGGCCTTCAAGCTGGAGAAACGAATATAACTGTGGACTATAAGCAACAGTTTTTGATATAGATTTGCTCTTTGGAGTAACATTCTTGGTTGTCCTTATATCTTTTGTAGAGAATAAAGCCGAGGAACCATCTGCACATGAAGTATACACCATTGTCTCATCAAATTTCGATTCTCCAACCCTTATTGAAAAAATATACCCAGTATGTAAAGGATATACGTAATTTGGTATACGTTCAAAACGACTAAACTCAGCTATTGATCCCTCTGCTGTTCCAACTATTATTCTGTCCTCAATCCAATCAAATGTAGAGATCAATGTGTCTGGCAAACTATACTCTTCTGAAGGACTATCAGCTAATAAATATTTATTCTTTTCATCATCATCAGTCATAAGATCCTCTGCTAAATCACCACTGTTAAATCTCAGTAACCTTACTTTACCATCACTAAAAACCGCAGAAAGAGCAGCCACACCTTCACCAATTTTCCACTTGAGATCCCATGAGTTACCCCAATTATGAACTATAGCTTTTATTAATCTCAACTCTCCACTCTCTTCAGCCAACTTATAGAATAAAAACCCAGACGTATGGGCTTTACCTCCTAATAAACTGAACTCAGGGGCTATTGAAGAATCCGATATATCGGAAACCGCAACTGCCAATATCTGATCATCTGTATCGGAGGATTGAGGCAGCCATGCCAAATCTGTGATTAGTCCACCTATATTACAATATTTCAAATTATCAGTTCCAATTAAATCACCTGGTTTCAAGATTTCAACAGGTCCGTTTTCTACCTGTAGTTTGAAGCTTCTCTTGAGCACAAGTAACTGATAAAATTCAGACTCTGACAATGCAGTGTATTGGGTATCTGGTATAGATTCAAGTTTTTTGGAAGGTGCATATTCCTTTAACTGATCCTCATTAAAGCTAAACATATTTCTCTCCCATTCACGTCTCAGCCGTAGAATTTCTACAACCTTTTCTTGGTTGGATCCAAAAAGTCTGAAAAGTTTCTCTTTGACATTGGTCATATGTTTTGTCAATCTGATTTCCTTCTTTGGAACATCTTGAGAACTCTTTGTAGGTGGTTTAGTAGTGGCTTTAGCCTTTGCTGGTTTCTTCTTTTTGGCTCTTTTCTTTGCAGGCGTATCTATATCCTCTTCAATCGGTTCATCCTCTTCAATATCCTCGGGTACGGCCTCTTCTTCTTGATCTGTCATATCTACATCACTTTCTTGTTCTTCAAGGATATCTTGTGTTACTTCAGCATCACTATCGTCATTATCCCTATCGGGCTTCACAACATCACCATCATCAATCCCAATGGCGTAGTTGACTTTCTTGGTCGTTCTTCTAGGTCTAGGAGGCATTGAGTGTTCTTTTGCTTTAATCGTTAAGTATGTGGTTTATTGTTTACACTTAACGCGTATATTGACTTTTGATTATTTTGGTTTGGGATTTTTTGGGTCACGGGACACACCACTATAAACTAATTATCTATATAAGGCTACAAATTCCTCCTTTTGATCATTTTTAGTATTCTGGAGATATGTAGTTACGTCTATATATAATATCAGTTGAATGACAAAAGTGCCTGGTGGAAGTCCTCTATCAAATCGTTTGGATCTTCAGTACCAATGGAAACTCTAAGGAGATCTCTTTGGACGTGAGGATCTGTCAAAGCTCTCCATTCAATCAAAGATTCGACACCACCTAATGATGTAGCGTGATGGAAGTACTTGAGTTTTGATGGTAAGAACTTCCCTGTTTCTTCAGAGTCAACAATGATAACAAAGACGGGACCATACCCATTTGGAAGTTGCTCCTTGACGAATGGCTCAGTTTGTAATGATGAGTGATAGATTTTTTTGAGACCTTTGTATTCATGCTTATGTTGTTCCAAAAATTGAACAATCTTGAACGCATTATCAGATTGTTTTTTGATTCTTAAGTCAAAAGATCTTAATGATCTTAATAACAAAAATGCTTCAAGGTTCCCAATGTTTGTACCTAAATAAACTCTATCAAATTGAAGTTTTTTCTTCAACTCCTTTGACTTGACTGCAAGGATACCAGCGAGTAAATCAGAGTGACCACCAAAGTATTTAGTAGCAGAATGCATGACAACATCTGCACCATGCTTGAAAGGATCTTGTAAAGGAGGAGGTGCGAATGTTGAATCCACACTCAAGATTGCACCTTTAGCATGTGCTTTCTCAGCAAAATACTTGATATCGTAAGAAGTACCGAATGGATTAACTGGAGTCTCGATATGAACAAGATCACCAGGTTGTAATTTTTCAAGATCTTCAGCTTCCAAAGACAATTGTTTTAACCCATGATTTCTAGTTTCAATATCAAGGATACCATGAACACCATGATAACATTGACCAACAGCAACTTGTTTTGGGTTAAAATGTGTGATTAATCCATTGAAGGCACTTAGTCCCGAAGAATAGATTACAGTTTCCGCACCAATGATTTTGTTCAAGATAGCTTCTACTCTATCAGAATTTGGATGTGCCAACCTGGAGTAGACATACTCATCTTCAGGATATCCATCTGGAAGATCAGCATATGCTGTGTAAGTGGTTGGATCCACGTTATATCTGTAAGTGGTGGAAACATTGATTGGGGGAGCTTCGAGGGTGTGTATTAGTACTGAGTTCTGGAGATTAGAATTGTTCTCAGGAAGTGAGTATACTCACCTATATCTGGCACCCTGTTGTTGTCGTCGTCTGCATGGATCAAGTCAGTAGATATGTGAACCATCTTTCTATCTTCTCAACGATAAAGACACAAGTGAAGTACAACTAAAGAGGATTCTATCTACAATTATACAATTTTAGTTGGTATTCGTATCTATGAACCACAGTTTATTACGTAATATCACTATTATACCAATTTCCGAGGGATTGAAAACCGGATTTTAAAATTCACGTGAGCCGTTTTCGCGTAATTTATAGATTGAACTCTTTCATACTAGTTGAATACTCTAGAAAACCAGCTCCAGAAGGTAATAACTTGAGTTAGGGACGCGCTATAACTGCTAATAGGGAATTTTAATCGTGAATGATCTCGAGATTAAAGATATGACAGATTCAGACATTGAAGTTGTGGGCGAAAGCAAGCATGAGACCATTGTTATATTAGACTCAGACGATGAATCAGAAGGCTTACTTGAAGCTGATAAGAGGCAAGAGGTGATTGAACTGAATCATGCGCTTGCCAAATCAAGCAATGTGTCAAGTCCTAAGGAAGAAGGAGACGAAGGTGATGATACATTTATAACTGCACAATCTAAATCCGAAATAGATATTGAACATGAGAAAAAAGACGCATTTGACGAAGCATTCAATGATGATCATGATGATTCTTTAAGTGATAATCAACTGGTTCAAATATCAAGCAGGGGAGCCTCAAGAAGTAACTCTACACTTTCAGGAGTTAATAAATCTCCAATGAAATCTCCAGTTAAAGCGAATATAACGAAGCCAGATATTGGAAATAAGAGAAGACAAGATGAGCCGGCACAGATAGTAACTGAGAATCAGGAAGCTCCAACAGAGAAACAAGACATTGTGAAGGAGAAGGAAGAACCTGGAAAAGATTTGGACGAAACTGAAGTTGAGACTGATGGTACTGAAATCGAGGACGAACTGAAGGATGAACTAAGTGGTGAGAACAAAGAAATTAGTAAAGACACCATAGCGGTCACATCAGAAAATCCTTCAGTTCCCGCCACTGTGGAGAAAAAAGCGAGTGTGGTAGTGGACAGTAATGACTCAAAGCTAGAGCCAACCATCTCTCAAGACAAGGTATCAGCTGCTCCAGAAAATGGTACAATTATTGAGGCCAATATAAAATCAAAAACAGAACCAAAAAAATCAACTGTCAGTGAAGTTAAGGAGAACTTTGAACGGGAAAAATCCATGAGCATTGAAGATGACTTTTTCTCTATGAGTTATGGTCCAATAATACCCACAATTCCAAAGATCAAGAAAAAAAAGAAGCTTAAAAGAAAAAAATCAGAAGAACCAGATACTAATTCAAAACATGATGAAAAAGATAAGGAAAATGTCAAATCATTCGGCTCTTCCTCAACAATCAGTGCCACTTCAGATGCAATATCAAGTAAGACAAATATAGAGGGTACTCCTAGAAAGAGAACTAGACTAACACGCGCTGTTACTCCTCCTCCACTTTTTGATGAAGAAGCTTTCAAGAGAAATTTTGCATTGACGCATGGTAATACTGCTAAAGATGCTCTCTTTGGAGGTGCTGATAGTGACAATGACGACGGTCTATTAGATGACTCTTATGAATTTAAAAGAAGTCTTGAAAGACTACAAATGATGACTCAAAGTTTCCATCAAGAGAAAGAGAATAATACAGAGGCTAATGACAAGTCAAAATCTACAGGGCCAAAAAGAGATTATATACTTCATCTCACTTCACACTTGCCTGGAAGTACGGATCGTGCGCTTGATATTACTGTGAAAGGTCACAAAAAATTCCATGCTGTGATTAGTAAAACTTTAAAATACTTACTAAGTCTCAACATTGTTCCAGCAAATTTCAAGAAAATATATCATCCAGATAATATAGTTCTTTATTGGAACAAAATGAAGATTATAGATTTCATGAGACCAGATTCATTAAATTTACCAATTCCAGAATCAGGAGAACCTACAGTGATAGAGTTGGGTCTATATACAAAGACACAGGGCAGAGAGATTGAGTTACAAATAACAAGAGATCGAGATGAGAAATTGAGAAAACTGGAACAAGCTGAGAAACTTAATGAAACTATAACCGATGAAGTTGAAATTGAAGAGAATCCATTCGAAGATGATGAATTGTTCCAAGGAATGAGTCAACCAGCGGAAGAAGAAGAAGAAGAAGAAAAACCTTCAAGAGAAACTGCTGAAAAGGTGGATAATGAAGAGTCAGAAGAGGGCTTCTTCAAAATCGGTCTTAAAGGTGAAGATAACAAGAAAATTATTGTCAAAGTTCATGCTGGTACTCAATTAACTTCGTTGGTGAAACATTATCTCACAAAGAAGGGACTTCCAGAGAACACGAAAGTAAGTCTCGTATTTGACGATGAAGAATTAGAACTTGATGGTACAGTAGGCGATACTGAACTCGAGGAGGATTTCTCAGTAGATGTCATAGTGAAGAAATAGAGTATATATATACATTTATTTTTTTAGTTCGCGCAACATCATTTTGTATTTTTTTCGAATAACGTGAAGCCAAATTTTTAATGTCACAAAGTAAAGAAACACTCGTATTTCTTTGATCCAATTATGGTGTATTTAAAGAGTTTATTTATTCAGGCCGTGCTCATAGCACCATTGCTCCATTGTGTGCTGGGATCTGTGCCCCTTATTTTATATTCCCATTTACTGTGAGTAGTTTGCACCAAGAGGCTGAGGGTTCATTGAACAACTAATCAATTTTAATAGAGTACCTAAGATCCAAAAATATGTCAACAATTTTGCACATTTAGAATTCCCAATAGAAAGACTGAATGAAGTTACGAGGAAGTTGATAGAACCATGTACGTCGGATGCGTATGTTTTAGTGAATCATCCAGGAATAACATTAGATGACTTCCAGGACCCTAGTTTATTCAAATTTTTAAGGACATATATGCTTATGAGTTCGTCATTGGGTGCAATTCCAAGAGCTGAATCACCTGTGGATTTTGATAAGTTAGAAGCGTTTGCCTCTAAAAAATGTTCAACACAGACAATAGTGGTTAATGGATTAGATGAAGTGCCTACTTATATTGATACCAAAACAAGATTGATAAGATTGAACTTCCCACCTCTTCCAGAGGATCCAGAATTGAGAAAAGAAGCGTTACTCGCTGCTGGTAAGTTAGAAATTTTTGTATTAACTTTTCCAAGATGACCTCACTAACAATTATTATTATAGATGAAGCTTTAAGACATACGTTGAGAAAGTTACCAACACCTCATCACTCACTTATCTATACCTCTCTAGACCATAATCCAGTATTGAACAAATTGAATGAAAAGAGATATGAGAAGTTGGATATATTTGCAGACATTACAAGAGAACCTTCAAGAGAGTATGAAGTGGAGAGGAACATTAATGATAGAAAAATAGAGCCATATTTCCATCCAAAGAGAACAAATCTAATTGATAGAAGCATTTGGGAGGCACCAAAATTCCTAGATGCTGACTTTTTAATTGAAAATGAACTCTTGGTGATTGGTATTGTGTTAATCACAGTTACTTTAATTCTCCATCAGACTGTTAAATTGATCATATTCCTACTGAAAAAAGCATTCCAATCCAAAAAGAATCTCAAAGATAAGAAGGATAAATAGATATATTCAATCCCAAAGGCATCAAAATAGAATAAGTCTAAATGTAGTTGAATCTTTAATAGTGTAGCAAAATTCACAGAACACATTCGCGATTTCCAATGAGCTGTCACTGGCCGAACCGATTTTTATACAATTAAAAAGGAGAAATTAAGTACAATTAGAATTATATTAAAGAGATGTATAGTACTCTTTAAAAGATTGTTTTAGTTACACGATTAATATGTCATTCAGAGATTTAGATGTTGATTTAGAGTCTCAGAAACCGTTTTCAGACTCACCGGAATTTGATGGTTTATCAGAAGAGACTTCAAACTTACTACTTGATGTCAATAATAATTTGGTTACATTGAAAAAGTTTATAAAATCATTAGAAACCAGAAAGGATTTAAAGAATGCTACAAGTTTAAATAATAAATCTATCAAATCAATAGAGACCATAACGGATTTGTTCAAGCAGCTAAGCTTATTGAGTAGACAAATTAATAGATATGAGGATCTGAACCCATCACAAATATTTACCAAAGATAAAGTAACTAGAGAGATCAAGGTATCATTAGAAGAATTCCAATCGCTACAAGAGAGATACACAAGTATAACAAGAAGTGTGAATGAAGAGGCACAAAAAGCATTGAATGAAGAGCAACATGCTGCTCAAACTGAAGAAGAGGCTCAACAAGATTTAGTTTTGGAAACTGATGTTATAAATAATGAGGAATTTGTGTATCAACAAAACCTTATACGAGAAAGAGAAGAAGAGATCCAAAATATCGAACATGGTATTTCTGAGTTGAATGAAATATTCACGGATTTGGGTGCTATAGTACAAGAACAGGGGACTATGGTTGATAATATAGAATCAAACATTTATGACATTTCACAATCGACAAAGTCAGCTGCAGGTGAATTAACCAAGGCGTTGCATTATCAAAGGAGATCAAGAGGTAGAACATTTTGTCTATTGGTCATCTTGGTTGTTATTTTGGTTGTTGTATTGTTGGGAATTTTTTTGGGTTAGAACTAATGAATAAAGTGTATTGTTTTGTAATGAATGCTGATATGTTTTGTATTAAAAATCTATTTAAGTGGAATATTCCAAATGTTAACATTACCGTCATCTCCTGCAGTTATTATTTTTTCATGATCATTGTCAGTAAAACTTTTACACCATTGAACACAATTAGCCTCGTAGACACCATGTGCCAAATCTCTTTTGGCAACAATGGACCATTTACTTTCACCATTCTCTAATTTTTGTTCACTATATACAACTAATTGACCATCTGATCCTATACTAGCAATTCTTCCAGATTGTCCACTCCAAGAGACAGAATAAACAGCTCTTGAATGTATTTCGGGTAGTGTAGACTCTAATTCCCAGACTTCAGTAGCATCATCTCTAAATGAATCACCATCTGAATGTGAAACTCTTTTCCAAACTTTCACTGTACAATCATCACTACCACTCACTAACCTTATAGAACTATCAGATTTTTCAAAATCAGATGCCCACACAGTGCCCTGATGACCATCTAACTGAGCTGCACAAGTCCAGTCATCATCATCTTCTTTCCAAAGCCTTATAGTATCATCATATGAAGATGATGCTAAAAGATCTTCAAATGGATGCCATACCACATGTTTAACATCTTGTGTATGTTCTTGTAAAACACTAATACATTCAAACTCTTCGTTCGCATCGTCGGCCTCCCAGATCCAAATACTTTTATCTCTGGAACATGAAGCAAGAAAATAACCATCTTTTGACCAACTCACACCTTTAACTTCATTCTCATGACCTTCAATAACAGCTAAAAGTGACCAATCTTCATAGTCTTCTCCCCATACTGAGATTGTAGAGTCAAAAGATCCACAAGCCAACGATGGTTCATCTCCTGCTGGCTTCCAGGAAACAGATCTAATACTTCTTTTGTGAGTATCATCAAGCTCTGCAACTTGCTCTGTAGTCATCACATTAAAGATCTTGCAAGTTTTATCAGTTGACACAGACGCCACCAAAGGCAGCTTGTTGTGCACAGAAAGCGACCACACCTTGTCCTTGTGCGCATGAATTGACTTGAAAAGCTCTATTTCCACCGTCATCTCTATAATGAGTCTCCAAAATACCCAAATCAGCTTAGTTGATTATCAATCGATAACAGTTTCAATAGTTTTTCATTCATTTAGTGGGTTTTCGCACAAAACAGATTCGCGGAATCAGCTTTTTCATAATATACGTAAATTTTCCAACAATGATCAATTTGTATAACTTGATAGATCTAAAGCTCAATCAAGCCAATATGTCGTTCGTTTTAAGGCGGTCTGCCTTTTGTTCACTGAGAAGACTGAGCTCGAAAGTTCCGAAGAATGGTTCTCTACCGGAAAAGCGAGATGGTGAAGGTTCAAAGAAGAATAACGTACCGAAAGCTGGGGCAGCTCCAATGCCAGAACTCAAGCGTCCTGAAGGAGAAGTATCACTTGAAACTCCATATCATCCCAAAGATCATTATCAAAGAGTTAGTTTTGAATACCCTACTGAACCAACCAAGGGAAGTAACACATCTCAATTGAAGATGAAGAAATATCTTCCTTACATGTTTGCAATATTTGGTGGTGCTTGGGCACTTTATACAGCATATTACTTTACAAAAGAGGATAAACCGAAGGATTTCTTAAATCCTGATGAATTCATTCCGTTTTTCATTTCAAATAAGGTTGATATTGATGAAGATCATTATCTTATAGAATTAACTCCAAAATACACTGAATGGATGAAAGATCAACAAAAAATTGATAATATTTGGAATGGATCTCGTATGTGGAGTGTTGAGATTAAACAACCTCAAATAATGGTTGTTAGAAGTTATACTCCATTGCCATTGACCATAATAAATCAAGGACCAGGGAAGGAACCTTTAATTAATATCCAAACTGATCAGATTTCTGATTTGGGTAAATTAGTGTTTTATATTAAGAAATATGATCAAGGTGAAGTTGCTAGATGGATTTATAAAAAACCATTAGGATCAGAATTAGAATTGAGAGGTCCATTTATTGATTATGAATTTAAAACAACACCAAATTCTAATTTTGAAAGACCACAAATGGCTAATTTACCAAGTAGTGTTAAAATTGATGATAATTATCCTGTTAAACCTGATAATTTAGCATTTTTTGCAGCAGGAACAGGAATTGCACCAATTTTACAAGTTTTATTATCAAAGAATCCATATAAAGGTTTTATTGATATTTATTATTCAAGAAAAAAGGAATCTGAACAACCAATTCCTAGATTTTTGTATTTTTTGGAAAAATTAGATCGTATTAAACTTCATAATTTTGTTAATGAAAAAGGTGATAAATTGAATTTAAAACATATCCCAATTCCAATTAAATCTCATTATCAAGCATTATTAGAGAAAAAAGAAGAAGAGAGAAATGAACGTTTAAAAACTGTTAAAAATTCATTAGAAAAATCTCCTATAAGTTCAATAAAAAGTTCTGAATTATCTGAAGCTTCAATTAAACCTAATAAACCAAAATACAAAACAGCAATTGAGAAAGCATATGCAGAGAGAAATATTAAAAAGGAGAATCCTTCTTTAGCACTTGTATGTGGTCCTGATGGATATATAAGTTATGTTGCAGGATCTAAACCTATTGAAGGTCAAGGGCCAGCAGGAGGTTTATTAAAACAACGTGGTTGGGATGAATCTAATATTTTCAAATTATAAAGAAATATAAACTATTTATTATCATTACAACGTGAATTTAATTTATACACACATACACACATCTCCAATTTTGGTACACACATGTATATGATTTTATGAAAAACACTTCCTGTATTATACAGGCAATTCATTATAATATGCAATAAGTTGAACCCAACTAAACTATATCTATAAGAAAAATCATTTTACAATGCAATATGCAATACTCACCACTCTCAACAACAACAACAACTAACGATCCTTTGTGTCTCTTCGTATTGGTATCTTGACACCTTGACTTGCGAAAACTCTCCCCAATTGACTGCTATCAACAACACCTGGGAATTTTTTAGCACTATAAACTTTAAAAGGTTGAGAAAATTTATAAATCATTTCATCAGTTTTTAAATTAACAAAAGTGAATTTTAATTTAAATTCTCCTTCAATACGAACAGATAAATCATGCAAAACAAACCATATACCTTTTTCATTATGTTCATCGAAAAGTTTAAAAGCATTAGTTACAAGATTCCCTATTAGATTCCTGGTGGGTATTTCTCCTAAACTTCCATCTGAATCTGAACCACTTGAACTTCGTTGTGGTTTTGTTGGTCCATCTTGTATTTTCCCATCAAGTTTCCCATCTAGTTGTTGTTGTTGTTCATCTTTTTTCCCATCTAATTTCACTTCTCCATCAATTTTACCATCAACTTTTTCATCCAATTTCTTAAGTTCTTTACTATCAACTGGAGATGTTGGTAGAGAAGATTCTTCAGTTATTATATTTTGATTTAAACTCAAATCATCTTTTTCATCAGATGACCAAAGTTCAACAACTAATACATATGATGATATATCAACATCATCGACATCTGCAGGTTGATTAGTGATTTTATCGAAAACTAAAAGTTTTATGAATGGTGGTGGTGAAATTTGTCTTCTATCTTTATCACCAAGCCCGCACATACGTGCTCTTATGGGCTGTTGAACAATCTCAAGTTCAAAACGATACTTGTCTTTTTTGGATTTAGTTATTTGGGAAAAAAGGTGGATCAATGAGTTAATACTTACCAGCCATGAGATTTTAAATATGCAAAACTATGATTCTTCCAGGATTATAAACACACACTAGCTGTGGTTTATCAATAAATCAAATTATTATTTTAATTGCACTCTTGTCCTGTAAAGAAAATATGAAACTTTTAAAACTTTCATCAAGTAACATCAAAATTTGAAAATTAAATATAATAATTGATGTTTGTTGTTTTTTGATCAATTATAATCAATCTATAAATATTGGGTATATTATTTCACCGTAATATATATATATGACTGATTTGGAAAAAGGAATGCAAATTATTGATATATGATCTTTCTCTCTCTGTAGTTAACTCTAATTGTAACCGAGAGTATCTAAGATTAATAAACCTTAGGGTGTGAGCTCTAGATATGTTTTAATAAAGAGAGTCTCCTAAAGTTTGAGTTTGGGTTTACTGAATCCCAATTAGTTTGATCTGGGAATACCCACAACACAGAATATTTGAAAGGACCGTATAATAATGGAATAACACTAGTGCGAGATTCTTCTCTTTTGTACCTGCTAGCTTTTTCAATAACTCCAAGTTTTCCAAACAAGACCAAATGATTATGGCATATTTAATAATTGGGACGCCGTCACATGTATATTTATATATACTTTTCCAATTCTAAAAACTTGATGCACACGTCGTGAAAACGAAGACCACTGCATATTTTTGATATTATAACACTTGCATTCTTCGACCGAAATAAGGTTGAGAGACTAACATATTCCAACTGTCCAGTGTCCACAAAGGGGTACGTTTAGGTGCTCCTTGTAGTCGGTGAAAAATCATTGATTGCTTGTGTTTGGTTAACCCTTTTAGCCTATGGGTTATGTCTTGAGTATAACTTCTCGTAAATCATACAGACCGTTCCAAGCTACATTGAATTAGTGAAGGCTCAGAGTGCACTGGACAAACCTTGCAAGGTTCAAGGGGCAGCTTGAGGGTAGTACCTAGTGAAATTTACTCGTGATTCGTGATCTATTTATTAGCAGTTTAGCGTCTACAAGAATTGTTTAGGTTGCTTGATACCCAAAGACTTGAGTCCCTTGCTTTACGGTGAGAGCTCTTGGTCTGAAGGATTGGTTAGACTGTATACGTTTGATTGTCTCGTTCTAGACTCTTTTGTTGGAATTCCAGTAGACAACAGCTAGAGCACAGGTACTCTTAGAGACACCACATACGGATGTAAAAGGGAGATTACCTATTAGAACTGTGTGCGGCTTATAGATAATCTTGAGGTCAAGTTGATCTAGTTCAAGTCTGCAAATTGCCGGTTAAAAAACCTGCATAATAATTTGAATTTTAATCTGTTTTTTTGCATATAGGCGCAGTGCGCATCAAAGAAGGATTTTTCGGAATTAGTTAAAGTAGGATTAGGTATTGTATAATATAGTTAAGTAAACATTGTTATCAAAGTGTCGTGGGTACTTGATTAAATTGTAATCTTAGACCTCATTTGTTTAATGTTACAGGTACTGGATTAGATCATTTGCTGTGTCGTCATGAAAGAGACCTACATACGACAGAATCATTCTGTTAAGTGGAAACGTCAGGTAAAACGATGCCACAAAACACAAAGTGAATATCTAACCTCGCATTGAAAAGCTTTACAGAGTTACACACGTCAGGAATCTATACCCGATGATGTATCTCACAAGACATCAAGAAAGCCATAAAAGGTCACGGATAAGTACAATCAAACTAAGTACCTAGAACATTCACTATTGAATTTTAGGTGGGTATATCGAGCTTAGAATTTAATATGATTCTTTAGCGTCATTATTTGATCATTTTCATGTAGAAATAAGCGACTTGGCCGTCAAAGCGAGTACCCACCTGTTAATAAAGTATCTGACGGATTACCTGGTAATCACCTTCAGGGCACGCATAATAGTAATCCACTAGCTATATATCTCTCTATGCGCACCACTAACTATATAAATCTACATCTTGAGCATCTGAATTGATGAGATCCGCTCTTGACAAGCGTACTATGCTAAAATCAAACAAGATATTAAGTTTGAATCTAACACTAAACGCATGTAGTGCAATGTAAGATAGTTTTAAAAACGTTCTTAGTTAGGACTAATTCAACTCGCCCAGAAGAAGAATTAAATCATTAAATATTCTCGATTCTCGAATCTCAAGTAGTAAATTGTGTATACTCAACCTCCACTATAGACCTTCCATTACAGTCTAGAGCTAAGTTATCTAGAACTCAATCAATATTATATATCAATGATAACGCTAGATCAATAGAGTTCGCAATGATGGCGCTCAATGGGTTATACTCAGCTTATTAATGCGAGGTCTAGTTCAGCTTCTTATAAAATACTCGCGTATTTGCACCTTTTTTTTTCCTTCAAAGTTTAATGAATCAATCACATTTAACAACATCGGCTTTAATAACAAATCATCTACAAAGTTAAAGCTGATTATGAGTCTAGTAGTGCCAGTAGAAATCTTTATAATATAACTGATGCATCTTCTGCACCTTCTGCACAGTTGTTCACAGATTTATCCGGCGTTAAAAGGTCAATAAACTTCCAAACAAGATCTATGCTTGATATTTATCACGCGAGATACGCAAAAGTACATGTAAAGAGCTTTTTTCACTTGCGCACAACGAGGAACAAAAAGACGGACTCAGTACTGACTCACTGACTCAACACATAATGTTCCGTATATTCTCTGACTTGTAGAGATAATAAATCGTCACTTGAGTATTGAGCCTCAAATGGATATGGGAAATTCACCGTAGTGTGGGTATTGAATAACAATTTCTAGAACGTTCAAATGTAAACAGTGAGTACATTAGGCACGTTATACAGCGTATAGGCAGCTTACAGTCAAGAGACATTTATAACTTGAGCTTGCATTTTAAGTGAGTTAAAAATTTCAAGTTGATCATGTTGAAGATACATTTCAATTCTTAAAGATCATGAAAATAATATATTAATGTAGATTCTAGAGCTCATTCAATTAATCAAACTCTTACAACATATAGTTTTTATGTCAAAGAAGATTTCAAACATAGTTAATTGACATGCAGTGTACATCTTCTTCTTCAATCAGTTACTTAATATTGTTGTTAGTTAGGTATCTGTGTTTGGAAAATATCTTGATCAATTTCAGCAGGTTGATAAAAATAGCTGTCAAGTATAGTACCTAATATCCCGCAAATAATCGAATTTCCTAAATGAGTACAGCCTAATCTAAGGTATAATGTGCCTTGAGGCTTAAAAGTTGATCAGGTGTGGACCGTGGTTCCTGATGAACAATGTAACGCTCAAAATTCACTTGGAACTGTTAACAATATGCAAATTCTGCATTTTATTTCAGATCAGTATATTAAAAAAATTATAAGTTGTAGTACTGTGGAATTTTACTGCCATTACATGACCAACTAGGAAATTACTGATTGGCCTAATACTCAAGGTTAATATTAATGAAGGTATGAGAATGTTGGAAATATTCAAAGAGAAGTTCGTAAGTTAGCAGATACTCGGAATAAACCGAAATCAAGTCTACAAACAAGTTAGAGTAAATACACCATCTAGTTTTCACAAACAAATGATATCTATTAATCTCGATATACTTATATTCAAGTTTCAAACTTCAAACTTGAGACTAATTCTAATTATATTAAATGCGATAAATGTATAGAACTAAAAATCTTGCATATTATATAATTTTGGAAAGGTACACTATTTTCTCGAAATTATGCAAAATACTGTTGATAGTTAATTCTAAACTGTACGTCTTTGATAGACAGTGCGTAGTTATGAATTATGATCAGGGTATTCAGCTGGTCAATACGTGTACTACGTACCTGGTACATTTCGGCAAAGTTTAGTTGAATCATGTTGTACCTTTGGACTATCATAGAGTCATGGACTGTTTTTTCCATATCTTTGTTTCTGGAGAAGTTGGAGTCTGGAGCTTATTGATGAAAATCTTGAGAGCTAGAGTAAATTGATAAGCTTTCAATGTAATTATTACATTTCTTTCATGTCTGCATTCTTCCGATCATGAGTTTATCTTGGTCATCAATTGGATCAGTTCTGACGTAACAATCTATGCGTCTTTTATATGAATTGAAGAATATTTTTATAGAGGTTGACTAATTATAGGCTATTCATCAAATATTAATCAAGCTAATAAAATAGTGGTCAATTGATATATTTGCTGAACTGTATGACTATTTCATCATACGTCATTCTTTGTAATAGAGCTAACAGTAATGCATTATAGGCATGAGTTTCAACCTCAATTTGGCCTGAATATCATTAAAACAGCTTTAAATATCTGAATCAACAGCTAAAACTCCGTTGAACTCAACAGTACTAATCTTCATCTCAAATCTGTCTCAAATTCGAGGCTCAATCATCTTTTAGTCGTACATTCAATAATCAATTAAAGTCCACAAAATTATCCCCTGAAAAGTTCTCTTTACTTTCCTTAATCAACAAACGTACCTATACTCATGAATTGTTGTCAAGTGTTCACTCAACTCTTAAAGATCCTATCAAACCGGAACATTAATTTCCAATAGCTAGGAACCCGGACTGATCAGCACAAAAGTTACCCATTTGAGTATATAGCACCCAATTACTCTCCAAAGTTCGTAAGTTAGACGTAAGTTGTGTACACACTGAGACCCGCTGTTGGAATGTCTTAGAACTGAATTATTCTTGCTGGTGTGCAAATCGGACCCCAAATAAAGCTCCAGAAGTGATCATTAAAGGTTCATCACTTGCTCATATTGATGAATAAATTAATGGATCAGGAATAGAAAGATAGTTCACTAGTTAATTTTACCCTTTATGGTCTTCTTTAAGCTGCAAAATTTGACAACAACATGTCTAATTGCTGCAGTTGGTCCCTTTGTTTGACAATTCGGCTGAAACAATGCAGCTGAGAAACAATGCAGCTGAGATGTCCTTCAAGCTGTAATCAAGTTTTTCTTGGAGTTCAGCAAGAGACTAGAAATTGGGTCTAGCTGATTTGAATTGGTCTTGAGTAATAAATATCTGAAATTGTGAAAAACACTCTTTGAAATGGTTTAACAATACCACAAACAAACAAATAAACAAGGTACTTTCAGTCATGACTATTGTTTGTTTGTGCTGGATTGCCATTTAGATGAGAAGAGGATGCTCCCCTTTTAGCAAGATATCAACAATGATCAAGCCCTTTTGATGCACTAGATTTGAATTTCAAAGGTCGATCCAACTTTGGCGCTGATGTCCCATGGTGAAAGCTAAATAGTTAACTTTACATTCTGGAATGAAATTATAGCTGATTGGTATTGATGTCTCAAAGAGTACTAGTGAATATTTCTCTGTTTCAAGCTCAGTTCAGGTCTTTTGCGGAAAGATGTCCAGCGGTTTAAGTAGATCTGTGTCTTCCAACAGTCTCTTAAATTGAACAGGTGGTGCTGAAATAAAATCAACAATGAAACAATTTCAAACTTTTAATTTCAGTTCACAAGGTTGTTTAAAAGAATTGATGCTGTATTCTTGAGAAATTAGAATGCTCCTATGCTATTAGGAATTTGTTAATTCCATTTCTTTGAAAAAGACTCAAATTGGAAATGTGCATCTTTAGTTCTCCAGTCAAGAAACGGGTATTGAAAAACATCATAATCAGACTCTATTGTATTATGGAGATTGAGAAATCTGTACTTCAGCAGTTCATAGTATAAGATGTGCTCTAAATTCATTGAAATCCGAATGCTGGTTATATTCTAAGCTAGTCTGCTAATTCTTTGGGTGCTGAAACAAACAGTTGCATAACAGATGGTTTTATCTAATCAAACCAATACTCACAAAGCACACAACCAAATTATTATGGTTTATGAAATGTTGAAATGACTAAAATTCTTCTTTAGGTTGTATGCTTCTGCTGTCTGTTGGTGCCATATTACTTAACCGTCGATTTCAAAGCTAATCAACTGTTTTAGTTTCACAAAAGATACCTTCTCAGAGACATCTGTGTCTTGACATTCAAGTTGAAATTATGATTGGATGAAACACCGAAAGACCGAATGAAATTTGGATGGGTTTAAACAGCTCGTTTCATGATTCTTTTCATTAACCAGCTAACTTACTTGACACCAGCATTATCACATACCATTAAGTATCACTCTCATTGAATAAAGGGTACTTGCCGCCATAAGCCTCAACTCAAGGTTGCGCTTCATCGTGCAACCATACTTTATACCACGTTGTTGAAGTGGACTTTGAACCATGTTAAACACTCAAAAATACTGATTAAAAATGCTGCTGTGAGCTCTAGTCGAAGTCTTACCCTTTCAGTACTCTTTGTTGATGAATACTATCCCCTTGTGAGAACTAAGTAAACTCAACAATAATCTGGAAGATCTTTGCAGCTTTTGACTGTCTTGGTTAGCTTGGTATTGTATCATGATACCCTTTTCATCTTTTAAAAGGTGTATTGGAAAATTTTTGGTCCTTCAACACAGTTGATTATCCCTTATTACTATGTTGTTGCTCATTATTCTCCTTTCTTGTTGACTGAAATTACCCAAACTTTCATTCATAGAACTATTCTTACTCGTGAGCTGACTTCAAATTTGTTCAAAAATGGCATTAAAGTCAGTCAAATATCTCTTTAAGTATTCTAACAAACTTTTAATTCAATTTCAACAGGATTTTGTTCATTTATATACTATTAATGTTCCGTCTTATTAAAGTGGCCATTTTTTCATCAACAAAACAACAACGGACCAAATAATTCAATAGAGTTTCGGAGAAACTTAATTTAGTGTACCATAAAACTTTACTCAACGAGAATCCTGAAAAAAAAAATCATTCAAATCACTTCTAAATAGGCCCATAAGGGGTCATTCCATATTCTTTAGAATAAATGAATGCTAATAAGCTTTGAAATGGAGAGTTTTGTGTTTTACAGCAGCTTTAAATTAGATAAAATTGTAGTACTTTGATCACTATATACAAAACCAAGAACAGTTATACTATAAAAAAAAGTTATAATAGAAAAGAAAAGTGAATCTGGAATTTAATTTACGATATGCTGTTAGGGCCATAAGTATACGTTTGCTACGCTAGAAAATATTTGGTACCTTAACTGAGTTGCGCATAATACAAATAACGTTCAAATTCAGGAACAAACTACGACTGAGGTTGCTCATGTACTAATATAACTCAGCTTTAATAAATAATAAACTGATCACGCTCATGATGTAAAGTTTACAATATCTGACCTGTTTAATAACTCTATATTGTGTTTTATTTCATTAATATGTATATACAAGTTTTTGAATCTATTATACAAATATAGTTCATTCAGTCATTATTTTCATTTTCAGCTAAAAAATTTTCTCTTCTTTATTCTAATTGACGTACTCTTAATAAACTATCCACAGAATCAAGTTCAACAAATTCAAAATTTGTAATGATATCACCTATTTTTGGTGGTTGAATATTTGAATTTAATTCCATAAATCCAAAAATACCAAGTTCTGAAATCATACCATTAACAGAACCATCACGAGGTCTTGAAGAAACCAAAAATGAATATTTACCTAATTTCTTGTTCTTTATTTGATTTCTTATTAGATTAATACAATAAAATGAATTAGATCTTCGTTGAGCTTTTTTCAAAATATCATTTCTAGCTTCAATATGCATAGTGATGAATAACGTTTGATCTTTGTTAAACATAACTTGTTTTGTATTAAGGTATGAATGAAATTGCCAATGATTTATTAAATCACCAAATCTTCTTAATGGAGAAGTTGAAGGTGAATAAAAATCAACACCAAGCATTAAATGTCTTATTGGTTTTGGTGAATAAAATGCTGGATTTATAAATTTAAGAGCTTTAACTAATGCTTGAGAATCTGGAAATTCACCAGTATTTTTGGTAATTTCATTTAATGATGAAATAACTTTTGCAGCAGAACCTTCTAATTTTAATTCATCCATACCTTTAAAAATACCAGGTATATTATTTTTATGCATAACAGTTGCACTAACAGAATTAGCTAAAATCATAAGTTCAGAAACTAAAACAACAGAATTTGTAGTTTCTTGAGCTTCAATTTGTACATCAGCCATTTCAGCCAAAAATAAATCACTTGAATCTTCATTATTAGAAGACACGGTGACTCTAGGAGTCATGGATGTTTTGAAAACTACTGCACCTTTATCAACTCTATCTTTCCGCAGTTGTTCAGCAATCTTGAATAAATCAGATAAATCACGTTCTTCATCTGTTAAAGAATTAGAAGATACACCAGACACTTTAGTCAAAGTTTCATCAACTGTTTTATAGGTATATTTGGGGAAATTTGAAACAAATGAAGGTCTGACTTGAGCCTCTAATAAATTTAATCCAGATTTATAGTTATATGGTACAGAATATGTCATTGCTCTAGTTTTTCTACCATTAACACCTAAACCACAAACATCTACTAATGACTGTGGCAACATAGGTGAATGAAGTTCTGGTTGATAAGTTGTGAATGCCCTCTTGAAGGCAATTTTAGAAATTGTACCCTCTGGCTCAATATAAGAAGCCGGATCAGCAATATGAATATGAAGGACAACATTTGAATCGTCTATTCTTTCAATTGAAACACCATCATCAATTTCATGTGCAGTTTCACTATCAATACAATACACTTTCAAATCACCAAAATCTTTTCTTATAGCTGCTGAAGGATCTTTGTTATCCTTCTCAACTGTAGTTAAATCATAAAAATCTTGTTCAATATCATCTTGAGAAGAAACATTCTTACCTGGAAGAGCAAGAATATTAGAGAAGTGCATAGGGTTGGTTGCTTGACGATCAATATATCCCACATCAGTTAAAAGATCATAAACGTGTGTCTTGGTAACATCAGCAGAACCAAATACCGTTGTTTTTTTCATTAGTTGACAAATGGCAGTTTCTGCTATAGGATCTTCAATATTTCCCACAGCATATTGCTTTAATAAAGAAAAAATATCTTCTAATTCTGGAGGAATAGAGCTGAAATCTCTTCTTTTCAAGAAAATTTGGAATTCTATTGACAAATTTGGATTCTTCTTTAATCTTTCAACAATTGATTCAACTTTATTCACATCCTCCAAGGGATTAACAGTAACTGACAAAGGAACCATTGTACTTCTTGAGGAATAAGAGGTTGACCATAATCTATTTTGCTTTCTAAGTGCCAACACAACAGCGTAAAAAAGAGATATCTCAATTTTTCCATCTTCTGGAAGCTCTTTAATAGATTTCCCTAAATTTGTCTTAGGATGTAATGTTCTTTCCGTACCTAATTCTTCAAAACTATTACTAACCTTCATGTAACCCTTATGTACGTCTCCCTTTTTAAGAGCCAACTTAAGACTGGATAAATCAGTTGAATTAACTGCGTCTATCAAATCAAATATAGAAATTTGTTTAGGTCCATCACCTTGAATAGTTCTGTGTATAATTTCCAGTGTTCTCGATAAATCAGGTAGTAAATTCCACACTTCATTTGTAAGTTTTAAAACTGGTTGCATGATAATAGTTCTAGCTAATGGATTCACGAAGAATGTTTCAAATTCATGATCAACTGTTGTCTTTATACTACCATGACCTCCTTCATCATTATTAATCTTATCAACAATCTTATAAAGCCAACCTTTCGGTATCACACGAGGAATACGAAATTTGAAAGCAGATTTCTCCACATAATGAAGCTCACCTTTACGGTCCATAATAGTGTATCTTGGATCATCATCACTTGATGGCACTTCCACAATCACTGACATCACAGATTGGTTAAGTGAAGTAGAAAGTTCAACAAGATCACCCAGTCCAATGGGAGAGAATAAATCAAGAGGTCTAATTCTTTTTCTAGGAGCACCATAACTGTCTTTTAGCAATTTCGCTATTGGTACTTTGAAATTGTCCTCTTCCACAGGTTTCCCAACTTTCTCTCTAATACTTTCCATCCAGCGTGCAGTTATGGTTTTGAATCTGTCATTAAATCTATCAACTGAATCACTAACTACGTCTTCCAATCTTTTGTGCAATTTTGGACGGACCTGACCAAATGAAGTTTGTTCACTAATGCTACTGACCAATTTGGAGATACGTTCGTCGTTTAATTTGTGATTCGCCACGTCCCAATTTCCAGCTGGTTTTCTAAAATTTGTTAATAAACTGATAAATCAAAAGATAGGTTTAAATACATACTCATATTTATTAGAATCGTTGAATTTAGAAGGAAGATTATGCTCCAACTGCTTCTTCTTGGAGTTTTTTTGGTAGGAACTTGACTTCTTACCACTTCTGTGACAAGTTGAGCATGACGAAAGACACCGCCTTGCTGCACTATGTCTGAGAACCAGATCTTTCGAAGACTTAAGCATTCTCTGATCAACCAAGTACTTGACTTATATATGTTTGTATACTATTTTCAATATTTGCAGTTAGTTAATTCATTATAAAAAAATTGAAACCCTCGGAGATGGATTTGTCCCCGGAAAAGGAAAAAGGACATAAAGATCAACTTGAAAAATCGATCTTTTATATGAAAATCAGCAGCCCTTAGAAGTCAGAGGAATAGCTTCATATTGTGTGATGTTGAGTCTCTCAGGTAGGGCAAAGTGCCTCAGAGGTGTTTCAAGACAGATACGGTACACGTCGACGGTGAAGACAACATCTTTTGATCCAAAAAGTTTATCGATTCCTGATCGCTCTACAATCTTCAGTTTGATTCAACCAACTGGTATGTTCCACTTGGGAAATTATTTGGGGGCTGTAAGGGTATGGAACGACTTGCTAGAGAATTCTCCAGAGTCTGCTCGTTGTATATACGGAGTTGCTGATCTGCATGCAATGACAATTCCCAAATCAGCAGCTGAACTCAAAAAGTATAGATATGAAGCCATCGCTAGTATACTTTCCTCGGGAATTGATCATGATAAGGCAATTATCTACCATCAAAGTGCAGTGGCGGAACATACTGAGCTCTATTGGATCCTATCGTGTCACGCTGGTAATGGTTACTTGAATAGAATGACACAATGGAAATCGAAATCTGACGGGTTAGAATCTGCAAGCCTGGGTTTATTTGCATATCCTGTTCTACAAGCTGCTGATATATTACTTTACAAATCAACACATGTTCCAGTGGGGGATGATCAGTCACAACATTTAGAGCTCTGTAGACATATTGCAGCTTCATTCAACAAACACTTTAAGAAAACATTTCCTTTACCAAACACTATATTAGCACCTACGAAAAAGATTCTAAGTTTAAAGAATCCAGCTAAAAAGATGTCTAAATCAGATCCAGATCAAAATGGTACAATTTATGTTAATGATACACCAGAGGTGATACAGAAAAAAATCAAAAAGGCTGTAACTGACTCTATTTCAACACATTTTAACTATGATCCAGAGAATAGACCAGGAGTGTCAAATATGATCAATACAATTAGTGGTATCCAAAGAAAGTCAATAGAAGAGGTTGAGAAAGATATTTCACATATTCATGATCATAAGGCATTTAAAGATTATGTAACAGACGTTATTATAACTGAGTTTGAAACTCCAAGAAAATTATTTAATGAATTGATGAAAGATCCTGCTTACTTGAAAGAAGTTGTTGAAAAAGGTAATTTAAAAGCAAGAGAGATTGCAAAAGTGACGTTGAAAGAGGTTAAGAAAAACTCAGGTTTAGATTAAAAGCTACAATATTCAACATTGTATATAAAACAGAGGAAAAAAAGTCCTGTATATTTATAAAAACTATCCTCATTTTTTAATTAGAGAGCTACTTGATCCAGTATACCTAATGATGTAGCGAACTGGACCAAGATTCTTTGGACAGATCTTATATTAGCACATGCAAAGATTATTTCTCTCAATAGATCATGTTTTTCAAAAGATAAAATTTTAGGATCCCAGTTGTCATTTTTAACTAAACCTTTAGGACCCAATAATTCTTGGAAAATTTCAATGAGTTTTGCCTTATAATCCATTTCACTTATTCTTTTACAATACATAATCATATAATTTTTAAATTCTGTACCTTCTTTTAATTTTTGTGAAATTAAGATTCTATTCTCTAAATGAGCTAGAGATATGATTTTTTCAAGATTTTCATAACCTTCCTTCATCAACATTGTCTTTGCCATTTTTTGTAAAAATTTACCTCTACCTCTTCTCACAATTTCATCATTTGTTTTACCTTCTAATAAGTTAACAATGCTACCATTTGATTTATCACCTCTTGAATCCCAATATTGGGAACCAAAAGCCCACCAAGAATCACTTATTAATATCCAAGTTTCCATATCTTTATCGAAAAGATATCCATTACCATTTGAAACAGTTACAACTGGTGTACCTGAAGCTGAAATACTGCACAAAGTTAAATTCTCAGCTCTTGTTAATAAATCTGGATTTGAACGTGATAATAAAGGGTATAAAGAAGTAGGTTCAAACAAAGCTTTCTTTGCAGGAACATCCCAAGCAAAAACTTCACCAATTGAAGTAATTGCCATTAAATATTTCCCTTTACTTTCCAAGAAACTTAACGGAGTTCCTAAAACGACAGGAGGAAAGATTCTTCTCCCACTATCACTATAAACATAAAGAACACCATCCATTGTAGAAACTGCCCAAAATTCACCTTCACCACCAGTGGCTAAACCTGCAAGTTTTGGGATAAAATCCACAAAGATTTGTTTTGTTTCATTTTTGTATAATGTGATACGAGTTGGTTTTTGTTCATTCCCACTACCGTTCCTTATATCAAGGGACAATGATTCGTCATTTGGAGATTTTAAAGTGAAAAAAGACCGTATTTTTGGTGTAGATATACGAACTTTTGCAAAAGAACTTGATGGGTTTATTACAGCAGAACCAATAAATTCAACAGCTTCAGCTTCTCTTCTTTTTCTTTGTTGATCTGAATCAAATTCTTCTTTTCTTTTCAGTTCTTTAGGTACTGAATATGAAGGTACATCAAATTCCATCGTTGTAATGGTCCCATTGTCACCATTAGTAGTGTTGTTTGTGGAAGGTTGAGTTGTAATAGCTTTTGATCCATTAACTGCTGATATTAGTGTTGGTGCTATACGTTTCTTTCCATTTTTAGTCGTTGTGGCAGCTGGTGGGGCTGGAGGAGGAGTTGGAGTTGGAGTTGCCTTAACAGATGTCACTGATGGTGGAACGGATTCTTGCTTTGTAGGTTTCACATGATCATTATTTTGGCCTTGTTTAATTTCTGATCCTTTCCCATTCGTTGAAGGTTTTTCTTCTTCAACAACAGTAACCTCAACTGGTTTCTCTTTTGGTTTTAAAGGTTCAGGTATGTGAACTTTTTGTCTTATTTCCAAAACTTTTTCATTAGGAGCAATTTTACCCAATTCATTTTCATCAAATGCAAAAATTAAGATTGTATCTGTAGCAGCAAATAAACCAGATCCATTTTTGGTCCATTGTAAATCGTTAATTGAATTTTGTGAAACATCTGCAGCTGTGAATAAAGGTCTTTGATGTGTTGTATTCCATACAGCAATTGATTTATCGATTCCTGAGGATGCTATTATATTGTAATTTTTACCTTTAAGTTCAAATAATGAAGGACAAAATCTCACAACATTACAATTATGTCCATATAATGAGAATGCAGTTTTCCATGCGACTCTGGATACAATACCAATACCAGCAGATTGAGGATCTGTACCGAAATTTGGTACTGCAAAATGTTCACCTGTTGGAGACCATGATACTTTACACACCTCATTTATTGAAGATAATTGTTGTCCTCCAGTGGGTATTTTTTTAAACAAGAGTTGATCTTCAATGTAATTTATTTGGTGAACTGATATTTGACGATTGAATCCTATTGATGTAAGGTATGAATTTGTTGGATCTATACTTAAACTTCGTACATCTGATCTTGAAGGTATTGGATCAATTTGTTTTGTTAAATTAAAATCATATGTTAAAACTTTATTAAGACTTGCGAAAAACCCAACCCCATGAGCCATTACAATATCATTAATTTCTGAATGAGCCTTGAATAAGTGTTGTGATTTTAATTCTTTGATATCTGTCTTGTAAACATCACCTCTTATATCTGAACTTATTAACCATTCACCCCATATTTCCAAACAACTCACAGCATTTCCCTCATGAGTATCAACTGTACTATGAGGCTTGGCCTTTTCAATATCCTCTGAAGTTGGAGCTTCCAAATTAGTCACTTCTAGCAGAGTCTTGATATCCCATAAAGATATTAATCCATCATCTCCAGCACTTGCAAGAACCCCGGACTCCTCATCAATCGCCAGCGCATTCACTTTTTTCGAGTAGATATGTGCCGGTACTCGAAGAATCCTCATTTTCTGACACACTCACAACCAGCAGTTACTCCTCTATAGAGTCTCTTGTCTGTTTCCGTAAAGTTAATCGATTCTTGTTTTATTGTTGACGTCTTTCCAACTACGTTTTTTCTTAAAATTCGCGATCTCTTGTTTTTGCAGATTCAATTCGCGTATTTTTGATTTTTTTGGTGAAGGAAAAAAATTCAGTGGACAGCACAAAAATTGGAATTGGTGATTTATAAATTGTTTGATTATCAGGAAGATTGTTTTGGGTCTTTTGATTAAAGGGATTTCAGAGTGGTCATTGTGCTGAGAAAAGGATGTCGAAGGAAGTGTACACGAGTGATTCGGGTTCCGAGTTCACAGGTGAGTAGGGGCCGATTGTGTCTGCCGATATTGATTTGCTTTAAATCAAGTGGCTGTTATTATTATGAAATAATTAAACTAACAATGAATAGAATTTTGGATAGATTGGTTTTTAGGAACAAAGGGGAATGAATATTTTTGTGATATTGATGTTGAATATATTACTGATAAATTCAATTTAACTGGATTATATTCAGAAGTTGAGAAAGTTCCACAAGTGATTGATGTGATAACGGATAATTTAAAGATTGAAGAATTAACAGATGAACAAAGAGAACAATTAGAATTCAATGCTAGATTACTCTATGGGTTAGTACATGCAAGATATATAATAACGGCGAGAGGTTTACAAAAAATGTTGGAAAAATATAAAAATGCAGATTTTGGATATTGTTCAAGAGTTTTTTGTCAATTACAACATCTTTTACCAGTTGGATTAAGTGATCATACTGGTGTTAGTGCAGTTAAATTATATTGTCCTAAATGTGAAGATTTATATAATCCAAAATCTTCAAGACATTCATTAATAGATGGTGCATTTTTTGGAACAAGTTTCCCCGGGATGTTTTTCCAAGCTTATCCACATTTAGTTCCACAACATCCAACTGAAAGATATGTACCAAAGATTTTTGGTTTTAATGTACATGATTATGCAAAATTAGCTAGATGGCAAGAATTACAGAGAAATAAATTAGAAAAGAGGTTATTTGCACAAGGAATAGAGACAACTAATGTTCCAAATGGATATTCGACAGGAGGGAATGAAGCACATGATGAAGAGATACCTGATGCTAATTAATTTTATGCAATTGGGTGTGGAGAAAAAAAATAAAGGTTTTATTATATTTGTACATTATATTGGAATTTTCCCGGAGTATTTCATTTAACTTCCTATCATGATCTGTTTCTAATGCATTAGTTTTTTTGGCTTTTAATTATTTGAAAAGAATGTTATTAATCTTGGTTGTTGATTATTGTAGTTGGTTATGAATATCTTGCAATAAGTTCATATGGAGTCATCTGATTATATCTCAGTTTACAAATTTCCCCAGCCACGGGATCAATGTCAATATATATGATTCCCCAGTTCATATCTCACCCATACCTGACCGTCAAAACACCTTTATTCCTCAATTTCCCAACCAAACTTCATCAAACATGGTTAAATTCTCTATATAATTAAATCAGTTTTTTTACGAGACGGTAAAAGATGGTTAATAATGGTGTCACCAAAATCCCCGATAGCCGCCATGAAGCGAATTTACCCGTTCATAAGCGCATACAAACAACTCATTTTCTTTAACAATAAGAGAGCTTTTAAAATCAACGGTTGGTTGATTTGGATTGTTTTGGTTAAACCGATGGTTGCCGTTTAAAAGAATGTTGACTGAGGTGTTATAAATACTCAAGGGATTCCCCTTAATAAGATAAATATCGTTGGTAATGTTAATTATACAAAGAGTACACAATGACAGTCTCAGAAGTTCAAAATGTACCATTAGGTACTTATCTTTTCTCAAGATTATTACAAGTTAATTCATTGAAATCAATATTTGGAGTTCCTGGAGATTTTAATTTAAATTTATTGGAACATATGTATAAATTTCCAAATTTACAATGGATTGGTAATTGTAATGAATTAAATGCTGGTTATTCTGCTGATGGTTATGCTCGTATTAATAAATTTGGTGTTTTAATTACAACTTTTGGTGTTGGTGAATTAAGTGCTCTTAATGCAATTAGTGGTTCATTTGCTGAAAATGTACCAGTTTTACATATTGTTGGTACTTCAGCAACTATTAAAAAAAATGTTTCACAAAATATTCATCATTTAATTCCAAATAAGAATACATGGGATTTAAAACAAGATCATTATGTTTATGAAAAACTTGTTGATCCCTTTTGTTGTATTAATGAATCATTGAAAGATGATGATCTTGGTTCAATTCAAGATAAGATTGATCATGTTATTGAAACAATTTATCAATCATCTAAACCTGGTTATTTGTTCATTCCATCAAATATGCCAGATATGATGATACCAATTGATTTTTCAAAACCTTTAAGATTGGAAAAAATTGATTCAAACCCAAAATTAACAGATGAATTGACTGAAAGAATCTTAGAAAAACTATATTCCAAAACGTTTGCATTTGTTGCTGATTCATTAATCAAATCATCTAAAGAAGAATTAAATGAATTTATAGAAACAAATAATATTGATTGTTTCACTACATTATTTGGTAAACCTATTATTAATGAAGATAATCCAAATTATCATGGAATGATTAATGGTAAAATATCAACATCTGGTTCATTAGAAAAATTATCAAAATTTCAATGTATTTTACATTTAGGTGTTAATAAAAATGAAATTAATAATTTTGCTCAATTTGAATTTTCTTCAATTGTTTCAGATATAATTGAAATTGGTAAAGATTATATTAAAATTGATGATAAGCTTTATGAAAATATTGATGGTGTTGATTTAATTTTCCAAAATTTATTACAAAAAATTGAACCAATGAAATTATGTTCATCTACAACTTTAGAATCATGGAAACGTTCATTACCTACATCACCAACTTTAAATTCATTGGAAAATTCCAAGATAACGCAAACTTCAATGGGTAAAATTCTTGAAAATTCTTTTAAACCAAATGATGTTATAATTTGTGAAATGTGTTCATTTTTATTTGAAATTCCAGAAATTAAATTCCCTTCAAATTCAATATTTATATCACAAAATTTTTATGGTTCAATAGGTTATGCCCTACCAGCAACACTTGGTGCTTCATTAGCAGTTCGTGATTCGGGAGAATCTCGTAGAATAATTCTCATTCAAGGTGATGGTTCTGCACAAATGACTATTCAAGAATTATCAAGTTATATAAGATATGATATTAAACCAACTATTCTTTTATTAAATAATGAAGGTTATAGTGTTGAAAGAATTTGTTGTGGACCAACTAGAAGTTATAATGATATTCAACCAAATTGGGATTGGTTAGGATTTTTTAAAATTTTTGGTGATGTTGATGGTAAAAGTATTAATGTTTGTGTGGAAAATGATGATGAATTGAAAAAAGAATTGAATAAAGATGATGGAAATTTAAAAATGATTGAAGTTAAATTAGACAAGATGGATGTTCCATGGAGATTTAGTTATGCTGCTGGTAAAGCTAAATAAATATAATGTATATTAATTAATCCTATTATAACCTAATATTAAACCTGTATATATCCCTAACTTTCCTAAATAAACCATAAAACACCTCCAATATGAGCACCTTGAGATGCACTAATAATAAATTGATCCCATAAAGATCCAACTTTAAAAACATAATCTTTACTTTGATTAACAACATTTTTAGTTAAATTACCAACTTGTTGTTTGAAAAAAATTAAATTTTGTTTAATTATTTCATTACTTAATTTAATTTGTTTTGAACTAAATTTTAATAATTTTTCTGTTGTTGATAAATTTGCTATTGGTTGTACTTTTGGATTTTTATAAGATTTAGTAAATGAAATTGTTAATGCAGTTGTTATACCAATTCCAATTCCAATACTTAAACTTAAACCTAATAAAACATATTTTTTATAAATTCGATCTTTATTTTGTAATTTTTTTGATCTTTTATGTTGATTAACATTACTCGATTTTTTCTTAACAGTTATTATTTTTTTATCTTCATCACTTAAAGTTTTAATTAATTGATTATTTGTTTCAAATTGTTCTTCATTTGATGAAACTTTAATCATTTGATAACTATTAACTGCATGTTCTAAAGCAAATCTATTTTCTTCCAATGGAATCATAATCTGAGAATCTTGTAATAAATAATCTTCTTTCAAAACATTAATCAAATTATTAACTTCATATTTATTATCTAAATTTATTGGAGAACATAATAAACTAATGTTATAGTTTTTCAATATCTTGTCAATAATTTGCATATTAATATTTCTAAAAATTGGAATAATATATTTTCTTTGAAGATGAACACTATTATCTTTAATAAAATTTAAAATATTCCCAATTTTAATTAATCCATCAAATATAATAACTATAATATTATAATTATCAACATCTTGATGTTTTAATGTAAATTTTTTTTGTAATTGATAATCTAAATTTTGTAAAAAACTTGTCTTTTTATGACCAATTATTAAAATTTTTGAATTTGAAATGGAATTATTTAATTCATTACTTAAATCACTTGATAATTGAGGTAAAATAAAACTTGAATTATCATAAGGATTTTTAATTGATGAATTCATATCAATTTCAATTGTTTTATCTTCATCATTAGCTGATTGACAGGTTTCTTCTTCTGTATCTGAAGATGATAATACTGAACTAGTTGGTCTTTGAGCTAAATAATCGCCTATTGATTGCCATGATTGAGTACTAGTGAATTCATATTCATTTAAATTTGGACTATTTTGATGAGATTCAAAATTATTAAATTGTGGACTGTATTCAGGATCATTAGTGGATTGTAAAGCTTCCAATACTGAGAGATGAGGTGATAATAATCTATTTGCTGATGACTGGGAAGATCTGTTATTTGGCCTTGGATGTCTAATTGAACTAGCCGCCATCATTATCAAGACACGTTAAATTTATTAGTGAAGCGTCAAAAAGGTGGTTATAATAAAATTTATGGATTGATTGTATGATTATAACGAAGAGTCTTTCAATCTGTGAATGATATCTGTGATCTATTATGTGTACCCTATTATTAACCAACTTATAATATATAATACCCTTTGATATAGTCAAAAGTATTAATACAAAGGTGTAAAACTGATTATTCTTATCGCAATCTGACACTTCTACACACTTTTTGGGTTTAGGACTTCCCGATTTGGTAATTAAAGTGTATTTAAAGTTGTATAATAGAAAAAGTGGAGTAAAAAAATTTATATGGTCACGTGGATATATAATAATACAATCACGTGACTATAAAATTAAAAACACGTGATTTTATTTTTTAGAGATTTGATTACATAATAATTTACTCTTTCAATCTATTCAGAGATCTTTTAGCCATACATTCTATATCTGATGACACACTAATGGTTAATATACACTTATCTATAATACATGTAAACAACTATAATCTATAACCTACTACTCTACTACTCTATACTACACCACTATATATCAATACCTCAATACCTCTATACAATAAACAAAACCACATTTCTCTCATTGAGAATTTAAATCTTTTTTAAGGCTCATTCTAAAAAATAAAAAAAAAAAAAAAATAAAAAAAATAACAAAAAGCACTGAGCCATCCTCATTAATCTAAACAAAGATCACTAACTATACTTCAAATTACATCCCACTGAGCTCCTACGCTAGAAAAGGATCCATCCATATCATCGTATCACTCCCTTTTAATTACAGTGCTCTGTGCTGGTTATACGGACTTTCAAAATACTCATCTAAGCGCTACCTTCTCCCGGTTCCCAAATAATAAAGCCCCAAGGACCATACTACTACTACTACACACACACAACCTTCCTAGCATACAATACAATACATTACATCCCATACAATACATTTCATATCATCACATTCATTCCCATAAGCGCCTTTTATGACACAATACAATGAGATTATTGAAAATAGGAATAAGGCAACAGCTGCTATGTTTGGTTTTAACAGTTGCAATAGTATCACTATTAGTATTAGCCATCATAACAGGTGTTTATTTCAGTGAAAATTATAAAAATATAAGAGCTGATAAATTAGAAGTTATTGCTCAATTAAAAGCATCTCAAGTGGAACAAAGTTTAAGTTCGTTATATTATCAAGTTTATTGGTTATCAGGAAGAGATTCAGTTCAAAGTTCTTTAGTTTCTTATAGAGCTGGTAATACTTCAAGTTCAAATTTTTATGAAGCTCAAGATACAATAGATCAATTCTTAAGTTCGTCAAATACTTTTACAAATGTACGGCTTTATGATTCAAGATTTACTGAATTAACAAATTCTTCAGATTCAGATTCAGGAAAATATATCGATGAACATGTATTAGATGAATTATTCCCATTAAATGATAAAAATGTAACACTATCCTCAAATTTTGATTCAGTGGGGTTATTAACAGGTCCAATTTTAAACGATACATATTTTATGATTTCAATGACACTCCCCGTATTTGCAAGTGCATCAATCTTGTATGATTCAACAGATTTAGTTGGTTATTTAACTGCTGCAATGAGTGCAAGATCATTAACTTATGTTACAAATGATACAACTGGATTAAGTGGTGGTGTTGTGGAAATTATAGCTGCAAATATAACAGATTCTGAATTAAATTCAAATTCAACTTTCCATTATGCATTACCTTCAAATAATTTACCTCAATCTTTTACAGAAGTTGAATTTTTAATAAGAGATACTTATGTTGCAAATCAAGCATTAAGATATAATAAAACAGGAAGTTCACCTTCTACAAAAATGCCTACTGGTGGGAAAGTTGCTGCAGGTTATTGTCCAATTAATTTTAAAATGACAAGATGGGCTGCAATCATTGAACAACCAAGATCAAAATTTTTGGAACCTTCAAATCAATTAACAAAAATTATTATTGGTGTTTGTATTGGAGTTGCTGTATTTATGGCTATAGTTACATTCCCTTTAGCTCATTGGGCTGTACAACCAATTTTAAGATTACAAAAAGCTACAGAAACAATTGCAGCTGGTAGAGGTTTACATGTTTCTGATGATTTTAAGAAAAAACATAAAAAACATGGTGGTAATGGTGGTAATGGTGAAAAACAACCAGTATTAGGAACAACTAATACTACTGGTAGTGGTCATACTGCAAGTGGTGCAAATAGTAGTCGTACAAGTTTTAATAGTACTCATGGATCTCCAGATCCATATTCTCATTCATATAATACATCAACTGGTACTGATAATATAATGAGTGAAAATGGATCAGTTTCAAGTGGTCATGTAAGTGGTGGAATTGGTGGTGGTACTTATATTTCAAATGCAAGAGTTCCAGGTTATACAAGAATTTTCCAAGATGAATTAAGTAAATTAACTGAAACTTTTAATGCAATGACTGATGAATTAGATCGTCAATATACTCATCTGGAAGATCGTGTTAAGGCAAGAACAAAACAATTAGAAGCTGCAAAGATTCAAGCAGAAGCTGCAAATGAAGCTAAAACTGTTTTCATTGCTAATATTTCACATGAATTAAGAACTCCATTAAATGGTATTTTAGGTATGACTGCAATTGCAATGGCTGAAACTGATCCAAATAAAATTCAACAAAGTTTAAAATTAATTTTTAGATCTGGTGAATTATTATTACATATTTTAACAGAATTATTAACTTTTAGTAAAAATTCTTTAAAAAGATCAAATTTAGAAAATTCAGATTTTGGTTTAATTGAAGTTGCTTTACAAATTAAATCAATTTTTGGTAAATTAGCAAAAGATCAAAATGTTAATTTAACAATTAGTGTTAAACCAAATAATATCAGAAAAATGGTTTTATATGGTGATTCAAATAGAATTATTCAAGTTGTTATGAATCTTGTTAGTAATTCTTTAAAATTTACACCTGTTGATGGGAAAGTTTCTGTTAGTATTAGAAATATAGGTGAATATGATGAAGAAAAAAGTGCCAAAGATGATTATAAAAATGTTTATATTAAAGAAAATTCAATTCCACCATCAGATGAAAAAATTGTTCATGTTACTAATAATGATGTTTCAACAAGTTCAAATGATACAACTACAACTGATGAAGATGATGTTTCTGATAATAAAAGTATTATTACAGTTTCAACTTCATCATATGATGAAACTGTTTTCCAAGGTCAATTTAAATCAAATGGTGAAAAAATTACACCTTCTAAAACAAGAGATTTAAATGATTATAAAACTTGGGTATTTGAATTTGAAGTTGAAGATACAGGTCCTGGTATTGAACCAAAATTACAAGAATCAGTATTTGAACCATTTGTGCAAGGTGATCAAACATTATCAAGACAATATGGTGGTACAGGATTAGGTTTATCAATTTGTAGACAACTGGCTTCAATGATGAAAGGTGTTATGGAATTAAAATCTACTGTTGGTGTTGGTTCAAAATTTATTTTTAGAGTTCCATTATTACAAAGAAAAGAATTTATTATTGATGAAAATGATTTAAATATTTATGAAGATGAATTTAATATTCATAGTAAAAAAAATAGAAAAGTTAAAATAATTGAACCTGAAAAATCTCCACAACCTGAAGAATTTCAATTAAATAATGATGATAATCATATTAATATTAATAATCAAATATCAAAACCAAATACACCAACAAGTATTAATAATGATACTGGATATTTTGATAGACCAATTTTACAATCAACAGGTACTGCAAAACCTTCATCATTATATTCTTATGCTTCATCACAAAGTACAAATCATATAAGTACACCTGGTTATAAACCTTTAAAAAATTTAAAAATTTTAGTTGCAGAAGATAATATAGTTAATCAAGAAGTTATTAAAAGAATGTTAAATTTAGAAGGTTTCCATGATGTTGAATTAGCAGTTGATGGTGAAGAAGCTATTAATTTAGTTAAATCAAAAATGGAATCTAATAATGATGATTATGATGTTATATTTATGGATGTTCAAATGCCAAAAGTTGATGGATTAATGGCTACAAAACAAATTAGACATGAATTAAAATATAATAAACCAATAGTTGCATTAACTGCATTTGCAGATGAAAGTAATGTTAAAGAATGTTTAGATGCTGGTATGACTGGATTTTTATCAAAACCAATTAGAAGATTACAATTAAGACAAGTTTTAATGGAATATTGTCCAGTTGTTTTAACAGAAATGGTTTCTACACCTGGTGTTGAAGATAAAAGTTCTAATGGTAGTCCAAATAGTGTTAAACAAAATTCAGTTAAAGAGGAGGAAGATAATGAAAGATGATTAAAAAAAAATTGTATAGTAGGACATTTTAAGGGGATTAATAAAGATAAAAGGGGGTAAAAGATTTACAAAAAATATAGTTAATGATGTATTTTAATGATAAGAAATTTTAGATAATAATAATAAAACATTTTGTAGACTACAATTTTTTTTCAAAATATACACCAGTCATTTATTAAGAATTTCAATTTATCCATAAAAACCAACATATTTAATACAACATCTTGATTTTTTCAACATAAACGTAAAATGAATCCAATAATAAAGAAATAATAATGGAAAATTGTGTGCGAAATCCACTATTTAAGCTTCTTCTTTGGACGTAATTGATTAGTATGACCACATTTTCTCTTACGACAGTTAGTAGCTCTTGGTGGTAATCTAGCATAACATTTACGACAAATGGATTTTTCACAGTTATATTTTGAAGCTAAGGCTTTAAGGGAAGGTTCAATAATACCACCTCTTAATCTTAAAACCAAATGTAATGTTGATTCCTTTTGAATGTTGTAATCAGATAAAGTTCTACCATCTTCTAATTGTTTACCAGCAAAGATTAAACGTTGTTGATCAGGTGGAATACCTTCTTTGTCTTGGATCTTTGATTTGACATTGTCAATGGTATCAGAAGATTCAACTTCTAAGGTAATGGTCTTACCAGTTAAAGTTTTAACGAAACTAGTTTATTGTTAGTATCAAAGTTCAAATTTATAGTTCTAGAGTCCTTCATTAAATCAATTTGGAGATGGATTAAACGTGTTAATGGTTATATATCTTCTTATCATCTTCTCTATGGTTTATTCTTCTTCTCATAATGTTCTTTTACTGTCCTTGCCTCTTTATATTTTCCAATCATTAATTCATCCAATATTCAACATAAAACTTTTTAAACAATCTGTATCAACTACACTCTCTTCTTTATTTCATCCACTCGTGTTTGATTCTTGAATTCCTCTTTATTCCTTTGTATCTTGGAACTTACATTTGCATTTTGGTGTAATTTACGTTACTGCTTCTTAAGGTGTATAAAGAAATCAAAGTAGATTTTTTGTGCTTTTCACTTTTGGTTTTCTGAAAATTGTGTGTTGTGAGTTTCGACTCTGTGAAAATTAATTGGTGGTGTGTCCCCTTAACCGATTTTTTAAAGGGTGAGTGTGGGGCGTGGCCCTTGCGAGAAATTTAAATTCGCGAAGAAGATTTTGTGGTGTGGTGCGTACCGTGTGCAGATATACTGTTTGGTGTTGGGGTGTTGGTTAGTCACAAGTAGATGGCACATCCAGACATTTTTGGGTCATGTGAATGCGAGTATAGTCACCTGACCTGGGGGAGCTTTAGGGCTCAAGATTTATTTGACACTTCTCTGGAGTAAGTATATACATCTTCTACATAACACGACTACTCTCTTATAACCAACAGTAATTAACATGCCCGACAATAAAGCAATTATTTATTTCTAGATTAATCAAACCATCTATCATTGGGTACTTCTTTTCAGTAACAAGAGATTAGAGCTTCACACTATTAACGACTAGATGCCCTACAGGAAGCCTTTAAAGTACACTTTCTACGGCCAAAAGCCACCTAGCTTAAATACACCTCATATTAGATCTCTCTAATACTTATTCAACACATTTCAACCTCATTTTGAGCTCTGAAATGGTCCTTTTTGTGTAGCTCATCCATAACGTGTAACCCGGCCATGATGTTTTCTGGCTGGTGCGCCTGCCAGCGAAAGATGTTTATGTTTGGCTACTATGGTATATTTGAGATACATCAATTACAAGTACAATCAACGACCAACTACATCCATCCAAAACACTCTGGCTTAGCCATCATTATTTCAATTCGATCTAAACGAAATACAGGAGGAAGATTCATTAAAGGAGCGCAATTAGCTGCACTTTATTTAATCAAATTTCACCAATACAAGTCACATACACCTTCATTATTGATTAAGTTTGTGTCGAGAGTTTGATCGAAATTAAAGAGATTGCCACAATGAGTGATCAGGAGGGAATTGAAGACGTTAGTCAAAATACTGGAAATAATTCTCCGGAAGCGGTGCGAGACAATGAGGATCATGAACAAGTACAGGAGGAGCAATCAAATCAACAAGAAATCGAAGGTATCTTTGAAAGTATCGCTGATGTACCAATGGAATTAACAGATGCCGCTCCAGAAGTGATACAGGAAACTCCTCAAGAGTCAGTAGAGGAGAAGCAACAAGAAGCAATGGATCTGGATACTCCAGAACCTGAAGTTGTGATACAATCTCCTTCTAAACCATTTGAAGTTGCAAAAGATGGAACTCCAGAGAAACAAGAAGAACCCGTCATTTCAACTGCCTCAAATACAACTGCATTGCAAGAGAAATCTGAATCTGAAACTCAAGAATCTATTGATATAAGCTCGATTGCATCATTTTTAGATGTTGATTCTAAGTTAGTGGGAAATGTCAATTCAGTAATTTTGCAAAAACTACAAGCTCGTGTTACAGAATTTACAGATTTAAAATCAGAAAAATTAGTTCTTGAAGTGAATTTGGAACAATCAACTCATCTAAGTAATAAACGTGTGGAGTTATTCAAAAATCAATTATCAAAAGTTTCAAAAGATGTGGGAGAATTGAAAGAGAAGAATTCTTCATTGGAATCTTCTAAGCTTGAACTAGAGAAAAAGCTCACTCAATTAGAAAATGAGTACAAGACCTCAAGTTCTGCATCTAAGCTTGATCAATCAAGAATTGATGAAATTCTGGCTGAAAAGAGAACCACAATTGAACTATTAGAGAAGAAAAATAGAGAAGTTGATAATTATAAAAATGAATTGAATCAACTACAAGAGTCCAATAGCAAACTTCGCAAAGAATTGATTGAACTTGAAACCACTAATCAAACAACATCATCTAATTTCACACATACCAAGTTTAAACTTCAATCATTAGAGACTCAAATAGATCTATTGACTAAAAACAATGATTGGCTGAATAATGAAGTTAAAACCATAAGCGCTGATTTCTCAGAATACAGAAAAGAAAAATCAACTGAACTTTCTACCTTACAATCTGACTACGATAATAAAGTTGTTGAATTTAATTCGCTAAAGGCAAGATTTGATAACTTGTCTAGTAGATTTGATGAAGTTTCAACCAATTTAGATAATGCATTAGTTCAAGTCAAGACTTTGAATGATGAAAAATCATTAAATCAGGAAGAATTCTTCAAGGAAATTTCATTGAAAGATAGATTAGTTAATTTACTCACTAAATCAAATGCAGATGCTAAGGCTAAAATTGAACATTTGGAAGAACAATTAAATTCATCTAAATCAGATGTTGCGAATGAATCTGGTGTTTTGAGAACAACATTGGAGAAATATAAATCTAAGATTGAACAAAGTGAAGCCAAGATCAAACAACTTGAAGAAACAATTGACGATTTAACTCATACAAATAATGAAAATGTTCCATCTACACCAGTATTATCACCATCTGCAAAAGCTACAGCTGCTAAATATCCTGGTCTGTCAATTAGTCAATTGTATGCTGATTTTTCTCTGATGAAGAAACAACTCACTCAAGAGCGCCGTGCCAAAGAACGTATGCAACATCAAATTGATGCATTTGTGAATGAATTGGAACAAAAGGCTCCATTAATTAATGCAACTAAAGAAAGAGTTGAACTGTTAGAGGGTGAACTCACTGATTTATCAATAATATTGGAAACCACATCTAAAGAGAAGGAATCCCTTGAGAAATCATACAACAATTTAGAGGATAAACTCAAGGCTTCAAAAGCACAAATTTCAACTTTGAATAAACAAAGAGTCGACCTAGCACGTCAAGTTCAAAGTCTACTGGTTCAAGTTTCAATTCGTGGTGATTCTCAAGGTCCATTAACACCAGCTGAGAAGGAAGCATTTAATAGAATTGTTCAAGGTGAAAAAATTGTCAATGAATCAGACACAGATAAATTAATTTCAGAGAGACTAGTGGTTTTCCAGAACATTGTTGATCTACAAACTAAGAATGAAGAATTGTTGAGAATAACGAGAGATCTGGGATCTAAATTAGAACAAGAAGAACAAACATCAAAATCTAGACTAGAAAATTTGGAAAGTTCTGCTGTAAATGAAGCAAAAGAAGCTATTTTGACACTTCAAGAAGAGATCAAATCTGTGGAAACAAAGTTGAATTCTGTTACAAGAGAGCGTGATATGTTTAGATCAATGCTTTCAAACAAGAATTCAAATAATATTCTTTCTGGAGAATTCAGTAATGATGGACATGGAAATAGTGAAGAGATTACTTCATTGACGAAGCAAAATGAGAAAATCCAGAGAGAATTGGAATCTGTTCAAGATCACTTAAAGGCTGTGAAAGTGGAGTCTGAAACTACAATCAATTTATTGAATAAACAAATCAACTCATTATCAAATGAAAAATCACAATTAGCTGTCAACTTGGCTAGACAAAAATCTTCAAACACATTAGCGGATGAAAGATATAGATCACTTCAAGAGAATATCAAATTTGCAAAATCTGAGAATGAAGAACTGCGTAAGAGAAGTGAGCTTTTACAAGATAATTTAGCTAAACAAGATTTAAGAACTCAACATGTTGCTGAGGAATTGGTTCAAACTAAATCATTATTGGAAAGCTTACGCTCAGAATCATCAAATCTAAAGGCTGAGAAACAACTATGGAAATCAATTGAAAAGAGATTGACTGAAGAGAACACTTCACTGATTGAAGAGAAGGCAAAACTCAATGCCTTGTTGGTGAATCTGCAAACTTTGGAAAGGGAACGTGAATCAAATGCTGTTGAATCTCAAAGACGTTTAATTGCACAGACTGAATCATTAGAGAAGGAATTATCAAGTTTAAGAAGCAAGTTGAACGAAAATGCCATCGAGTTGAAAGAAGCATTGACACGTAAAGAAGCTGACTCACATGCTTACCAAGAAAGAATTGATTTGTTGAGAAATGAATTGGGATCAGCTAGAGAGGAGTTGATTACAAGAAAGGCTACTTCAGATCAACTTCAAGCTCACATTGATTCTTTAACCTCTAAAGTTGCATCAGCAGAAGCTCGTATCAAGGATTTCCAAAATATAACAGATTCTGGAAATTCCAACTCAGGTCTTGTTAATGAAACTTTGAAACTAAGAGAACAACTTGAAGAAGCTAGATTTAATTTGGAGGAGTCAGAGAAAAATGTTGCCGAATTCAAGTCAATTGCTGGTGCTGCTGAGGAAGCTCTAAAGAGCATGAATGAATCATTTGATGATTACAAGTCAAACACAGGTTCAACTATTTCAAAACTTGAAAGTGATAACAAGGCACTCAATGAAGAAGTCTCAGTCTTGAACGATCAAATAACTGCTTTGAATAATGAGCTTTCAGAGCAAAAGAATAATTTCGTGAAGGAAGCTGAGGCCTCAAAACTTGAAATTGAGACCTTACGTTCTCAAGTTGGTGATAGCTCACAACTACAAAAGGATTACGATGCTAGAGTTGCTGTTATTGAAAGTTCGTACCAACAACAAGTTGCCATTGCTACTGAAGCACAGCAAAACTATGATAAAGAATTGCAAAAACATGCCGAAGTTGCAAAAGCTGTTTCATCTTTGAGGGAAGAATCAAACCAGTTGAAGGAAACTATTCAGAAATTGTCGTCAGAAGCCAAACAATCCAAAGAAGAATTATCAAAATCTCAGGAAAGTTGGGAGACTCAAAGAGTTTCATTAGAGGAGGAATTACGTATTTCTAAGAATCGTGTTGATGATCTAACTTCTCAAAATCATATTCTTTATAACCAGATTGAATCTTTGTCAAAGAGACAATCTACTTCTGAGAAGACAGATAATGATGGTGATGAAATAATTGGTGACGATTCAAATGATGAATTGAGGGAATTGATCAGTTTGCTTCGTCGTGAAAAAGATATTTCAGATGCTCAGTTGGAAGTTTCTAATAGAGAGTTGAAGCGTGTTAGTCAAAAATTAGAGTTGGTGACTAATGAACTGGATAGATCTAGATTAGAGCTTACAAAACTTCAATCTCGTGATGTTGATGCTGAACGTTTATCAGCTGAACACGAAAAATTATTGCAAGAGATTAATCAGCTCAACTTACTCAGAGAAAGCAACACTACTTTGCGTAATGAACTTCATAGTAATATTGCCAGAGTTAAAGATTTGGAAACCAAATTATCAGAATCTACTCAAAAAGTTGAACCACTAGAAACAGAAGTTGTCAAGTTGAATGCTGAGATTTCACACAAGGGTCAAGAGTTGAAATTGGTGCTTGAGGAAAGGGACCGTTGGAAACAAAGATCACAAGATATTTTGAATAAGTACAACCGTGTTGATCCTGAGGAACATGAAAAGATCAAAGAAGAGATCAAAACTCTAATATCAAGAAATGAAGAACTTGTTGAGTCTATTAAGGTTGAACAGGGCAAATTTGAAGATATCAATGGCAAATTTGCAAGAGTAAGATCAGAAGCTCAAGAGAAGATTAGACGTAGAGGTGTTGAAAACAAAGCTCTAGCAACACAAGTTGAAGCAAAGAATAAAGAGATTGAGGAGCTCAATAAAAAGATTGGAGAATTTGAAGAAAAACTCGGGAATGCTACCAAATCTGCAACTGAAAACTCTGGTGTGTCATCTGCTGATTTAGAAAGTACTAAGAAAGAGGTTGAGGCATTGCGTTCCCAATTGAATTCCTCAAAGTCAGAATTAGAGAAGGCTAAAGCATTCGAAACAAAATACAATGAACTATCTGCATTGAAGGAAAGTCTGGAAGGTAAAGTGAAGTCTTTAGAAGCTGAGGTTGAGAAACTTAAAAAGGAATTAGAAGTTAAGGGATCTGCATCTAATAATGAAAACTTAGACGCTGTGAACAAATTGAAGGAAGAAATTGATGCTGAGAAGGCTGCCCTTGAAAGCTCTAAGGAAGCTTTGAAGAAAGAAAAGGAAGAGTTTGAGACTGCCAAATCTAATGGTAACCTTTCAAATGATGAAATCAGTTCTAAAGAAGCTGCATTGAAAAGTCAGGAAGAAAAACTACGTGAAGAATTTAAGGTTGAGTCAGCTAAGGCTGTTGAAGCAGCTGTTGAGGATATCAAAAGAAGAATACGTGAACCAAGTCAAGAAAAGATTCGTCATATTGCGGAAGAAAGAGTTGAAAGATTCAAAAAAGAGTCTGCTGAAAATTTGAAAGCTCTTGAGAAACAACTTAATGAAAAATCTGAGGCTGAGTATAAGAAGAAGGTGGAAGCACTAGAACAAGAATACAAAGCAAAATTGGCTGCTGCTGGATCATCAGATGCTTCTGGATCCGGTGATAGTGCTGCTTTGAAAGCTCAATACGATGAACAGATTGCTACATTGAAGAAGGAGTCAGCTGATTTAAAGAAAAAGTCATTTGACGAAGGTCGTGAAGCAACTCTGAAAGAAGTTGGTATGCGTACAAAATTACTTCAAGGAAAGGTTGAGAAATTGACAAAGGAGAAGAAAGAACTTGAAGAAAAACTTGGTGGTCCCCAAAAAGCTCAAGTTTCTTCAATTCCAGGCAAACCAAATCTTCAAGCAATTCCTGGTGCTCAAGGTCAGAACCGTCCTAATTCTAAGATTCCTGTCAATGCTGGAAATCAAAATCAGAATAAGCATCAAGGAAAGCAAAATTTTAATAAGCAACGTAATAATCCTCAAAACCAACAAAAGAACCAACATGGAAATGACGCAAACAGTTTGAAGCGTCCTGCTGATCAACAACAGGCTGGTTCGAAAGAAAAGAAAAGCAAAAGCGACGCTTAGTAGCTAGAGCTAAATATCCGAATTTCAATTCGTTATAAATAAAATTATTGTACATTTAGTGATTAGAAGATCTTTGTAGATATCGATTTGAATCTGTATGTAATTTATTTTGTGTCGCGCACGCTTACACGTAAATTTTGGCCTCATCGCGCGTACCTATATAAACTAGTAACTAATCTTTAGAAAGTGTTTGGATCAGAGTTATTGACCAGGAATGGAGGATCCTCGTGAGATAGCCTCTGATGATGAGCTCTCCAAGCTTACTGATGATGAGCGTCTCTCGTCTGAAGAGAATGAAGATGAAGGTGAGTTGGAAATGTGGTTGAAATTTGTGTGTTGAATACTAATACTAAATATCAAGAAATCGAGAAGCAATTGGAAGAGTTAAAGAGACAGCAGGAGAAATTGCTACAGATGAAGAAACAGAAGGCTGAAAGAAAAGCTAAGAAAGAAGCCATTGCGTCCTCGCAAGTTAACAAATCTCCCTCTCCAGTCAAACCACACAAACCTAGCGATAGAACAATTAATATAAAGCCACGATATTTAGCTGAAGACTTTAAAGCTGAAAGCAGGAAAGAATCTCAAATACCACAAGGGTCTACTTCCTATTTCCTTAAAGCTCTTGAAGAAAATCAAAATCAAGATCAGTCTGAGAAGGCAGATGCTAGGAAGCTACTTAATTCAAGAATCTACACATTTGATAAAGATCTTGTTTGTGAACCAATTTCTGTTAACGAGAAGGAGTACTTTTCTGGTAAGCAAATCTCAAAGCGTTATTTGACACATGAATCATTAGCAAAATTTCTTGAGGATAAAAAAGTTTTGAGATTGTCAAAGCTATTTGCAAAAGTTAGTCCCCCAGAATTTGAAGAGCCTCGTTATGCCAATTGGGTCGTTATTGGTATAATCAGTAAAAAATCTATACCCAGGGGAACTAGTGACAATAAAAGTAAATACATCACAATGACTTTGACTGATTTTAAACTGAATATTGATATTCATATTTTTGGTCCTGCTGTGGAAAAATATGTTAAGCTTAGATTAGGTGATATCATTGCAATTTTAAACCCAGAGATTTACATATGGAGACCAGATCACAATGGTATGATAAAATCATTTAGTTTATCAATTAAGCACACACATGATTCTATATTGGAGATCGGTAAGGCAAGAGATTTTGGGCTTTGTCAATCGTTGAAAAGAGATGGTACAGTATGTGGTACACCAATAGACAAATCACTTGAAGACTGCTGCTTTTTCCATAAGGAATTGAGAATAAGGAAAACTGCAGGTAAGAGAATGGAACTGAATGGAAGTTTTAACTTGAGATCACCAACAAAGAATGGAAGAAAACAACAGTTTTTAATGGGAGGGAAAGATGATATGGGGAATTACAAAAATAGTACGATTTTTGAAGATAGATATGCTCCCAAAGTTGATAGGACTTCAAAGTCTATGGTTTATTTCAGTAATCCACATGCTGGTAAAGCTTTTTTCAATGATTCGTATCAAAATCCTGAAATATTGAAAAATATTGAAGAAAAGAAGAGAAAAATACAAGAACGAAAGAAAGAAGCTACATTAAGAGCCAAGCTATTAAGGCTAGGTGAAAAATCAGCTGTTACTAAACCCACCATATCAAATGAAGAAAAACTTGCACTACAGAAAAAGAAGGCATTGTTGAAAACTGCATTTCAAGGAGATGCTCTACAAAATCTAGGATATGATCCGACTTCTAAACCTCATTCAAAAGGTGTATTGGATGCTGATGAATTAATTGATAAAGAGGATAATGTCCTTGGAGAGTTAAACACACTGGCCCAAAAGAAGAAAATTAGTTTAGGTCATTCGAAAGAGGAAGTAGAGAAACGTAAGCAACAAAGACATGAAGCAGATCGATTGATGAAGAGAATAAGGTCAAGAAAGGATGAAGATGAGAAAGGTGTAGAGGTAAGCCAGAAATCTGTTGAATTAGATTCTGATTCTGACTCTGATTCTTCAGACAATGATGACGAGATTAGTAGAGAAGCTTACAAAAAATTTAAACTATCTCAAAGTGCCAAAGGTTAAAAAAAAAAACAGAAAAAGTTATATTAATGAGTTTATGAAAAGCATTTATAAATTAGTTCAATCCAATGAAATTCAATTTGTAGCTCAAGCTCTCAGGTTTCACAAATGATACAACGATTCTCTTTCCCTTCGCATCTCTAATCTTGACAGAAATACCATCGACACAGATGATAGCTTTTTCAGGATCTTCCTCGTCTATCTGTAGTGCAATTTTCTTCTCTGGAGAGATTGGCTCATAAAGAACTCTTTCATCATCAACATGAGCTCTTCCTTGATATGGTGCTACTAATAAGCCCAAAAATTCTTGTTGTGGGATATCACCAAAGTCTAATATATGTAATTCATTCTTCTTTAACTGACTATCTGGTGAAACACGGTATAGTTTTTCCAAATTCGAAACAGCTAATATAGAAGAATATCTATGGTTAGTAGAATGCGAAAATTTTTCTTCTTTTTCATTTTCTAAAAGTAATATATCACAATGATACTTTAATTCATGTTGAAATATCTGACCAGCAGCAACTTTGAACCTTTCAGTACCTAATTTTTTCAATTCTGGAGAATCAGCATGATAAACCATTTGTGCATGACTTCCCCAAGAAACCACTATAGAAAATAACAATTTATGAATTGGTTTGTCTTCTAAAAGTGGAGCATATGAACCTTCAGGAAACTCAACCTCGTATAAAGGTAGAGGTGAGCTCTCAATGCTGAATATTTTTTGAACAGCTATAGCTTCAGATAACAAACCAGCTGATGATGCAAGAGCATTACCAGTACCTAAAGGAATAAGCACCAAATTGACATTGTTCTTTGTTCCAGTTTTTTTAACTGGTAATCCATTAACCAATTCCATAACTGAAGTATCACCAGATAAGATAATCACTGTTTGTTCTTTTGCGAGGTCAATTGATTTAGCAAAATCAGTTATTGAATCTGGAGAAGTTGTCTCTAATAAGGTGTGTTTAATGTTCAACTCTTCAAATATAGGTTTAAGAATCTCTTTATAAAAAGCTCTATTTTCTCTTCCAGTACCTGACATAATTGAATCAATCACTGTTATCTCAACTTCTGGTTGTAAATGCTTTGGTAAGTCGTTCTTACGAACAATCAATTGGTTCTTTTCGCCATCAGGCTTGTTCAACAGCTTGTAGTTGACATTTGCAGCTGGGGTCTTGTCATAACCCAAGTAGTATTCTTTTATAGAATTGCCAGCTTCAAGTCTAAACAATGGTTCCTGTTCACTTTCCTGAGACATCTTTGTAACTTTGGGAGCAGCAATATTCAATTTGTTCAGTCACAATACCTTTCTCATTTCACAATTTGATCAATTTGTTGATCATTTTGGCCTATTCTCGGAATTAAAAAATTACGGAACGGAATATTAGAATTGTGTCCCGAGAAGTGAAGGATTGATTGGTTTATCTACAAATGTGAAAATTATGTCAAAATATGTGTCAAATAGAATAAACTGAAAACGATAATATAATTTATGGCTTCTTATGCAACGCTGTATCTCCTTCTTTTCCTCATTTGGCTCTTGACTCTTATTAAAGGTGAAGAGTTGAAAAGATTTGGCTCATTTTCCTGGGGTTGTGCAGTGAAATCTTGTTCAACAAGGTCAAAAGATCTCTTTCTTGGAGTTGTTGGGATTTCAGAATTACCAAAATTCCATTCCGTTACTTCTTTGTAGACTGATTCGATGTATTCTTCAAAATCTGGGAATCCTAACTGGAAAATGATGGATCTTGAATCAGGAATTAAATCTAATTCAGATCTTAAACTTTCAAGACAAGTTTCAGCTCTAGCATCTTTCTTTTTAAGAGGAAGGATTTCATTGAAAACTGGGAAATATAGGGCAATATTTGAAATATTTGATTCATTTGGCCATATATTTGATTGGTAAAAAGTGAGCTTTTCTGCACCAGAAGAGGATTTGATTCTCTCTGAAAGATCAATTAATTTTTGAAATGTGGAAATCAGGTACAACATCTTGTCATTACCAATACTCTTTCTTCCATTATTTTGAAGTTGGTCTTGAAATTGATTTAACTCAATTGATAATTTGAGTGGATTTTCAAAAAATGTAGTTTTATCATAATAATGATTGTCCTTACGAAGTGTGTGAAGACAAAGTGATGCAGTGTAAATTTTAACCAATTGATTGAATGAAAGTTCTTGGAAATATGAACTTGAAAATGAATCTGCAGATTTTATAAATGTTTGAAGAGACCAAAATGATGGATCTATTTCATCTAATAGTTGAAATGACAGTTCAGTGACATCTGTCTTAGATTCTGATAATTCGTTAGTGCATGTTTTTCCTCATCATATATACAATACTCACCTTGGTTCCCAATTGAATATGACTTCTCAAAAGGAGATGGAAGCTCATTATAGTTTGTGAATGATTGTTTAAAGAATGGTGTTTTGAAAACACCTTGACTTGCTGTCTCGAATGGCACTGATTGAGTGAATGGAACTGATTGTGTTCTTTGCATTGGTATTAAAGCTCTGAAACAAAAATGGAAAACTCTCCTTTAGATTTAATAGAAGTACTAATATAGCTAGAAATTTATTTGCCAATGAGAGCTAATAGCTATATATAGAAAGCAAGGAGTGAACCAAAGTAATATAATAGTATGGACTCTGTTATTTTAATCCTCTGATAGGTTTTACTCACATCACTCAAGTTACAAACAAAATATCCCTTACTCAAATTAACAAAGAAAATTAACCACAAAACCCAAGACGTCTCAATTATAGCTTCTCCCCTGAATGATCAATTTTTTATAAAACATTTTTGTGACAAAAGTTAAACATATCCTACTTTTTTTGGTATCTGCACGTGCTCAAAAACGTGACTTTTGAATTTCCGGATTTGTAATTTTTTGAATGATTTTTTATAAAGAAATAAAGATTTTGGTACATTTTGACTTGAATTATTCAACATTTAAGTTGATTTGATGGGATTTAGAAGATGGTGTTTGAACATTCAGTGTGAGTATCTGGTTTCAGCTCGATTTGGATGACTGTGGAGACTAACGTGTGATTTGCAGAGAGATCAAAATACCCTTTCAGAGTGCCGAACAATCACTCATTGCCAAAAGAACTCTTGAACCAGATCCTATATTGAGACCAAGTGATATAAGTGTTGAATACTCTACGGATAATGAGGTGCTGATAGCGAAGTTTGAAGCAGTTAGTGATAGAGTGCTACGAGTTGCTATAAGTAGTGTGCTGGAATCACTCAAGACAGTGATAGAGACAATGGACGAGTTTGAAGGAAGGTTTAACGAATATTTGTAAAATAGTGGAAGTAATGCATCATAATATATAGAAGATATGGTTTGTAGTGATTTGTATTTGTTTGTAGTTGGACATAACATCGTTGCCCTAGATTGATAGCCAAAGAGATAGGTTATCATTAAATTGCTCAATTCTGAAGCTACAAAAGCCAGTGGAAACTCCTATTCACCCCTAGACCTTACACTACTATCCACCACCACTCCCTTCCTACTATCAATACCCCCTCCATCAAACCAATAAGCTCTCTAATCAAACCATCAGCACACGATTTCGCGGTGAGGACTGTCAAATACCGAAGTGTATCAAACTCCTAAAGAAAAAAAAAAAGGAAACAGCCCTGGTGCCATACATCAAACAAATCATCATCATCAACAGCAAAAGCATCCACGAATCGATACAATTCAGAACTAGAGAGTTGTTCACGTTCTATATTACCATTCAGTTTGCATCACAGTGAAAACGATTCTCATAATCGACATTCATCGCTGATCTTAGTCTCATTTTGAATCGTCGTTTATATTCTCTACAGCCATAGATATATTAGTATCTCCACTCCACAGAGATTGTTATTCATTAATTCCTGACCACATCCATTTGATTGATCCAGCATTCCATCAAAAGCAGAATTAAACAACTGAATAGCTTCCATTAGTTTCATCTATTCCATCTGGCTGAAATTAACGCTATCAATCACATCACCCTCCTCCAATATTGGTCATTTTGTTTTCGCCATTAACATTATTGGAAGTCAATCGGGTTGAGTCATAAACTACATCAACATCATCAAATGGAATGTCATGTCTAATCAGAATATAGGAAATCAAGACATAAAGGATCGAAACGATCTGGATGCCATCATGACTGGCGATTATGGCCATAATGGTGGAACCAATGGTGGAGCCGCTGACATATATAATAATATTATCAACAATGATAGACGGGAAATACCCGCACCAACAACAAATCAACAAAAAAGACAGAATTCAAACTCTTTAGGAATGTCAGGGTCTATTAAAAGATCAGTCACTCAACCAGGATCACCATCTTTTATGATATCGGGAAATGTCACCCCAAATCAACAACCTTTAGAATCAAGCCGGGCTACTGCTGGTACATTGACTCCAGCAATCACATTGAATCATCAATATCAGAACAATCAGCATCAGTATCAACAACCTCAAACATCCACTTCGCAACCGTTCATTCAACAACAACAACAAATGGCTCCTTTTAAAGCCACTTTCAATATACCTTCTCCTTCACCACAAGTACCTGCAAAAAACAAAAAATTTAGTACAACATTTGTTAATAGTACATATCAAAAACCTGGTACTCCAGACTTGCCCAATTCTCCAAATCTGTCAGTAAGTAAGATCAAGTATGACACATCAAGTTATATCAATGATGATCAAACAGATGCCAATGATTTTAATGATACAAATTCAGTGATTTTATCCCAACCTACTGCAAAACCTGCTACAACAAATCCTCCAGCACCATTCCCTCAACAACAACAACAGCAAACCCAACAATCACACCTACAACCACAACCTAGACCAAGTGCTATACTTCTGAAAGAATCTAATCCTGGTTCTCCAGGGTCTACAGTTAGTGAAGCTTCAACAACTGCACCTCCAGTAGTGGCACCAAATCCTACTATAGGATCCGTTGGTCCTGCCCCAGCACAAACAAGCAAACTGTCAGAGGAAGAGCAGGCTCTTATTCTGAAACTTCAAGATACATATAAAACTATCATCAAATTGGAGAGTGATTTACAAAGAAAATGTCAAAGTTTAAATTTGCCACAAAGGCTTGATATGACTGAACTTTGGGATATTTATAATACAAACATTACATTGTTGAACTCATATTATGATTTTTTATTATACTCTTTGAGTTCTGGAAGATCAGGAAAACAAATTGTGCAAGTTTATAGGATACCAAGAAGGTTATGGGTCTATGGTATAGTTACATTTTTGGATGTTTTGAAAAACGTTGTATCCATTTTCATTGAACATGATATCTGTTCAAGTTTCATAGGTTATTCATTCAATATCCTTAGTGGATTAACAGATTTAGAAATGGAAGGATGGGTGAGTGAGAAACTTGGTGATTTATCAAGAATGGCAATTGCATTATATCCATCTCGTTATATTGATTGGAAAGTCAGTTCCGAACATTGGTATACAACTGCTTTGAAAACTCAATATGGATTTGGTAAGATATATTATCATATAGCTACAGTGCAACAAGATAATTTGGATGCATTAGTCAATATTGGTAAGAGTGTTTTCTGTCGTGATACATTTGTTCCAACACCACAATATATGAGAATGGTTATTGATAATATTAATCAAAGAAATTTTGTTGATTTGCCAGTTGTTGATTTCATCAAAGTACACAAGATTCTTTTATCATCTGAATTTAATAGTGACCTTGAGCTGATCAAATTGGTGAGTTATTACTCTCAGAACATTGGTATTGACAATAATAAAGTTGATTTCTTTGTGAGAACAAGAGGTACTGTCAATGAACATATTGAAACTGCTGGTTATAGTCAAGATAATGATTATGAAAACAAGTTAAATTTTTGGTTTCAAAGAAGTTCTTCATTTGCATTAGTTAATATTTGTCAAGTTGTTGGATTTGGTAATTCTGCTAATCCATTTGCTCGTCTTTTTGGACTAGTTGAAGCTCTGAAAGAGAGAAAGGATAGAAAGGACAAAAAGGATAAACGTAAAAAAAGTGTCTCTGGTGAAACTGTTCCTTCTGAAACTGCTAATTCATCATCAACTGAAGGTGGTGATTCTGTTATAACTAAAGAACTCAATTCTGAGGAATGGTTCCAAGCTAGTGATTACATTAACAAGAATGCCCTTGAATTAGCAATGAGAATGTTCAGTAACTATCTAAATGGTCCAATAATTGCATCAACTCCTCATGTCATTACATATCTTTATTTTCTCATATCAATAGGAGAAGGTTTAAAGTCTAAACCAGCAGCTGCTCCATTTTTTGAATTTCTCATACATGCAATCATACCAAAAATATCATTGGTTAATTATTTGAATGATGTTTTATATCATGTTCGTAATAATAAGCCAGAAATTTTTGAAAAATTGGAAGAATTAAGACCAAGTATTATTAGTGAAGGAAATTTTATAAATTATTTCAATAAGAATGAGAATTTAGTTGAAGTTTGGAAATGTTGGGGTACTCTTTGGTATGATATGATTCAACTTAAAGAAGAATTTGCAACTTTTAGAGAAGCTGGTATTTTAAGGGATGATTTCTTGGATATTCCAGTTGGAGGTGTTCGTTATAATAAGGATCTAAATAATGATAGATATATTAGAATCTTATTATTGGCATCATATATAGCTGATGAATTTAATTTTGGTTTTAAAAGAGGTACCAAAGATTTTGAATGTTCTGAATATGTTTTTGAAAATACTATATTACGTTCAGATATTATTAAAAGTACAGTTCATAATTTCTTAAGAGATACTAGAATTCAAGGTTTAAGTACACAAATTCCAGAAAGAATAGCACATCAAAAGAGTATTGTGGAACAAGATATCATTACATGGTTAAGATTTGATAGTATTAATGGGAGACGTTCTTCAGAATCAGAAAGAGGAGGTGCATATGTTGGAGAAGCTGATAATGAAGCTGATTATGATGATGAAGCTGAAGATCGTGAAGATTTGATGAATAATCATATTGGTGATGATAATAGAATTTCTGGTAATATTGGACCTGGTATGGAATCTTCATTAAGTTTTTTCGTTTTAGATACAAATATGTGGTTAAAACATTGTGGTAAAATTTTCAAATCTGTAAAGAGTCATATTTTCAGATTAGCTGTACCTTTAGTTGTTTTCCAAGAATTAAGATCATTAAGACGTTCACCAGATGCAAATGTTTCTGATGCAGCGGTAAGAGCAGTTATTACAGTTCGACAATTAGCATCTGAAGGATGTGTATTAGCTTTAAAATTAAATGGTACCGAAGCACCTTCATTAAATGAAGTTAAAGATTTTGAAAATAATTCAATGTGGATGAGTAATATTGATGAAAGTATTATTAATGCATCAAGATTATTAGATATTAATGCAAATACATTAAATCGTTCCAAAAATTCAGAATCTGGTAAAAATTCAAATACAACTGTTAATTTTGCAATTTTAATAACTGATGATAGAAATATGAGACTTAAGGCAAGAACTAAATTAGTACCAGCATATCAAGGTAAATGGTTCTTCCAAACTTTGGATAAGATATCCGAAGGGAGATGTAATGATTAAATTAGTGATCATTATATATATATAATTGCATTTTTTTATAATAAGGCATTGTGGTTTTTTTTCTCAATTTTGTAGTAATTTCCAATTTTTGTATAATTTAAAAGATGATCCCATAATTTTAATTCCTTCAATAAGTGAAATTTTTGAACCTGATCCCATTTTATTAATTTTCATATTTGTAAATGGATGTTGTCTATAATTAATTAATAATGCTTTTTCAATCAATTTATTTGATAAATTTTGACAAATAACAAAAATTAAACAATCACTAAAAATTTCAAAAGATATTATAACATGTGTAGGATTTATAAAATTATTCAATATTTGTGGTTGAACAACTTTATACCAACTATTAATATGTATAAATGGTAATTGAGCTTGATATAATAAAGAATCTGTATCATTATTTAAATTAATTGAAGAGAATGATGTACTACTTGAATCATTCTTCAATATTGGAACTTCTTTAAATGGTTGATCTTGAGCTTTATCCAAAAAAATCTGTAATGGGATCTTTTCATTAGATTGTTCCACAGTAGGTTTTAGAGATGAATTTGGTGTAAGAGTTGATATAGGTATCTTTTGAGTTGATGGAGTTATTGGTGTTGTATCTTCTTTAATTTTAAATGATAATGGAGTTTTAATTTCTGATAATGCTAATTTTTTAGTTGGAGTAGATATTGGGAAATTCACTTTACGAATCTTCTTCTTGTTTAATTCTTTTTCAGAAGAAGAAGAATTATGAAAGTCATATAGTTTTTCTTTAGTTATGGATTTCCCTGGAGTAATTAAATTTTGTTTTGATTTTGATATATTTAATTCATTTTCAGATTTGGGTATTAAAGCTGAAATTGGTTTTGATCTCTTTGAAGGTCTCTGTTGAATCGCATCATCCATATCCAATTGATAATTAAATCTGATTGTTGTAAAAGTCTACAAGTTGTGTCAATGAAATTAAAACAAACACCATCTCTCTTTTTATTCACGTGACCCAAATTGAAAAAAGTACTTAGTGTCTAGATTTACGCTGCGCATCCTCATCAGCACATCACGATGCAGAGTAAATTTCAGTCTTCTTTTCTTTCGCATAAAGACGAAACGAAACAAAGAATTTCATCTTCACGTTTCATCGAATGCTGCTTTGTCTGTTCCAGTGAGTATTCTAGAAAAGTTATGTATTACCACTTATGAATCATGAAACTCGTTTGAAACAAAGAAAAGGGGTATTAAGGCACAACCCAGGTACAACTATTCTCAGGAGATATCCATTTACTATGAGCGGAGGATAATATAATATCTCTTATCCTCAGACCCCGTTAAGTACCCAATATCATTAAGGTTTTCTTAATAAAGTAGATATGGCTATACTTAATTATATTAATTAATATGATGATCCCCGGCGATGAGCCCGATATAAATTTATCACCTTGAATTTCCTTCCAGAATTTCATTTTTGAGACATTCTTTAAAACAAGTATAGAGTCTAGAAAATACTAATGCAAAGATCTATTAACCGCATATTATCAAACTCATATAATTGGAAAACTGGTAATTCACGGGTACCTTGAATACCACTGGCCTTTTCCCGTTGAATGACAGCGGTTACTTCCCTACTCTGTTGAGTATAAGCAAGGTCTAAGGCATCATTGGTAATTTATATGTAGTTTTTCCGTCAATACAAGAACAAGCAACCGTGCATTGCGGAGTCTTTTGTTTCAATTGAATTGAATCATAGATCCTTTTAATTTTGTTGAACAGGTAATTAAATTTCCAACAATATTACAATATGGAGAAATCTGTTATTTAATTTATCCAATACATCTAATTAATCCTTGCTCTAAGGTCGTTTCATCTTTTATTACATTGGTTGGAATTAATAAAGTTGCAGTCCTGAAATAGAATCGTAGTCTCGCGTTAGACCCATTTTTGTTTCTCACTTGCGTTTGAAATGAAATGAATCAAGAAAGTAACAAGATTAAAGTGGATCGATCACAAGATCTAAAATCAACTGATTTAGGTAAATAGGTATTTCCCTAGTGGTTTGTATCTTTATATTTTAAAATAGCAAACTAATTGCTTGCTTTAATAATGTTAATATGGCACCATGATAATGGAGGTACTATATATATTAAATTGATTTTAATTAGTCCCCCAGTTGTTTTATTGTTCCCGGGTCCATCAATTTTTTAGGTTGTGCTTGAGCAAGTCCAAAGGTTTGATTTTACGGTCATTTAGCCGTAATTAGTATGAGTAGGTACTTAGAGACTAAAGATATTATACACTGAGATCTCTGTACTGATGAAGCACTTTTCCCCTTTTGAGTATACAGAATATCCATTAACAGGAAATGGTCTCATTGACTAAGTGCATAAGCAGCAGTTATGTAGTTAGTTAATATGTTTACTTGATTAATCTAGAAAGCTCCGAGAATTGACTTCTATCAACCAGTAAGCCCACCATTAGGTATTCTCATGATTGATTCCACTATAGTAATTCCACCTATATAACCCACCACCAATCATACCAAACCAACCTCACAGATTCAATGTAATGTAGGTATCAATCATTTCATATCTATAACTAGTATAAATTGTTACTGCTTCATTAAGCGGGACTAGACCCCTTTTCGTTCCTTTTTCCTTATTCAAGGATTTTTTTTTTTTTTTTTTTTTTGGTTTTTTTCACAAGTTTGATTTTTTTTACTTAAGCTGTGTGTAAAGTCTAGTTTTCGTAAAATTGATATTGTTAGAATTAATTGAAATAGAAACTTGATTTGATTAATACTTTTTACCGATAAAGAAAGAAAAATTTTGTTTTGTTTAAAACGCTTCTGGTGATAAGAAAGAAACGGTTGAGTTGGCTCTTCATTTGGTTAAATTTATAGCGCTTTGGTTCTTTATGCTATAACTGTAATCAAAAAGTACTAAAAGTGTGTCTGAAGATTCAATCACAGCGGTAAACCAATTTGGAACCCATTCCAAAGCAATTATTCAACTAGAACAAAAGTTGGTGGTTGAAGAAGAATATCGGCGGTTATTGATTTCAACTACAAGATATAGATCAATAGTTGGTATCGTTTCCCAGAAAAGGATTAAGTCTCAAGGGTTCTCTGGTATCCCCCATATTTTAAAAGTTCCGAAAGCTTTAACTAATATATTCATCGTGAGTTTCAAAACAAAGCTATTATAACATTATCACCGCGCAAGTTGATTTACAATTAGATGTCTGTGGAACAACCGCAAAGCGCCCAAAAAAGTTTGGAGGAAAAGAATGATGTTGTCAAGACTATAGAGGAACAAAATGATCAAGTTGAACAAAATTTATCAGAAAAAGATGATTTAATACAGCAACCTTCAAAGACTAATGATTTAGAAAAATCAGAATATACAACTGAGAAACCATTCATAACTCCCACTTCTTCAACTGAAAATGCACATACATTAGAAAATTCAAAACAAAAAGATTTGAAAAAAGATGTAACTATATTACCTACAAATACAAAAGGATTACATACTGTTTTCATTCATAAATTATACAACATGTTGGAAGATGATGATTTAAAACATCTTATATGGTGGTCTGCTACTAATGAATCATTTATGATAACTCCTGGTGAAGAATTTAGTAAAGCTTTAGCACAATATTTTAAACATACAAATGTTGCATCATTCGTTCGTCAATTAAATATGTATGGTTTCCATAAAGTAAGTGATGGTACAACTACTGATAATTCAGAAGTTACAACTTGGGAATTTCGTCATAGTTCAGGAAGTTTTAGAAAAGGTGATATAGACAGTTTAAAATCCATTAAAAGAAGATCTTCCAAACATGCTTCAAGTAAAACAAATTCAAATGCAGATTTATCTGATAATGAAGGTGTTGTTTCAGAAAGAAGTAATTCTGTAACAGATGCACAAATTGATTCTTCAGTTGATCCAGTATTAAATGTGCGATTAGCTGAATTAGGTCATAACTTAGCAGCATTAAGACATGAACATGCAAGATTACAATTAAGATATGATACAGCTATTGAAGATTTGAGGAAAACTAATTTAGATATGGTTCATTTATTAGATTTCGTTCAAAAATTAGTTCGCAGTTCTACAGTTGATGGAGATTCAACAAAAGATACACAAATACCCAATCATAACATTCAACAACAACAACAAAATGCTAGTCCTTTACCTCAACAGGTGAGAAGAATTGAAGAAGAAAATTTACCTTCTCCAGGTTCTGCACCAAAAGAACAATCATCAACTTATTCAGCTGTTGAAATTGAAAGTGATATTGCTAGATTTAGAGCTTCAATAATACAAAGAGCAGCTTCAAGAGATACTGATCAATTTTCTGTGTCATTTGCTCCTTCATATCAATTAAATTCAAGAACTTCACAAGTTCAAGTTCAACCTCAACCTCAACAACCTCCATCTCAAATACATCCAAATTCAAGTAACATTAGTACACCAGAAGCATATCCTTATCCTTATCCTTATCCTTATCCACAACAGCAACAACAATATCCTCAACAAGTTCAAGTACATCAACAACAACAACAACAAGTTTTCCAGCATTTGCATCCAGGTCAACAACCAGTTCCTGGACATGTCATTGTTCATGATCCATTCCATTCAGATCGTAAAACTTCTTCTTCTTCTTCAAGATCTAGAAACATGTCTATATTATATGATCCTTTAGCACCACCTGGAACTACAGGACATATGATATCTCCTGCTAGTCAAACTTCAATCAATAGAAGTTCAATTTCAGGAGTTGTTTCAAATTCAGATACAAATATCACTTCACCAACAGCAGGACAAAATAGTTATTTCCCTGATTATGGAACTTATCAAAGATCTCATTCACCACATCAAGTAACAAGAGATCAAAGATCAGGTTCATTTCCTGGATTAGCTCCAAATATTCAAAATTCTATAAGAGGTGAAGGTTTAATGAGAAAAAGACATAGTTCAAATGATGCTGGTGATTATGCAAAATCTCAAGAATTTAGTTTTAATAATCCACCAAGAAGTATACCAGTTGCAAGACAAGATGAAGAATTTCAAGGTGTTAGAGAACCAAGAAAATCTTTAAGTGCTACAAATATAACATCATTAAAATCAAGTAGAAGTCAAGAAAATTTAAAAAATTATACAGAAGATTCATCATCAACATTCGGTAAATATTCACAACATATTCAACCTGGTCCTCCTCTTGCACAACAAACTCCTCAATTACAACAGCAACAATTACAACCTGGTTCAGGTGTTTATGCATTATTAAATCCAAGTGAACATGCAAGAAGAGACTCTGTTGCAGGTAGAGGTCCACCTCCACCAAAAAAAACTAGAAATGCTTAATGCATGAAGTTATGATATTAATAAAAATTTCGTTTTATTTAATTAAAACGGATTGCATTATATGAATTTTTGAAAATTTGTAGTCCATCCGGTATTTGAATTTTTGTTACATATTGCATAAGTACAACCTTCACCTGCAAAGACGTTGAAATATGTAAGAATTATACTTTTACGTTATCAAATTATTATATAATGAACATTGAGAACAAAGTACTCTGCAAAATAGTTAACCCGAAGAATTAAAAGCTGACGTCAATATCGTTTAAATAAACCTTGATGTGTATAAAGACTGATGCAAGAACTCTAAAAATCGCGGATCGATAATATTAATTATTTTATTACCCTAGTACTAAAGCCGCGTTAAGTTCCAATAATGGGTATTTTTGTAGATTCAAGTGGCTATGATGATTTGATTTACCTCGAAGCGGTCATTTTCGGCCTCTATATGTTTTGAAGACTGGTTAAGACTGGTTAACCAGGTTCAAATACATTCATGATTATTTTATATAAGGTATCTTTGAGTATTAATTTAGGTAATTGAACAGATGATTCGACTATTGCTGATCTGTAGCTAGATGTATAGTTTGCTTGTTAGCTGAATGTCGTATAACTGATACTGTACATGATATATCGATATATTTAAATTGCATCATGAGTTAGTGAAAGGTTTAATAGCTGCAGGCGATATTATTTATATATTTGATCTACTTTAATTGACTAATTCGTTATTTTCTCACAAATACAACAATAGAAATACACTATTATCATAAACATAATTTTAAATAATTTAACGTATATATTTTTAGTTAATTGATTAATTAATTTAATTTTAATTATTGCAAAATTTTGATTTTTAAAAAAGATCTTTACATTTTGTTTTATATTTCAAAATTGAATAACTTCAACACAAAAAAATAAAAAGTGCTCAAAATTGACTTAAAACCTATACACAAATAAATAAAAATATTTATTAACTTATTCCACCTATCTTTAACTTTCTAAAGTGTATATTCATCTCAAAAACAGGAATTATGTATAACGGATTTTTGCGGATAGGAGACGACCTATTTGTTCAACGCCATTTTTTGCTAAAAATCGGTCCCTTGGCCCAGTTGGTTAAGGCGTGGTGCTAATAACGCCAAGATCAGCAGTTCGATCCTGCTAGGGACCATTTAATTATTTTTTTGGTAATTTTTTTTTGCAACCGTTAGAACTTTTATTTAAGATATTTGAGATACTGCATTGTCTCATTATTGATACTGGTAATTTGCTTTGAGCAGTTTGGTGCTTTTTTTTGTGTTTTTTTAAAGTTTTTTGTGTTGATTCATAAAGCCGAAAAAATGTGTCAAAATTTTAGTTGACCAAAAAATTAATATTTATGAGGCTCAGAGTAAGATAATTAAACGTTAAATGATTCTATAGCTGCAGAAATGCTGAGATGCTTCCAAGTTCGAAAATTGTCTTAGTGATTGATATGATCAATGAGGAATAAATTGGGTTTGAGAGATCTAGTGTATAATTTCATCGAGTTTTTACTCATCTCGGACTTGATCATAAATCTGGATTCTGCACAGGAATTCTAACCTCCAACTTAAAGGTAAGAAGTCACTCCAGATTAATACTAGTATATTTGATTGTTATTTTACTGGAAAAATGTATAAATTAAATACGATTGACTAAATGCAATCTATCAACATAAATAGTAAAAGGAAAAAAATACTTAACCTGACTAACTGAAATTATTCACTGTGATACAGATTGAAAAAAGACACAAATTATCGGAGGTGCAATTGTTAAGTTAAGAGATCAAAAGATTCGAAAGCTGTTTCAAAAGAAAATAGTTTACCTAGAAATCTTCATGATGGTTGGAAAAGAATGAAGTAACTAAAGACAAGATTGAACTGATGTGAAATGTCAACACCTATATAGATATGAATATAAGATTTAATCAACTCACTCCCTGAAAAATCAAAACTTTAACAATTAATTAAGCAATGCTACTAAGGAATTGTAACACTGCAGAGAACTCCAGTGATTTTCAATCTGCGTTAAGAGGTTCATTTGGGTTTGCCAACCTACCCTGGAAATAAGCCAATGATATAACTTTGGTTTCTCTTCATTCTACATGGTAATAAACAAAAAGTAGCCCAGAGCTGCTTCGAAAGATATTAAAGGGTCCAATAGAGGAGGCCCCTTTAAGTTACTTCAGTACATGGCTTTCATGATATTCCATAAACTTGAAAGATTGAATGTAAAACTTTGAAAAATTTACAATAGTGAAAATTTTTAAATTTAAAGAACTACACTAGGAACAATCCAATTACTTTAAACAACATCAAAATATTCATTACTTGTTCACCTAAATACCCAAACCAATAATTTCTAGAGCTCCATGAAGTTTAATTTTCTTCATCTTTTTTAAACCTCATTTATCACATCACAAAATGAAAAAAAAAAATCAATTTCCATCAATAATTCCGCAACCACAACCCTAAACCTTTCCAAACTTTCCCAAAACATGAATGTCATATAAAACAACAATCTCAAATACTCAAAACCTTCCTAAACCTTCAGAATCACCCAATATTTCAAAAAACCTCAAAAATCCGGGAAATCGTGGTTTTTCAACTACTTTCCCAACTCATACAAAAGACTTCGTGGCCAAGCTGGTTAAGGCGTGTGACTGTTAATCACAAGATCGACAGTTCGATCCTGTCCGAGGTCGTTTATTTTTTTTGCCCTTTTTTACAAAATTTTTGGTGATAATATAGACCAAGAGTAAGGGAATGAGTAGGAGGATGATTGGTTGAGGGGTTTGTGTTGATTGTGGGTTGTTTGAGTGTTTGTGGTGTGTTTATTGAGGTTTTGTTATGATGTATAAGTAATTCCGAAAGATGAAAAATATGAAAACAACATTATAACTTGATTGATATAATGAAGTGAGAGTCTGAGACTAGTAGCAGTCTAAATGCTATGGTCTTTGGTCTACAAAGTTTAAAACTTCAAAATATATGCTGTATATGATTTTAATGTCTTAAAATTGAATAAATATTGTCTGATTCTTTTTTTTAATAATTAAATAAAGCTTTATATTGTAAAGTTCTACTTCTTAATAAATCCCAATCCATTTCAGTTATCCATAATTCTTCAATTAATTTTAATCTTGAAAAAACCGAAGCCCCCTTCCAAGTTAAAATTGAAGGATCAATATCTCTTGGTGATGGTAAAATTTCCACTGGTAATAAAGGATTATTAATAATTTCTAAAAAATCAATTAATTCATTTTCAATTAATTTAAATAATTTAATTTGTAAAGATTGAATTTCTTCTTCTGATTGAATTTTTGATAATTCATGTTCTTTTTCAAAATTATTACTTAAATTTTCAATTTTTTTCAAAAAATCTGGTAAATTTAATAATGCTAAAATTTTTGGTCTCCAAATATTTATACGATCTGTTAATATAAAATCTAATGATTCAATTTTAGAACCACCTCCAACAATTAATAAATTTTCATAAAATGATTTTGATTTTGAAAAATCATATCTTGAAGCATTTGAAATACTTTGAATTATAACTTTATCTAATGGAGAAATTGTATTGAAATCATCTTCTTTTGAGTCTTCTAAAGTATCTGAATTTAATAAATCTTTTAAAATTTCAAAATCAATTTTATCAGCGAAAAGATTTTTATCAAAACAATTTTTTTGAGTTGTTGAAGTTGGATTATTTGATTCACCATTATAAATATCTAATGATTTTTTTAAATTTGATGATGGAATTTTATTTGATTTTGTAAAGACATTAGGGAAAAATAATCCCATTGGTGCAAGCATAACTTCATCAAATACTTTAAATTCAAATTTTTCTGAAAGTTTATTTGGATATCTTTTAATAAAATTATATAATTGAACAGTAACATTAGCATCTTGGAAAGTTATAAATTTTTCTTTTAATTGATTTAAAGCAGGCCAATCAAAATCATTATTAATATCATAATTAATTGGGAAATTTGATTCTTTTAATAATTTATAAAAAAATTTTGTTATATCATCACCTCCGTAATTTAAATTTACTCGACTATTTGGTATAATCATACCTTCATCAATACAAGAAATTTTTGTTGTTTTAGCACCAATATCAATAACACAAGCAGAACTAACACCAGCACCATAAGTTGCAGCTAAAGCTTCTTGAATAACAGCAACTCCGGAAAAATTCATTTGAAATAATAATTCAATAAAATTTTCAATATAAATTTTATCATATAAATCAGGTATAACTAAAACTGCCTTGTATTGTTTTAATTTTGTAATTTGAAATTCTTTTGATAAGATTTCAGTTATAAATAATTGAATTTCACCTAAAATTTCTTCAAAAGAATTATATTGATCTTCATTAAATTTCCCATTTGTTAATAATGGATATCTTAATTTATAATTTGGAGAATCAATTCTTAAAGCTTCATCACCAATAAAATAATTTTCATTATTTGGTTTTATATATTCTAATTTATGAATATCATTATGTTCAGGTATAATTTCAGGTTGAACTTTTTTATTAAAATTTGTTACAATTTCATTTGAATTTGGTAAGATTCTTCTTTTATAATATCTCATTCTTTCTTTAAAATCTTTTTGTAATTGTTTTTTATCTTGATCGGATTCATTAATTTCTTCTTCATCTTCATTATTTTGTTCAGTTTTTTTGATATTTTTTTCAGGAATTGCTAAAACAAATGGGAAAGTTTTAGGATAAACATCAGAACCTAAACCTATTCTTATATTTCTTGAACCTGGATGTATAACTATTGTTTTAGAACCTAATCTATCATCAATTTCCTCCTCTGCATCATCATCCATTTCTTCATCTTCATCAGCAGCACCAGCAGCGCCGGCAGCAGCACCAGCACCAACAGTTGGAGTTGCACCTGGGATTGGAGTTCCTAAATCTTTTGATTTATCTTGTTTTGATTGAACTTTATTTAATCTTATTTGTTTTCTTTCACGTAATATAAATATTTGATCATCTTTTTTCAAATAATCAGTAAAATAATTTTTTTGATTAATTAAATTACCAGGTTCAAAATTTGAGAATTTTAAAGGATTATCTCTTTTTTCAATACCTGATTTTTTAATCTTTCTAGCCATTGTTTCAGCAGCTTTTAATCTACCAACTCTTCTTCTTTCTAATATTTCAGCACTAACTTTTTTACCAGTTTGTGAATTTTTCTTCTTTGTAGGTTCAGAACCCGGTGCTGGAGAGCCAGCTAATGGAGTCTCAGCATCGGCGGTTGGTGAAGACGGTTGAGGAGTCTCTGACATCTTTAATGAAAGGCAAGGCAAAAGGATCTAATGAAACAAATAAAGGCGCTTCGATCAATTAAGCGCTTGTTTTCGAATCAATTTTGAACTAATTTCGCGAAAATCAAAAATTTGGTGAAGTCGTGTGGGAACCGATAAAATATACCTTATAAGTACTTTAGACACTTTAAGTATTGAAGTATTTAATAAGTATTTAATAAGTATTTATGTTTTTAATGAATATGATTGAATATAATGTATGGTGACTTAGTGTATAGAGCCATTAGATAAGCCAATTGATACATAAAGCTATTAATTAATCCAATTGATATATAGAGCTTTCGATATGCTATTAGATATGTTACTGGATATAAACCTATTTGAGAAGGAAGTGTTCAATTGTCAGTAATCCAATTGTCTCCTTCACTAATTTGTTCATCTAGCTAGTTCCTCTGTGGCTGATCCATACAATTTCTTGTTCCCATTGATCTCTCTCATATTCATCCAATTGTCTGTATTGAGATCCACAAAGGTGTATAATCAATGGTTGACACACTAAATGCTTTACACCTTTAAAGCACCTGCGTTAACAAAACTCAGAGCTCAGAGCTCAGAGCTCAGAGCTCAGAGTGTCTGTAGAGTTGTATAGTAATTATCCCATGAGCTATTTGGGAGTGGTGTCTTAATTGATTAGAGAGACTCCCCTGGGTGAAGACTTCCTGATTAAATGTCATCTCCTTAATAGAGGTTGATAATAGGATTACACCTTTCATAAATAGACATGCTCTTAAAGGCGAGCTACATCACTATACTATAGCACTATAGCACTATACTTTACACCATCACATACTACACCATCAATACCCACTACACTCCCACCATCACTCATTTAAATATCTGATCTCTCAATAGATCAATTGACATCTCGTGATTCCATCAATCAATTTTTCAGTAAAATCAACAAAAATCAAACAGCCGTGGGCCCGGTTGGGGACACTCTCATATAACATAACCATTATCCGAACAATTCCTTAATAAATAAATCAGAATTAAAATCAGAATCAGGATATTGTATTGGTGTATGGTATATTCTATTCCTTATTCTCTCTATTCTCTCTCTCTCTCTATTCCTTCTACTCTCCCCTTCTACTCCCCAGCTTGTCTCCCTAGCTGTCCTGTCTACCCTCTCTAATTCCCCCCGGAGTCCCCCTTCCCAGCACAAAACGTTTTTCCCAACGGACAAAAGACACCCCCGAATCCACCCCCAGGCAGAGGCCCCAGTGGACTCCTGGGGGCTCTCTGCCTAGAGCCCAGGCAGAGATCCCAACCGAAGTAGGCAGGAAATTTGCCCACCCGTGAAATCAAAATCCTATTTTTTTTTCTTTCCCGTCTCCCAAAAATTAATTATTGCGTTGACATTTCAACATTTCTTTCTATTAAATAAACCCCTAATCCTTCAATAATTGAAATTAAAAGGTTATAGAATCAATTAATCAATCATAATCCAACAATGTCAATGTCAACTTCATCTTCAAAAATCTTTTTGAATCAAGCAAGAAGATTCTCAACAACAACAATTAAAAGATCTTATGCTGATACAATTCAAAATTTAAAAATTAATAAAGATACAAAAGTTATTTATCAAGGTTTTACTGGTAAACAAGCAACTTTCCATGCTGAACAAGCAATTGCTTATGGTACTCAAGTTGTTGGTGGTACTAATCCAAAAAAAGCTGGTCAAACTCATTTAGGTCAACCAGTTTTTTCTTCTGTTAAAGAAGCAATTGCTCAAACTGGTGCAACTGCAACTGGTATTTTCGTTCCACCTTCAATTGCTGCAAAGGCAATTGAAGAAGCTATTGAAGCTGAAATTTCTTTAGCTGTTGCAATTACTGAAGGTATTCCTCAACATGATATGTTAAGAATTGCAAATATTTTGAAAACTCAAAGTAAAACAAGATTAGTTGGTCCAAATTGTCCAGGTATTATTGCTCCAGAAGAATGTAAAATTGGTATCATGCCTCAAAGTATTCATAAAAAGGGTAAAATCGGTATCGTTTCAAGATCTGGTACTTTAACTTATGAAGCTGTTGATCAAACAACTAAAAAAGGTTTAGGTCAATCTTTAGTTATTGGTATTGGTGGTGATCCTTTCCCAGGTACTAATTTCATTGATGCTTTAACTTTATTCTTGAGAGATCCTGAAACTGAAGGTATCATTATGATTGGTGAAATTGGTGGTTCTGCTGAAGAAGAAGCTGCTGAATTTTTAAAACAACATAATTTAACAAGAGATGTTCCAAAACCTGTTGTTTCTTTTATTGCTGGTGTTTCATCTCCTCCAGGTAGAAGAATGGGTCATGCTGGTGCCATTGTTGCTGGTGGTAAAGGTGGTGCTCAAGATAAAATTAAAGCTTTAGAAGCTGCTGGTGTTATTGTTGAACCATCTCCTGCAAGATTAGGTGCTGGTTTATTAAAACAATTCCAAGATAGAAACTTGTTATAAATAGTTTCATGACAGGTTTTATGAAGTATCTATAGAAAAATAATAAAAAATTTACAAATTATTAATTCATTGTAAAACAATTTCTTATAATATACACTTTATCCCAATACCCAAAAATACATTAATAACGCTCCTTCATTCTTGATGCAACAGTACGTAAATTCCCATAAACTTTACCAGGTGGAGATCCAAGAATTAATGAAACAACAGCTTCTCTTGCAATTCTAATATGTATAAATCCACCAAGAATATGAATTTTGGAATCAGCTAAAACAATTCTTGTTCTGGTGGCATTTTCAATTGCAAATTTTGTTTTACCATCTTTACCCGCAATACGTCCAATAGCTCTTGATAAATGATCTCCTTGTAATGTTTTCACATCTTTAATTTCAAATGTTTCAATATATAAATCATCTAATCTTAATAAAGAAATTGCATCATCAATATCAAACCCTAATGTAAAAGCTTTAATAAAATCAGCACCTTTTTGTAATGCTCCAGGATCAATAGTGGCCTTATAAGTTCTTAATTCAACAGTCTTGGTTTTAAGATTCATACGAACTTGTAATTTTAAATGATCAACTAATGGTGGATAAATTTTTGGCCAGGAATTTTTTAATGGTGACATTCTATGTGGTGGTACTGCAATTTTTCTTGATTCAATCTTGACATGTTGTCCTGATTTAGAAGCACTACTGAAACGTGGTTTACCTTCTGAATCTAATACAACTCCACTAGTCTCTTGTTTCTTAACCTCATCACCTTCACCTTCTTCATCAATTTGTCCCGTTGCATCTATCAACACCTCATCCTCCTCTATTGGAACCTCCACACTAGGCACAGTCTCCACCTTACTCTCTGACTTCTTCAACGCAGTAGGAGCAGCCATTATATATCTTTTTTTACTCTCCTAAAACAATATAAATACATTTACAATAAGTTCTTAAAGCTCTTCTAAAATTTTTTTTTATTACCAGAAAAAAAATTATGTAATCAGAGATGGCCTACCGCGAATGGGTTCTGTAGATCCATATAGTACTATTATTTAACCAAATTAACCAAAAGATTGATAAAATTGGTGATTTAAATACTTGAAATGATGAAAAAAGGATTATTTTATCAATATATCCATTAATTAATACCAAAATCCACCAATTTTACACCAAAAAGTATTCAAAAAGGAAAATTCACTATATAAAAATTTCAAATTCCGAGTGAAAAAAAAAAAAAAAGAGAGAAATTTATACCCTCCACAAATCAAACTCTTGCTTAAATAATTAAAGATAATTATTACAATATTTACTTATCCATTTATGAATTATGAGCTATCCCAAAGATCCAAAATCATCAAAATGTCATCATTAAGACCTTTCCAATCATTATGGACAGGAAAATCATCTTTCCCATCATTTATCAAAATTTCACAATTAGCAATTATTCGAAACCAGCATCCTCATTCGCTAATAAGGAAAACACATACTTTTAATTTGAATACAACAAATAAGAATAATTTAATACGATATAGGATTAATCAATATCGTCAGTTTCATTCATCAAGTATTTTATTTAAAATTCAAAATTCACAAAAGAATCTACAACAAGATCCGTTAAAAAGTCACACTACCAATACTTCACTTATAACTAAAAAAACTTTATTAGATCAAGCAAATTCTCCATGGGAAAGATTTGCCATTAATGCTAAATGGTTTTTAATTAAAGGATATCGTCCTTTTAATATTGATGAAATTAGTGCTTTTTTCTCTTGGTTTATATTAAGTCATATATTATGGATTATCTTGGGTACAACAACTTTTTTTTCATTATTATTTTATGGATTAAATTCATTATTTGCCAAAGAATTAGTTGGTAAATTAACTGGTAAATTTATTAGTTGGTTAAATCCAAGTTTTGATATTAAATTTGAAGATGCAGTTGTACCTCAATGGAAAGATGGTATGATTGATTTTAAAAAAGTTTTAATTAAAACTGTTGATGATAAAGGTTTAATACTTGATTTAAAAATTGATCATTTAAAATTAACTCTATCTTTTAAAAAATGGGTAAATTTTAAAGGTATGATTGAAAATGTTGAAATTCATGGATTAAGAGGTTTAATTGATAGAAGAGATATGAATCAAAATGATTCTGAAATTAATTGGTTTACAAATAAAGAATATGAATTGGGGAATTTTAAAATTTTGGATTCTTTTTTCAAAATTTATCCAAAGGGTATAAATAAACCTTTAGAATTTGCAATTTATAATTGTGAATTACCCAAGATTAGAATTAATTGGTTATTAATGGATTTTTTAAATGCAAATTCAATTACTGGTTCTGTGGATGATTCTTTATTTGCTATTCATAAAAGACAACATAAATATGCTTATGTTAATGATATAGTTGATGATTTAAATCCATGGAAACGTATAACAAGATTAAAATTAGATCCAATTGATATTGAAACTTTAGGGTTACATAGTTCAAATTTCAATTGGTTAATTGATGGTAAAGCAGATATAACAGCAGATATAATGCCACCTATTGATGATGATGAATCTTTATCTTCATCGAAATATATTGTTGTTGATTTAAAAATTCAATTTAGTGACTTAAGAGCCAAGATCCCTACAGAGGAACCAACTTCTTCAACGGGGGAAAAATTAATATCAATGGAAGATTTAAAACCAATTATAACTTATGTTAATAATAAAAGATCTGAAAGTTTTGAATCAGGTTCAACAAATATTTTACCATCATTAAATTTTAGATTTGTTAAAAAATTGGATGATTTAGAAAATGTTTCAACTTTAAGTGAATGTAAATTATTAGATTTAATTTCAACTGAAATTTATATTGATTTTTTAAAACATGTTCATGAATATGAAATTGAACAAAGAAATAAAAGAATGGCCATGTGGTCTAAAACAGTTGCATCCCAATTATTAGTTGTTGGTATTGGTGCTATGGTTTGATAGCTGCCCAATCCAAAAGGGTTTAAATTGTTGATTACGAAGTTATGTTAAGATTGCATTAAGTACATTTGATTTTATGCTCTTAGAGGAACAAAAATCATTTGTATAGGAAGAAAAAAGTTGTATTTATTTATGTTTGGTGTTTAACTATATGATAATGACAAATTGTTTTATTTAAAAGATCTAGAGTAGCCCGGGTACCTCACAGATTACATAGTATAATTGCATTTCACAAGACCATAAAATGACCAGCGTTGATGTTCAAATGGTTGATCCATTAAGCAATGTAATAAAATATACCTTCCATTTCATTTGATAAAGTTGTTCATCAAGGGTTTTGAAACTTGAAACTCTATGGTTGCTTTAATGCAGCAGCACAGAGTACACTTCGTAAGTATCGGAGCCTGAAGATACTACAAAGTGTACTTACGGTTACTATTGATCAACTATGAATCCTAGCCAGTAAGATCATGGGGATTTGGAATAAAACCATGTTACAATTTACAATCGGTAGATACTTTTCCCCATATAACGAATCTAGAGCTTTCTTGTATATCAAACATATGATCTACTATAATTTCTATTCAACCATATTAACAAAGCGAAGGTACTGATTTCTTAGATAACGGTTAATTATTGACACACTGCTTAATTAAAGCATTAATTTTAACCCAATCAACGTGATGAAAGAACAATATTGTGCCATATTTCCAATTTCTTGTCGTTTTAAGCTTAAAAATTCCAAGAAATGTGTAAAGAAATCATCTCATAAAGACACAAATTAAAAGAATAGGTCTTCCAAAAGTTTAATGATCATAGCCTCAAGATGTAGATCATTGAGTAGCACCCTCTTTTCTTTCATTGGATTAAATCTTCGCTAACATGAGCTACCATTGATGATCCCCTTCACCGTTTTACAAGGTGTTTTTTTTTTTCACTTTGTTTTTTGTGCAGAAACCTCAAATCGAAAATCATTACGGCAGAAAGGTCTATCATTTCAATTTAAATGACATGATTTCAGGAAGGAATGAGACTAGCGTTGATGATTCGTGAGGTCTAGCAGATCAAAGACGGTTGGTAACAACGGGGGTAGTTAGTTTCGATTCGTATCTATATAATAGTATAGTACAAGTTTATAGTAATTTCACTGTTCACAGACGTTATTTCACCTAGTCTCAAACCTGTCAAAATTGATTGAAAGCTTGGAAAACTAGGTACTACTTAATTGTGCACCTTTCAAACGTAAAGATATGAAATTAATTTAAGCTTAAATCTTTCAAGTCTCATCATGTGTTGCGCATGTTGAAAGCGGACCTACCTTTAGAGGGAGTTAAGGGGACTGATCGGATAAGATAACTAGATCAAGTGTACTTCTTGCTTTACTCCCTTTGATGATGTATCCAAAAAAACCTCTGGTGTTACCTTTGATTGATGATAAAGAACACCTAGAAAATGCAATAAAATGAGCACTCTATTAGGCTTTCTAGAGGCTTATACCTAATTACTACATCATGAAAATAATGGCATGATCATTTTGAATTCATTTGATCAAGGTTCTAAAAAATTATAGAGGGTTTTGGATTTCCTTAACTCAACGTCGAAAATCACAATCTAGTTACCCAACGTTCAGGTCTCGTAGTTTTTAACATCCGAATTACTGTTGTCAATCCAAGGAGTATCGTACCCTAACTATATCTCAATTACTTAGACATTACTGGCTAGGTAAACAGTTCTCGAAATAGATTAATTTGAGATTTCGCAAATCTTTTAAAGTTAGACTCCTCAACCATTTAGAGTACTATCCGCCTTTCAATTGTATAGGTATACCCCCAAATCCACAAGTGAACATAATTACACTTTCCTGGTTATCTTAGAACAAGCCTATCAACGTGGGAAAGGTAATATTTTACAATAGGAAGCCCGACTGAAAACTTAAGCGACGGAAGTACTAAAATAGCACCAAAGGCGAAAAAGCCATGGAATAAATTTCAGAGCCTTATACCCAAATACCTAAATACTTTTAAGTATTAAGGTTTTCACCCGATCGCCAACAATTCATTCTAAAATTTGACAGCAAATCTGCCACCTCTGGTTCCAGACAGGTTACAGCTAGTCTCCTAGACCCCAAATCAGCACCTCGGAGGAAGAGATACCTATTGCATACCTTTGCAAATGCATCTGATATTCCCATTTTAGCATGATACCTTATGAATAAGAGAATACTCTGGGTGAATCATAGAGCTAGAATCTTAACAGTCACCGAACGTTGCCACTCATTTTTTTTCACAAAAGGTGCCAATGGGATCAAGGGCAAATACAATAATCAATGAAACCTGTGTGAAATGATTTCAAATAAATTAAACCCATTTCGCATGTTTTTATGAAGATCACTCTTTGTGTTAGATCTAACAAATATTTTTCGTTAACAACTCCCTGAGATACAATCATGAAGTTTCTCAGCATTATAACGTGGCTCTTTTTATCATCAATAGCTCTAGCTGTTGAAAAATTCCGTTATAGTCATGATGAATTGGTGACAATGGCTTGTAAATACTCTTTAGCATATACAGCACTTTTCTGTGAAGGTGATAGTGCTTACTCATATTTTTGTCAATGTCTAGATGCTCCTGCCATGGCTTCATGGTTAAACTGTATTTATGAAGAAACATATATGAACAATACCAAAGCTGAAAATGTGGTTGCTGGTTTATGTTATGAATTCAATGTTACATTAAATTCCACTTACTTGAGAGATGTTTATCAAAATGGTACAAAATATATGGTGAACACATCAACTATTCCTGATTTTAATGCCAGTGCTGTTTTCAGAAGCCCAACTAGTAACTTTAATTTTTCATATTATGAAGGTTCTTATGGAACTTATTGGGCATTATATGGTATGGTTGCTGATTCAATCTATTTTGGTGGAGGTATAATTGGGTTCTGGGGTGCTATATTTCTTGGTGCTGCTTTGGCAAATTTTGCATCTAAAATCACATTTGCAGGGAAATTTTTAAATTCCAAACCAGTAAATAAAATAAGAAAACATATTACTATGCCTGCATTATTTTCAAATGGTAAACATAGTCAAGTTGTTTACCCTTTTGGTCAAAAACTTTCAGTATTTTCAGGATTATTACCAACAAGAGGTGAATCTTTAGTGATCTTCATATTTTTCGCTTTGAATATCATATTTGAAGGTGTAAGATATCATTTTGTGAGTTACAACATCTATTTCTATACCAGAACAGCTCAAATGACTGTCTATCCTGGTGTAAGAGCAGGTGTATTAGCATTATATGGTTTCCAATTGACATATTTATTCGCTGGACGTAATAATTTCTTGATGTGGGTTACAGGTTGGAAACAAGCAACTTTTATCACCTATCATAAATGGATTTCAAGATTTAATTTTGTATTGGTTGTTGTTCATGCTGCTTGTTTACACTTGCAATCAAAGAGCAGTGGAGAATTCGAAGAAAGAATTGCAACTGGCTGGTACAGATGGGGTATTGTTGCAGGTGTTGCAGGTGGTACATTGATGATCACAGCAATGTGTTGGATGAGAACACATTATTACGAAGTTTTCTTATTGATACATATTCTCATGGCTGCTGTATTCTTAGCTGCAAGTTGGATTCATATTCATCAATTCGAATATACTGAATTTGCTTATTGTCTAGCTGCCATTTGGGTCTTTGATAGAGTGGTGAGAATCTGCAGATTAATAAGTTTTGGAGTACAAACTGCAGACATCACTGTTGTTTCTGATGAAACTTTAAAGATCAGAATTCCTAAAAATAAATTTTGGAAAGCATATCCAGGTGCTTTCGGTTATGTTCACTTCTTAAGACCAACAACATTTTTCCAATCACATCCATTCACAATAGTTTCAGATAATGATAATGAGATTTGCTTTTATACCAAAATTAAAGGTGGTGTTACTTCACAAGTTCATAGTTATCTAAGAAAGCATCCAAACCAAACTGCACAAATTAAAGTCACAGTGGAAGGTCCTTATGGTGATCCAAAACCAATGAAACATTATGACACATGTCTGTTATATGCTGGTGGTAATGGTATTCCTGGTATGTATGCATATGCTAGAAAGCTTTCACAAGATACTCAGAAGCATGTCAAACTATATTGGGTTATCAGAAATTGGCACTCAATTGATTGGTTCTATGAAGAATTGATGAATTTAAAGAACCTACCGTGTCAAGTGATTGTATACATCACTAAACCAGAATCAGCAGTGGGCCGTAGATTTGGATCTTTATCATCTGAATCAGCTTCAGATTCTAATTCTGAAAAGGGAAACACCAGAGTTGATCAAACTGAGAAAGATAGTGGAAGTGACGAAGAGGGAACACAAAATCTCACACCACATCAAATTGTTTCAAAATATTTGGATTTCGTTGAGTTCAGATTTGGTAGACCAAACATCCATCAAATTATCAAAAGCGACCTGGAAGAAGCTGATGGACGCCATGTTGGTGTTATGACATGTTCACACAATGCTATGGTTGATGGTATAAGAGAGGCTGTGAAAGATAACCTGGAGGTTCCAAAGGGGAGAGTTGACTTCTTTGAAGAGCTTCAAACCTGGTGAATTGTGCCGCTCTCACTTTATTATATATTATTGTATCGCTGAGTATCGTCTCTCCTTAATTTATTCTTATTATATTACTCCAGTCATTGTATAATTGTTCTAGTCGATTCTCCTACCGCCAAAGGGACCCTTTTTAGCAAATACAAAATACAAATCTTTAGCGCCCACAAAAAAGTTGTTGACGGAGTGCGAGTACCAGATCTTGACAGTTTCGCGAGAGGGCCTTATACCTTTTAGGTGATATTCGACGCGTAGAAAGTTGATATATATTTTGGAATTTCTCTCTTGGATTCACTCAGACTGGTGCTATTAGCTGAAAACTGCTTAGTGAGGAACAGAATTCAAGATGGCTCAAGGAAACAACACAGGAGATGATCATGTTACAAAGCGACAACGAAAACTAGACGCGTTCGAGACGAGAGCTTATGAATTAGCCAGTGGTCGATGCAAAGGGGCAACACCATCAGCAGCTGATATAGCAGCAGCTAAACGCGTGCTCATTAAGATAGGTAGATCAAATACCCCTTTAAATGATAAGATCAAGTTGGTTGATCAATTGAAGGAATCTGGTTTGTCGTTGCGTCAATTTTCAGAGTCTAACAAAATCTCAGAGACATCTTTAAGAAGTTATATTAAAGGATATAGACGCAACAAGAACATAGTTGAACAATAGCCTGAATTAGGAAGCTCTATAGAAATTGTACATGTCAAGTATCCAAAGGCAACAGAAGCTCTGAATTTTTATATTAGTGACAGGTACACTGATTATGGATTTCCCACTCGGAATAAATTGAAGGAATTATTCATTGATTTGATAAAAGATATACCAGAAGAGCGAGAAACTTATATGAAGAACGAAGGAATTATCTCGGAAACGGATATGAACATTTTGAAACAACGGTTATGCGTCAAAGATAGTCAAAGAGACAGCGAAGCTTTATCGATGGATGAAGAAGCTCTAGAAAATGAATCGGATCCAACAAGCAGTGAAGATGATGAAGAAGACTGCATCCCCTGTTAATATCCAACAATCACCGGCCTTTTACCTAAGTTGAAAGATGTACTAGAGGACATGGCGTTTTTTCCAGACAACTTAATGAGAGGACCACGTAATGAAGATAGGACTAGGAAGAAAATTAAAAGTGTTCAAAAAGGAGAAAAAATAAAAGGATTTAATTTTGATTTAACTGATGATGGAGACCCATATTCCCAACTTGTAACAAAAAAAGAACTTGATGATTGCAGAAGAACTTTGGGAAGAATATATTACAATTTCTCTCAAGTATTACAGGTAAGGCCTGACGACAATCCAAACAATTCCAAACATTAGCTAAAATAAATGTTGATTTACAATAACCATAGTAGATAGGCTACCTTAGCACTTACTAAGACTTCTACATGGTGATCCACTATTCAAAGTCAAACACTTATAAGAATAGAGTATTATGATGGTGATACGCACACTATTAAGGCAATTAGCTGACTAAGCAAGATTACCCGGTCATTTCGGAAAATTATGTTAAATCCGCCATCAGAAGTACCTCATTAACCATCCTTTTATTTGGCACAATTTGTGCAATCAACCTTGATTACCAGTGATTTTATCTGTGATCAAGACTAATCAATCGAATAATAATGTCAGCTTTTATTGTGGGATCAACAGGTTTAGTTGGTAACTTTATCTTGAAACATGCTCCTGAATATTACAAGAATGTCTTTAGTTTAAGTAGAAGTCAACCAGATAACTCTTCAAACCCGGCTATTGAAGCAATTACGGAAACTGATTCTTCCATTTGGACTGGAAAACTCAAATCAATTGATGCCCCAGTTGATGTCTTTTTTTCAGGGTTAGGAACCACAAGAGCAAAAGCTGGTGGGATTGAAAATCAATACAAGATCGATTATGATCTTAATTACGACCTAGCAAAAGCTGCAAAGGAAAAGGGCATCAAGAAATATGTTTTGATATCATCAGTGGGTGCTTCTAGTCAATCTAGATTCCCATATTTGAAGATGAAAGGTGAATTAGAAGATGCAGTTATTAAATTAGGTTTTGAGAAAACCATCATTTTAAGACCTGGTGTATTACTTGGTGAAAGAAAAGAAAGTAAAGGCTTTGCAAACAACTTGATGACTGCTCTTGTGGGATGGTCTGCTAACACCCCAGTGGCTAAATTTACAGGATCACCAGTTCATGGTGAAGAAGTTGCCCTGGCAGCTTTAAAACTTGCTGCTAAATCGGGACCTGAGAAGATAGTCATCGTTGGTGGAACAGAGGTGAACGAGGCAGCTAAGGCTCCATTGTGATGCTGACGGTTGGAACATCTACTTTTGGATAGGTTTATATATATTTTAGTGTGAAGGAGGCTTAGAAAATGTTTGTAGATGTGGTACTTATACGTCTTTATTGTACAGATCTATTATTAACTTTACTATGTGAGTGGCCTTAACAACTGGAAACGCGCTTTTTTTTTTTTTTTTTGATGTCAAAAAGCTGAAATTCTTATATTATAACTAGTGGAATTAATACCCAACTAAAAACATATAAATATCTAGACATATTGACCTGGGTATAGAAAGCCATAATCCTCTTAATTGGTGGGTTATAATATGGGTGTTCCAAAGAGAGTCCAAAGACTCCTTCTGCTGCTAGGTGTGATAGTGGTTCTTCTATACGTATCCACTTCAAAATCAACACAAGCTTCTTTTCAAGCCAAATTTGCAGATTTTACCGGATCAGCTTTAGATCAAGGGTTTATTGATGGTGAAACCAAAGAACAAAAAGGTTATAATTGGGTTTTCAAAAAAATTAATGATAATATTCCTTCCGTTGCACCATTAACTAATTATAAGAATGGAGAAAAAGCTAAAGAGAAGTTTGCAACAGATGATGATTTTGTATACTCTAGAGAATATTTATCAAATCTTTTAGAGTTTGATGATATTTCCTATAGAAGATTAAAAGAGTCACATACTTCTTATAAAGAAGATGTTATTAGTGATAAACATGTTAGTTTCCATAATGAATATTCAAAACCTTCTGGTAATGGTATTGTTTTCGTTGGTGGTATTAAATTTTCATGGTTAGCATTTATTGGTATTGAACAACTTAGAACATTAGGATGTAAACTACCAATTGAAGTTTTCATTGGAACTGAAAATGAATATGAAGAAGATTTTTGTGAAAATATTTTACCTAAATATAATGCTCGTTGTACAGTTTTACATAAAGAAATTGGTGATATTTCTAAAAAAATGGATGCTAAAATTTCAGGTTATCAATATAAAAATTTAGCATTCTTGGTTTCTAAATTTGAAAATATTTTGTTTTTAGATGCTGATAATGTTCCAATGAGAGATCCAACTCCATTATTTGATTCTAAAGTTATGAAAGATCATGGATTAGTGATTTGGCCAGATGCTTGGGCTAGAACTACACATCCTAAATACTTTGACATTGCAGGTGTCACTGTTACAGATCAAATAATTAGAGGTCCTTATAAAGGTCAAGATTCTTCTAATCTAAATATTAATACAGAAGTTTCATTCCATGATTTAGATGGAACTCTTCCAAATCCAACAAGTGAAAGTGGTATGATTTTAATCAATAAAACCAAACATGCAAAGACCTTGTTATTGTCATTATATTATAATGTATTTGGACCAAAATTATATTATACTTTATTCACTCAGGGATCAGCAGGTGAAGGTGATAAAGAAACTTTTATAGCTGCTGCATTTGTGTTGGGAAATCCATTTTATCAAGTTCTTCAACCTTTCAAATTTATTGGTCATAATTCTTTTGGAAGCTTTAGTAGTAAGGCTTTAGGACAAGCAGATCCAATAGTGGATTATGAAAATTTCCAAAAAGGATCACATTTAAGTGAAACTAATGCATTAGTTGAAGCTCCAAATGCTAATCCAGCAGGTGTCTTTTTCATGCATTTAAGTTATCCTAAATTAGTTCCATTTGCATTATTAAACGATAATGAAATCATTAGAGATGGTCGTCATATCAGAATGTATTTATCTTCAACAGAACAAGCTGGTTATGATTTCGAATTAAGAATTTTCCAAATTGTTACCGGTGCCCTATGTAAAGAATACAAGGGTGAAACTCCCGTATCAGAAAGAGGTATAGGGTTGAGATTAAAAGAATATTTTGGACAAGACGCATCTACATTCTGTCCGCAGTTGATTGAGCATGTCAAGTATTTGAGAGAGAACCCTGAATAAACCAGTTTATTTTATCATGTGCATTAATTAATTATATTCATTTCAAGTTTCTAGAGCAATTAATAATAATAATTAGTACCTTCTATTAAATTATATTCTATTTATTGTAATTTTCTTTTAAATTTTGTGAATGAGTTTATAAATCCAATGATTGCAAAACTTGTTTTATCTAAAGCACCAGTAGTTGTAGACCAATGATAACTTAATATTAAATCACAAAGTAAATTTATACCAATTCCATTTTTTAAATCTTTTAATGCCTCTATAGCGTTCCATATAAACCAAAATCTGCAAGAATAAACATAATACCAATCAGAAGATGATAAACTCTTGTCCTTTTTATGATGTGGTAATAGTAAATAATTGAAATTATCATGTATGAAGTCATGTGAAAGTAAGAAACCCAAATTTTCAAATACTGTATAAATTGCAAATAGAGCAAATGTTAAAAAATCATATAACTTATCTTTTGTATTAATAGCTCGTAGTTTTTTAACTGAATTATAATCTTTGAGAAATGTGGACATATAAGGGAAAATAGCAAATATTCCTTGAGCTATTCTGATATCAGATATATATCCATACATGGATCTAAAGACTTGAGAATAATATTTTTGATTCTCTGATAATTCATCAACTTTTTCATTATCAATAGGTTTACCCTTCACCAGTTTGAGTCTAAACAGAAGTTGTTTGATGATATGCTTTACTTTTGGATAGTTTCTTATAATCTCTGAGATTAAAACAGCTGAATATTGAATTATATCAAATACTGAGTCTTTATTATTATTGATGAAATCATTGATTCTATCATAAACTAATGGATTCCCCAACAATTGGAAAAAACCGACCAGCGATTTCCCAGAACCAATCTTGACTGTATTTAAACGGGACATCAGAAGTTCTTTCTCACCAGCTCAACTATATTGAGAAGAAATAAACCACTCTTTTGTGAAAAGTAATAGCTTCAAATTGTGTCGAGAGCTCTCGGTTAATAGGATCGAAATCGGTAAAGTTACTCATGGCTCATCTAAGCGCAAACAATTCGCGAAAAAGGAAAGCGCGAACAATCAGACAGTCATTTTAACCAATAACTGTTTGTAGCTTGATATTGGTGTTATTGAGGTCTGTTTGTATAGAATTGTATGAGAGTCGAGGATACCGGAACTATATGCTGGCTCATTAGTGGAACGGTTTGTCGGTATGATGAAATGTGGTTGTATTCAACTTTAATATGATGTCAATATTCTAGCTGAGAGCTGCGTTAAGAGACGTTGAAAGTATGGAAATTAATTATGAGTTGTTTCAAGAAGTCGGGGAACGGCAATTAGAGACTGTTTATGATGGAGGTTTGTGTTGTAGAGTATCTGGGTCTTGATGGATAATAGAAAGGGAAGTTGGGTTTATTAGTTGTTCATGTTGTTGATGATGGAAGCACCCAGCCATGATACCTAAGCTCATGGCCATATTAGGCATTTGCACATTGAAACTCGAATACCTCAGAGAACCTATATGAGACCATTTTAGAGATCTCCAGTGGAAAAAATAAAGCATAATTAAGAAGCCTTGAGGCTTGAAGTCTAGCATTTATGAAGTCATTCTGTTCCTGAACTTTGAATAGATCTTTAAAGCGCATGATGAGTTATTCTGAATGTGATCATTATACCGGTTAAAGTTACATCAAGATGAAATATTTTCTAAAGTGTTGTCTTAGAGTTAGGTGTTTTTGTCCCATACCGACACCGATTTGCTATGAGCAGAGCTAAAATATAATTTATATTACGATGCATTGATTTCCATTCCAAGTGCTTTAGCTCAGCAAGATGAATCTATAGTTTAAAAGAAAAGAAAATTAATACATCTACTTGCACTTCAAACATCACTGATCTAGAATTAAGTGCCAGAGCGTTCATACACGAACAAAATATTAGTTAGCGAGTAACTGAAGGCAACTCTAAAAAGCTCCTCCACACACCCGCCCATGCTTCATGAAGTTGGACTATAAGCTTTCATTTTACTGAGAAGTGGTCAAAACTTTGTATCATATTCACGTAGGTAGCTTAATGCCCATTAACTCAAAAAGTTTGATGATTATTGGAAAGAAACACAAAAATTACAATAATCGATCAAGAGTGCGCCAGTAGAATTTTGAAAGTGACCTGCCCATCTTGAACCACATTTAGTACTCTTATAGCCCTCTAGAGATGTTTGATATACACTTCCTCTTCAGTATAAGTTTCAATCTTTTACAATACTTATACCTAGTAGTAATCCAGATCTGAAAAGCGTCCCGATTTGTATTCTAAATCCTTCTGGCACGGAGATCTGGCAGAAATTAAGAGAGACAGTTTTTGGTCGGGGCCAATATGCAGCTAGACGTACGCAAAAAAAAGGTACGAGAAGTCTGGGGTTTGGTTATACAATATTTTTATTATCATATGATACTCAACATCAATGAACTGGACGAAAGTGAGAGACATTTAATCAAATATTGACAATAGACACGTTGCTCCTTTACCGTGACTCAAGACTTGCATGGATAAAGACTTTTTCTGTAGAGCCAGTACCTTGAATCATATGACTTTCGATACGACGATGAGAAGATGAGCAGCGAGCTTCCATGTGTTCCTAAAAGTGAGACAAATAGCTTTCAAAAGTATCAGATTAGGTCACTATTATGTATCCTTTAAGCTTGTTTTCTACTCATGACCTAATCCGTCTGTAAGAACACAGCAGAGAAAGATTACCTACCATCTTTGGTGTTCATGGTAGGTATAACTTGATTGATCATCAGCATTTGAAAACTGTAATGGGGTCCTTTAGCTTCTACCACTTGTAAATAGTAATAGTGTTATATTCATTCAAATTTAGGTATTTCCTAGCTTCTCATATAAGAATTGAGTCGCCTTATGATAAATGTGTTTTTGACTTGAAAATTTAACATTTGAAGCATATGTCACAGAACCATTGATAGATTTAAGGGTACTATTCAATATTAAGGCTATGTAGTATGTACTAAGTCTTCAACATTCAAACAACGGATGTAAACTCATTAGACACGACGAATTATCCGCAGTTTACAATTAGTGCAGGAAGCGTTTTGCGGTTACCGGAAGTTTAGGTTAGAAGTAAATTTAATCGGCTGATTTGAGGTAAAGATGTCTTACTTGAGTTCCCAAAGTACTATTTCAGACAATGCAAAGAAATATTCAAAGTACACAATCAGAGGCTATCTTGGAATTTGCCGAGGCTCATAAACCATAATTCATTAATGGCTGGTTCCAAAGTCCATGTAATAGCACTTTTAATAATTCACATGGACTTTGTGCCTCAAGACAATGCAGACGGACATAAGGTGCTTTTCAAATCCTCAAAATCTCGAGTAGACCTCCCTAAAGTTTAGCAACTGCATCTTCTAATATTGGGCATTGGAAATAAAAGTGCCATGGTTAAATTAAATTCAACTCATTACGATGAAATAGGCTGTCAGGTAGGAATCTAAGATCTTGATGTAATCTCTCGAGATGAAGCTCCCAAAAGGCATTTCAACTCGCATAAGGAAACAGGTTATTGTCTTTCTTTGAATACAAATTTTGATTGAGAATCTAGAAGCTGGGCCATAATATGCCATTCTGCGTTCTGATATAAAACAACTTTTTACATCAACGATCTTCACCTCGGTATACAAATATCTTATGTTTCACAATTAAAAGATTGTCAATATTAATGATTCGAGTATTGTGTTGATGAATCAATTGGGGAAAATTGTTTTAGATTTGGAACCTTGAACAGCCAGTAGCATAAAGAAATCTACCAGCTCATGTTTTAGATTTCTATGTAACATAAAACCACACTGCAAGTCGACTCCTAAAGACGAACAATGGAGCGTTTGAAACCGCAGTTATTTCCTATTATTAGTAACTCGTTTCCATATGGTGCTTAGAGTAAAGAGTAGCTAAATACAACGTCATAATTTTAAAAACGAATGACTGAATGAGTTACTATCCTTTTAAAATTTGCTTAACGCTACTTCCCAAGTTTTATATTAACTAATTGGATCACGTGACCAGCGATTTTTTAGTCCAAAAAATATATATGCCTCCTGCCAGAATTGAACTAGCGACCTTTGCATTACAAGTGCAACGCTCTACCACTAAGCTAAGGGGGCGCTTAATAATCAAAAATGGCGTTGAACCACTATCGGGATTAGGCGGCGTGGCCGTACCATAAATTATAACTATAACTTTTTAAACTTTTTTGGTGTTTATTCTAGTTCAAATAGGATCTGTATAGCTAATCAAAGTTATTCTGGGCTTTCAACCGAAACCAGTACATCTATATGTTTGAGTTAAAGCTAATTACAACATCAGGAAGTATCTAATAGCCTAAAATGGATGGTATTTCCCAGTTAGTATTAATATGGTCCACTAATTAACTTAAGCTCTAGATGATCTTCAATATTTCACTAAAGGGCAATCTTCACTTGAATTCTAGGCATAATCAGGTTTTATCAAAGCACATCGTTTGTAGCAAGTGCAGCTAGCTAAAGTAAGGTGTTTAATCCTGGTGGGACCAAAGAGTTGATGAGTTGACATTGACTGTAGATTTTCTTTTAAGCTAACCAGTTACATAACCATTTGAAACTGATGAAAATATATTCATTGATAGATTAAGGGTCCTGTTGACTTCACTCAGTTGTTTAATACAAGCATAAAAATAATCTAGTTCTCCAATCGAATAACTGAAACCGCATTCTGAAAGAAGAAATTGGGGTCTTATGCAACGCGTTTTGAATCGTGAGACATTGTGATATTATTGTTAAACCTGATTTATTAAGTACTGGGCCAGTCTCATGAACTAATAGTTGAAACTTTTGGGCTAAAATCTTTAAGACATTGTGGTTAATTGTACGACCACTCATTTCGTTAATATTTCAATACTTCTTCAAATCAACCTGCATTTAAGTCCAAGTTGTCAATACTATCTTTGAATTCAAAAGGTAATTTCAGACACCTGTTGAGATTAGCAGAAATTTAAAATTTTGACTTTTGATATTCGTTGAAATTAATTTTCTGTTTAGCTGGCAGTGTGTACTTTAGCAAAAAGTAGTTTCCCATGTCAACACGAAACTCAATGTTCAACTCTAAATTATAGTAAACCGGATTTCGAAACTTTACAAAGTATGTCTCAGACTAGCGATCAGATAAGGTAGTGTTGACTAGTACCAATGATATTCATTAATATTAATGTTCTTGACATGCGGGTTTTGATCGAATAATATTATATGAGGGTACTTTGAAAAGAAAGCTGGTTAATTATGGGCTGATAATTCTTTTAAAAATACTTAGCATCAATAATAACTCTCAATTACAAAATAAACCATATTATAAGCTGCTGGACGTAAACGGAATAACTAGGGATGACTATTTAAAAATTTAGGACCACCTACGATGCATGGCTCACGAGGAGGCCACAGCTGACCACCGATGCTTATGCACCGCGTAGGTCAAGGCAGTCATAAGAGAAAACTCTATAGGACTCCAGTATTTTAAGCCTTATGTGATATTCTTTACATTATGTTTCTTCTTAATCCCCAATAAATTTCAAAAGGTTTTCCCCATAACAGTTGTCATCATTATACCATCACTTCAAAAGTGAAGTGTGTAGATAACGGGTTACGCATTCTCTAGCTTTCAGTATTGTTTCAAAAATCGTATGGGCACTAATTTCCGGAAGTAACCAATTGTGAATTATTTACGACCATATACATGAATATGCATATAATAGATGGTAACTTACAGGTTTTTGAAGATTAGCGGGCCTTATTGTGAACCAGAAATCGACACCGCTGATTTTTTTAAATAAAACTGTAGACAGTACAAATATTAGAATACTGTATGATTTAATACAATTTTGAATTAACTACTTGTCGTATGAAATAATATACAGGCTACCCACCACTTTTAGTTATTTGGCTGCCAGCCTGACAGCCTCAATAATGACTTGCGTTATTAATTCTCGTCAAAGACGTATGTCAACTTGATAACCTTGACCGCCTTTCCAGCCCCAGTAGTACTTTTACTGTGAATGCACTGTGTATCCAGTTTATTCTTGTATAGGCTACATAAACGAAATTTTGAACCTCTAAATGCTGAGGATCAAGCTTCCATATTCGAACTTGAAGTTCTTAAATGGGTGAAACACGTTCTCAAAGACGTGATCCTCTATCCACGCTCTACTGCTTATATTTTTAGTCCAAGAATCTTCCATATTAAGCAAGTAATACGTATGATACATCACTTTCAATCAAGAAAGCCTAATATTGTACCCCAGCTTGGCGTCCAATTAAGAAATTATGTACTGATTTTAATTATTACGAGGCAGTAGATATTACGTGGGTATGAGGAATTGGGATCCTTAGAGCTGTAACTTGCCAATCGTAGCTTTTAAGAACCCTACAGCTAGGCTTTAAAGAGTCTTATTTTAATTGGTTCTGGTGGGTAGCTATGAAACTGGCTGAAGTTTCGATGTGTATAGTTACGTAATTGTAGAGTAGAGTGAAACTGGTCAATTAAGACCCACTCTATGCCTGAAGAGTGAGACACACATGGCTATAAGGTACACCCACAAAAATATGGGGTTTGAGGCTTGACAATGACCAATCATTCCAGTGACGGCTGATTATTTTAATATTATGCCAGTTAGTATAGATTAATGGCACCAAAATCCGTTGAAAAACACCTTGATCAATTTGTTCAGATATTCAAGCACTTTGAACTTCCATTAATAGCTCTTCTCTACAGTAGTAATTTTAACAGAACATTTTTCTCCAAAGCTATTACCCCTGAATTGTAATACGGGGTTCTTTTATTTGTACAGTTTCCGCTCCACATTTCTAATTCTAATACAGTGATTGTAATTTTCGTTACACTGCAGCACTTATAATTTGGGACTCCGGAGGTAAGAGTTGTGACTTTCTTACAGAATTGAAGCTCAAATCTAGGTAAGTAATGTCTCTAACGACGCACTGATAACATTTTTACCCTTTTAAAGACGCAGTATGGGGATTATAATGAAAATTCCACAACTAGAAATGGTATATATAACATTATGCTTTTAATTGAATATTTAGTTGCTAGGACGAAGGGACCAAACTCTGCAACAATTAATGACGGAAAATCCTTCATATATTGAGAATTTAGTACTAATCCAACTCGCTTAACACCTGACAGTGGACACCAGCGCTCAAATTGTAGACATGATCAAAGTAAAGCGTATGTAGCTGAATAAAACTAGACGGTTAGCATATTCTTCTGTGACTTTATTCAAAGGAAAACGTAATTGTGAATAATTATGTTTTTTAAAAACATCTGAGACCCTTCAGTGCATTAGTTGAATCTAGCTGATAAAGCTATTTTAATAAACTGTCGATTATCTTCAAGCTGTAATTAAACATACGATTAGATTATCAGAAGTTTCCAAAAGGGAATTGAGAGCTTTGAAATTGGCCGGTTCACTGGGATCCACTAATACTCAAATTTGATATACACCTCAAAACATCTGATGATTATCAAGTTTCAACACATACGATTAAGTAACACTGAAATGATTTACCATAAGCAGCTTTTCAATTGAACTACACTTTCAATGATGTTCCAGATTGTTCCAAGTGGTTATGTGGATCCATACATCCTTACACTTGCCATATTGACAGAACTGTTACAGCTAGTAGCTACCTCTATGAAGTGCTCCAACCAGAAGCATCCATTTAGCTCATCATCTTATGCACAATATATGCACATCTTGATACCTTCCCGCTGGTTTAAATTTTTAGACAGCTCTATTACGAGGGTTAACTTAAGTATATACAGCTTCTACCAACATGTGTTCCTTAATGATTTTCAATAACTAAGCTAATACGCTAAACTACACCTCTAAGCAATAGATTCTAGCTCTAGATGAGGCTTAAAAAAGTGATTTTAATTCTATTCTAAGCCATTTGAGGGTTGGCTAAATAGGTCACTGCGTCGTTATTAATGGACTTTTGGAGAGAAACAAATGAGACTTGCTCAAATAAGCCAAAAAATTAAGCATTCTGGGGCAAATGATTAATAGAGTACTAATTGATTGCACTAAATTAAACGGCCCGTACTCTAAAGGTAATTCAGCTTTTAAACAAACAATCTAATTTAATCAATCATATACAATGATCAATTACAACCAAACAGACCCTTTAGAATATGACTGTATAGCTCTGTTACTCTCATAAGCTTCTATATAAAATTTCTTTTCAAAGAAAGCTGTAATAATCTGGACTCTCTAGTACTGGAAAAAGTTACGCGCACTTAATTTTGAATCAGAAAACTTCACATATATACTAATCTATTTAACACATATCGCTTGCTTTAACAGAAAAAGTAACTAGCTATTCATAAAGAAAGTAATAACCGAGATATCATGTCAATTACTTGGTTCATTGAAAGAGTGTGACATAAAGTTAATTACTATGACTATTCCAAAACCTACGCGTAATCAGTTGGAGATTTTAAGTCACGTCGTCATGAAAAGCTGAACATATTCATATTCATTAAATGTGTTTTAATTATATCATGATCTTTTCCATTGAAGCCTTCTAGAAATTAACCTTTAAATCTCGGCCAGACGCTGAATCCAAGTATACAGCTTTACATGTAACACCTGATTAGTTCTAACTTCTTCGTATCTAATTAAAGCTGTTTACTTCTGCTTTGAAAAAAATCACCACCAAGAAAATCAATTAACCCAACGTGCAGTATTAAGAGATGTTGGGTAAATTTATGACAGATCAATACAATTATCAAATCTCCTGTCGTGACTCGTAATTATTAAAAATTAATCGACCATGAGCAGCTTTTATTAAAAAGCGTTGTTGTTTTATTAAGCTAGCTATATTATCGTGAGGTGTCACGAACAGGTATGTAGGGTATAGGCTAAATGTTCAGCCTAAATAACCTTCAGGCTTTGCTGTCATCGTTATCGCAGGAGCTTAAGCCAGCGTTATTTATTTACTCGTACCTAGGATTCAAGGATTAGATTAAAATTGACCAATCTACCTTCAAAGGTCTACCTTTCGAAGGCTGTGATTTCTAGTGATTTCTGATCCCGCAAAGGGTTCCTTGATATATTGGTGGGTCATGTTGCAACCTTCAATAACATGCACCCACGTCTTTTTTTGATGTGAATAGTTGTAGACCGATGTTTAGCTTAAGATTTATTATTTTGAACGTACCCACCTATTTTTCCCATGCCGGTGTACGTTTACGAAATAGTCAAAAAGTCCTTGAAAATCCATCATACAATGATGTTGCCATTTGTATTTTATAAGTAATATTAAAAGTATAGTGCGGACTAGCCCGTATGCGTATTGTTTTAGGTAAGGTGTATTCCTGTTAAAGAATATTATATATTAATCTTAAAGCAAGATGGGTTAAATTTTAATGAATTTCGAGGAGTCATCTTTAAGTATTTTAACATGAATAGAGCTTTTATAGAGTGATGAATTCAATGATTGTTGCATCAAAACAATCGATTTAAATAGTATAACTGCCAAATGATAAATTTGATGATTTTAGCAAAACCAGGTACGCAAATGATGATGAATTAATAAATTTTACACAACTTGAAGTTTATGTCTCAAAGCTAAGCTTGAGGTTAACAACATAGGAGCTTTGTACTATATAGTTTAAGTTGATATTATTTGTAACGTTCGGGTCGCTTCAACCAGTTTGTCATAGTTAATTTTTATTCAAAGTATTACCAAACTATAACGGGCACTAGATTTAGAATCTGGACCGAAGGCTGTCAACTTTCAAGCTAGAAGAAATATACTAAAGTAATTTAATACCATGGCGCTAACGACTATAATGATGATGCTCATCATCTAATAGGGCCTGTACAACAAATTATAATATTTAAAACACGGCATTAGTTGGGGGTTTAATTGCCGTATTCGTACTTTAAACCTTTCAAGCTAGTTATACATGATGGGTTTTAGCGTTAAAGTAGATTCGAACCATGAGCAGTGTAACTGAAAATCGCAGTTTGCAACCAAATAACCTTTTAAGAAATTATTTGCAAATTGGAACGCCAACACAAAATAGCAAATCAATTGATAACAGTAGCACTATTGTGTAACTAATTTGAACTTTGGTCCCTAAGCTAAGTTCTCTTAATAGGTAGGATCGGTAAGCTTATCCAAGATGATGTGATAGTTAATCTACAAACTAGAATTACTATAAATCAGGTGCTTCATTAAACCACAACCTCACACACCCTTTCGCAACCTGTCAAACCGGCTACGTGCCAGACCGGCCCACCAGACGGAGACCTGAAAAACTGGTACCTATAACACACTTTGAGCTTTTGAGCCCAAGCTGGCCAGGAAAAAAAAAATATTCCAGCCTAGATGTAATTGATGTAACCATGTCAACCATAATCAACTTACAGGCCGGTCAACTTATTTAAAACTCAATTTTTGACTCGCCTTGCATGAATAAAGATGTCTTTAACCTGCCCCCAAAACTTTAAATCTATTTGGTGAGTCTTTGATTATTTTGAAAGCACATGAGCTGCACTGCGTATCAAAAATTGGGATGCATTAGATTTGAGTTGCACAATGCATGATAGCCCTCGGTTGCTTAAAGACAATGCTGGTGCATATTCCGACATATCTACTGATTTCTCAAGCCTTTTTTATCAGCACCACCAGAAATCAATCTAAAAGAAGAAACTTTGGTTGGGTTTGCAAACGAGGTGGATCATATATAAGTGAAAAGGTCCATCCTGTTTTAGGCTTTAAAAACATTAATCACATGAAAACCATTAAGGTAAAAGTGTTATGAACTGAAGAATACAGAGAAAGTTATTACTGCAACATCGTCACAATAGTTAATTATACACGCGCTAAAAGATCATTTATTTAATCAAAGCTTGCAAAATACCTATATATAGAAGATGGACTTCATGACCAGTGCAAGAAGTATTAAAACCACTCATTTAAATTTCAATAATCAAGATCAATCATCTTTTGATGGTATAATGGATACAATGGATTTCTCTATGTTTCCTCAAGATCACCAACTTTTAGTGAATCCTTATCAACCAAGTTCAGATGAAGCTTACGTCAAGAATTTAACCGCCCAAGAAAACAATAATATAATTGATGCTCCATATAGTCATAACAATGCTTATTTAAATTCAATGATGGCTAATGAACAAGTTATTAATCTTTTCCAAAAAAATTCCATCAACCCAAACACCGATTCAGAATACAATTCTGATGATTTGATATTTTCTCAACAATCACTTCTCCAAAATGATAAATCTAATCAACTTACTGGTCTTTTCAACAATGATATATATTTTGTTAATGGATTATTAACTCCACCAGATTCTGAAAATCGTGATGTTTATTCTTTATCTTCAAGAAATTCATCATTTCAAGCTATTGATGATACTTTAAATCAACAAGTTTTAAGTTTTAATTCAGAATTTGATTCAATTCCAATCACTGAAGAAAATGAACCAGATTATTTTGGTAATGTCTATGCTGATACTATCAAACCACAATTATCATCACCTCTTCATTCACCAGGATCGGTTTTTGAAGTTCATACTCCAACTACAAAACCACATAGTGCAAAGAGAAAAAGACTTGCTTCAGCTTCAGTAATTTTAAAATCGAATAATGGTGTTACAAAACCAAATAATAAGAGAAGTAAAACTTTGAGTGATTTAAAAATCCCAACTCCAACAAATACAACACCTTCACCAATTGATTACAATCCAGCTGTTGCAAACATCCATCAATGGATACGTGTTGATACAATTACTGATGAACGCTACAAACATGTTTTAGAATTAGCTGGACAAAGAAAATTGGATAAGAAGAAAGTTGCCAAAGTTTTGGATTCTTTTAGACAAAAACACATTATGACAAAACTGAATATTATTAATGAAAAAATTGGGATAAATTCCAAGACAAATCTTGCTGGTAAGGAGGAAAAATTACCAAGATTGAATTTAAAGGAAAATGCAGATGGATTTGAAATTGTTTGTCATACTTCAAGTGGTTATGATGCTTCTGTAAAGGAGGATGAAACTGTTCTTAGCGGGCTAAGACACCTTAATATCTTGAAGGATCATATCAATTATAAAACTTATGATGAATTGGCTTCAAGTTTACAAGCAATGTTTAAGGCTAGTAATTCGAAAGATGAAAAAGTTAAGAGACCATTAAATCAATTCATGCTGTATAGAACTGCAATGGTTAGAGCAGCTAATATTTTAAAAATTGTTGAAATGGTTAAAGAAAACAAATCAACTGAACTGATGAAGATGTATGATGAATTAAAGAAGAATCCCGAATCCAAATTATTGGATGAAATTGTTGATGCTCAACCAAAATTGGATCATCATATGACTGCTCATGTTATTGCTTTATTATGGACAACTGAATCTCAAGCTGTCAAGGACCAATTTGCTCAATTTGCCAAAATTGAAAAAGAAGTTCATCTTAAAGTTTTCCCAAATTATAAATTCAATCCACAAAAGAGAAATTCAACTTCTAAATGAAGACTCATATACAAATACTAGACCTTTTCTAAATGAACTATTACAAAGAACCATTCATCACTCATAGAACATCAGATATAGAAGTTACAGCTATTAATTACACTCCTCCCCATCACTTATATCCAAACGGGTTGAGCTCTCTATTAAATCCTAAGATCATTGCTAGACATTAATTACCTGGTTTCAACCAATGAAGCTAACCAAGCAAGAATCTCAACAGTCATTATCATTATCTTTCAATATTTATTCAATTATGAAAATTCAAGTTGACCTGTTCGCTCAACTTTGAAAGCTCTTGAAAAAGACAAGAGCCAAAAAAGAACGCTAATAATGAAACACTAGTTGATTGACAATGCACGTTTAACGTTTTACAAAAGAGCTATAATTTGTAGATGGTGATGTATTTTAAATTGTACTAAAAAACCTGTCTAAAATTGTAACCATTTCCCAAATAGGCTGACCTCCATTTTCGGAAAGTGAAAATATTAATAATAATATTAATTAAAATAAATTAATTTACCCTCTTTTGAATTTTTCAGCATTGGAAAAAAATTGAAAAACAAAAAAAAATGGTAAGTGGTAAACGGTGAGGAAATAGACGAAAGTAAACTAATTGGAATTTTAATTGTTGAGTTCTGCTTTTAGAATATAAAGTTGGAGTTTCCAAGGAGTCAAGCTTGTTAGAGTATATAAAAGAACCTTGAGGACGGGGAATAGGCAAGACCATCCACATAATCATGAATAGACTAAGAAATCCATTCATGATCTCAAGATCATTTGGATATCAATGTCCAAGACTCATAAAATCATTTTCCACTACAAGAGTGGTAAAATCTGTTGAATCAGAAGGTCTTAAAGTTCTTACAGAAGAGGAAGCTGAAAAATCTGCTGTATTAGTTTCATTACATAAAAGATTAAATTTACCAAATGATTTTAAATTATCAACATTATCAAGATGTTTAACATGTCGTTCATCAAAAAATTCATTAGCTCATAATGCTGGATTAAATATATTGGGTAAGAATTTATTAAGTTATTATGTTAGTGAGCATCTATTAGTTCAATATCCAAGATTACCAACTGTTATTTTAAATACAGCTATTGATTCATATATAGGTACAGAATCATTAGCTTCAGTAGGTAAAAATGCTTGGGGTATTGAAATTGATAATACACCAGCTTTACAAAAATATTTAAGAGAAGAAGATCCATCATATGGATTAGGTAAATTAAGATTTGTACCAAAAAATCAACCACAAACTACAGAAGAAGGTGTTGAAAAAATAACTCGTGGTAAAGGTGAACTTGATCCAATTTCTGCATATGCTTTAGCAGTTAGATCTGTTATTGGTGGTATTTATGCTTCAACAAAATCTGAAAAAATTACTAAAAAATTCATTTATGATCATATTTTATCAAGAAAGCTTGATATTTCTAAAATGTTTGAATTTGAACAACCAACAAGAGAATTATCAAAATTATGTAAAAGGGAAGGTTTTGAAACTCCAATTGCAAGATTATTAGCAGAAAATGGTAGATTATCTAAAAATCCTGTTTTCGTTGTTGGAATTTTCAGTGGTGAAAATAAATTAGGAGAAAGTTATGGAGCTTCATTAAAAGAAGCAAAAATAAGAGCTTCAGTTAATGCATTGAAAAATTGGTATTTATATAGACCATTAAATCCAACAGTGCCGAGTGATGAATCTTACAAACCAGGTCTAATTGATCATGGTATTGTTATTGTTTGAAGAATGAATTTTGTCTTGCATATAACCTTGTATATATACCATACAAAAATTTACATAAAAGTTTTTAAAAATATTGTAGAATTTAGTAATCTAAACAATAGTAATAAACATAAATATAATTCCCAAGTATAAAATAAAATAAAAAAGCACTTAATGAAAGAAGTAACCAAAACATATCCTCATAAATCCCAACCATATTCATATATATCATAATTTATTCATTATCAGAAGAATCTGATTCTTCATGATATAATGATTGTTTTTCGTCAATATATTCTGGAGCAACAGCAACTTTTGATTCATAATCTTCAAATTGTGAATTAAAGGCTAATTTACGTAAATAAACCAAGTAAATAATTGTGTAAAGGAATAAACCACTTAAAACACCAGCACCAACAGCTAATAAAGCATCATTATCTTCTGCAATATTTTTAAAAGATTGTTTAAAATCAATATCTTTAACATCTTGAACTAAATCAGTAGCCCATTCTTTAGTTGATTGTAAATATTCAGAACTTGAACCCCATGATGATGTTGTTGAAGATTCAACTTGTTTTGTTTCATCTTCATGAACTAAAGTATCAGTGAATGCTTTAACTTCATCATATGAATTAAATGGACCAACAACAACACCATTATCAACTTCTTTAACTTCTGGATGACGGTTACCACCACGATGATGACCTTGTTTCTTTAAACCATTACATGGTCTTCTATGAGGACCTTTTGTAGCACGTAATTTTTTTGGTTCAACATTATGAGGTTTTGATTTATCTAAATTTTGAAATTCTGGAGAAATTTTTAATTGTTTAAAATTATCAATCCCATCTAAATTAACATTTTTAAAATCTTCAATACTAGTTATACCTTCATTATTAACTTTAACAACTCTGATATTCTAATAAAAGTTAGTTATCATTACTCATACATAAGTGATTGCGCCCCTCCATAAAATTTGAAGTAGCACAAATCATCCTTTATTTCAAATGTTAATACATACGGCATAGATTGGTAAACTTGTAGCAACAGCTAATAATGGTAAAATACTAAGAACTTTCATATTGTAATTGTCTTTTTTGTTCCTTTGATTGAATTATGTCTTGTGATTAAGGAAGAGTTTTGAAGTGTTTATTTTTGAGGAGCAAAAAAAAATCTATGAAATTCTAGAATTTCGATATCCCAAATAGGAAATAGCTCAATTGGGAAATGGTTATGGTGCGATGGGATCTATATAAATAGGTATAACCAATATTAACAATACAATTAAGGATATTAAAAGGGTATTTATTGGTTATACTGGTGTTTAGTGTATTCTACAGATCCTTGTTGCAATATATATCAGATTAAACGGTGGTTATATAGCTTCATAATACCTTGACTTGACCAGCATAAGTCCAACATAGATATTAAAGTAATAAGAAACAAAAAAGATAATATAGGAAATGACGCCAAAAGAGAACCCAATTCGTAAGCTTTCAAATAAAAAAAACAGTGTTCATTCATTCATTCAAAGCAGACATGACAATTATGAAAAAAAGAGAAAGATGATATGATAATGTAGTGGGTTTTAAACTTCCAGTTCACCCAATACTTCATCATCATCGTCATCATCCTCGACATCAATTTCATCTTCATCATCATCACTTAATGAACTGACATCACTTAATTCATCATCACTTGCTTCATCATCTTCTCCAATTTTTAAATGAGAATTACTTGCATATCTTTTAACATAATCTTTAACTTTATTTTCATAAGCTTTTTTATCATTTAATAATAAAGAAGAAGCATCACCATTTAATGGATCTGAAGGATTTGGATAACGTAATAATTGTGGTAAAAAAACTTCAAAAATATTAAATACATCAAACATTGGTGACCAAGTTTGATTTATAACATCAAGACAAACAGAACCTGAACCTTCATCAATATTTGGATGGAAAATTTTATTTTCAAATCCTATTGATGGTGATTTATATGGATATTGATCTGGTAATTCAACATGAATCTTCCATGTTCCGCCTTGAAAGGGGGCTATTATTTATTAATATTTTTTGTTCTCTAATAATTAAGAGAAACACAATACTTACTATCTTCAGGTCCTTTAAATTTAACGAAAAACTCCTGCATGCTATCATTTATAAGACTAACATCATAATCACTCATTAGACTATTGGTCCAAATGTTAGTTAATCATATTGACACAGGGTCCTTTAAAATGGCAAACTTCATACTTACAGTTTCATCACATCTGTTTCGATTCTTCTTTTTGGCGAACTAATATGAAGTTAATAAGTAAATCCCAGGTAATCAAATCAATTGACAATACTCACCTCATCTTTAATTGTGTTGTAGCTTTATCAAGATAAATGGCAAAATACGTTTCCACAAAACACACACACACACACTTTTCTTAAAGTAATTAACCTTAATCTCTTTGAATAACTATTTCAACTCTTGTTATATATAGTGATTCACTTTATAGTTTGAATTAATAAATGTATAATCAATTTACTCTTGTTTAAATGAATTGCTAAACAAAAAGGTTTTAAAAGTGGTTATGAATCAAATTAAAGAAATCAATTGTGTGACACTTTTGCTGTGGTGTGAACCAGATCACGGGGTATGTCATGTGATATAATTTAAATTACCACTACAGATTATTCATTATAACTTGTTTTATTTCTATATTACATCTTCATTCCTCCATGTCAACATCACCAGATTCTTCTGGTTGTATTGGATCTTCTTTGTGTTGAGGTTTTGTACTGGCATTTATGTTTAAATCCACTTTAAATTGTTTATAATTAACATCACTTTCATGTGAAACGATTTTAACACCATTTTCAATTTCAAATTTTTTAATTAATTCATCCGTATCATCAATTAAGATTTCATCATTTGTAAATTCAGTAGATAATTTATTTATTAATTCATTATCTTGATTTTTCTCTTGTATTAGAGATTGTTTCAATGTTTTCAATTCTTCTTGTTGTTCAGCTAATTCTTTTTGACTTTTCTCTATTAGACTCTCTAATTCCTCTTTAGATTTAGTAGTTCCTAATGATATTTTAGATTTTGAATCATCTAATAATTTGAAAGCCTTTAATATATATTCATTCTTCTCCACCAAATCCAACGCAATCAGATTCTTCAATGTTATAGTCTCTATAGCATCCTTATTCGTTATAGGCACTGCACTAGCTTGTGATAAAGTCATTATTATCTTTGTGTGTTTGTTTATAATTGAATTAATGTTGTTTTTAATTATCGTGTTGACTTTTTTTCTTAAAAATTGTCCAAAAAACGTTTTCGCGAAATGATAATCACCCTGATTTTACCAAATTTAATTTATATCAATTTGGACTTCCAATCAATGGTTTTCTCTAAATCAGTGGTTTTAATATTAACTGTATCTATTGAATCGAATGGTACAGATACTAATCCTAAATCTCTCTTGTTCAATTTACCCTGTTGTATCGAATACTCAATAACGTTATTCATCAACAAGTTTGGTTTATTATCAAGAGCTAATAATATTCCAACAAATTCTCTTTGATCTTTTGCCTTTATTTTCAATTCAGAGCCAATGATATCCCCCGTAGCTAAGATATCAATATCTGACATGCCCTTTTAATAATTTATTTAACTTTCAGCTGTAAAGATAGCAAATTTATTTATCAGATTAAAAAACTTGATGGTTGTTTTTGAAAAAAGCTTCGTAATTTAATCACAAAACGAATTCGCGTCGTTAAAATTCGCCAATAAAAGTGAGGCCGCCAATTAACGAAACGACAAGAGCCAAGATGAGTTGAATAATTGTGACAAAAGGTACGTTGTTATAGATTGGCATTATAATGATGATTTAAACAATAGAGATGGAGTTGTTGTGAGATTGTGGGATTATGAGATTATGAGAGTGTTGATTGATATCGGATAGTTAATTCATGATACAATCTAATTTCAAGGAACCAGTGCATTATACGAATATTATTACGGAGCAAGTAAAGCTGGTTGCAACATCTAGATTAATTTTGATTGAAATTTGGATTAAATTATTGTCGACTAATAGTTAATTATCGGGGATATTAATGATATACAACCAGTTGTTATCCCTGCAACCAATTCATCTCCCCCAGTTCGCCGACAATAAGAGTCAAACTGTGTCATTTAATTCATCAAAGGCGAACTTCTAATCACTTCAAATATATATCCCACTAATTGTACCAATTTTCGTCTGGAATAAATTTAGAGTATTTAAATAACTTATAATCCAATTTTTTCACGGAAGTGAGCGAGAATTTTCATCAAATGGCATTATTTTTTTTATTCGATGCTCGAAAGTGTCTGATAAGGTTTTTTTTTGATTGTTCCGTGCCCAATTTGGAAAGGTACTTCGTTACTCATCGGCGAATAGAAAATCATTATCAATCAACTTAATTACCAATAGGCAAAGAAAAATAAACCCTTTAACTGCAAGATGATCTTATAATTCATACGATAAGAAATGTTACTTGATGATCAATGAAAAAATTCGTATCGAAGCGAGATAAATTTTGATTATATATTTCAAATCATTTCTACAACTTGGAAAGAATTGACTATATAAAAATACCAAATTATCCAACCAAAATGAAATCAACTTCATCAAGTGATCAAAGTATCAATAACAACAACAATAATACAAATACAATGTCTGAAGAAAAAATTCAAACATCTGTTAATTCAGATACTGTTGATTATAAAAGTGGTGAAGTTTTAACAACTTATGTTTCACCAGTTACTGGTAAATCTCATATTGTTGATGCTGATGAAGCAATGAAAATTGCACAAAAATTAGAAGGTCAAGAAATTACACTTGATTCAAAAGCTGATAGAAAATTAGTTAGAAAAATTGATTTTTATTTATTACCATTAGTTTGTTTTCTTTATGCATGTCAATTTATGGATAAAACAACAAATTCTTATGCTGCTGTTATGGGTCTAAAAACTGATTTACATATGAAAGGTACAATGTATTCATGGTCAGGTACTGCATTTTATTTAGGTTATTTAGTTTTTGAATTTCCTGCAAATTTATTATTACAAAGATTCCCATTAGCTAAAACAACTGCAACTTTTATTTTCATTTGGGGTGCACTATTATGTCTTCATGCTGTTCCTCAATATGCTGGATTTATGACTTTAAGAACTTTATTAGGTGTTTTTGAATCTTCAATTAGTCCTGCAATGGTTTTATTAACTGGTCAATGGTATCGTAAAGAAGAACATTTTATTAGAACTGCACTTTGGTTTGCATGTAATGGATTTGGTATTATAATGGGTGGTGCAATTGCTTATGGTTGTGCAGAACATAGTTCTACTTATTCAATTGAAGGTTGGAAAGTTTTATTTATTGTTACTGGTTTATTAACAATTGTTTTATCAATTGCATTTTTTTTCCATATTCCTGATACTCCAGCTCAAGCTTGGTTTTTAACAGATCAAGAAAAATTAATGGTTGTGGAAAGAATTAGAACAAATAAACAAGGTTTTGGTAATAAACATTTTAAAAAATATCAATTTATTGAAGCTTTAACTGATCCAATTACTTGGTTATATGGTGCTTTTGCAATTGCTTCAAATATTCCAAATGGTGCTTTAACTAATTTTGGTAGTATTTTATTACTTGATGATTTTAAATATACTACAAAAGAATCATTATTAATGAATATGCCATGTGGTGCTGTGGAATTTGTTGGTTGTATTGGATTTTCTTTATTAAGTTTAATTTTCCCTCATAGAATGGCTATTTCATTTGCTTCAATGGCTGTTGCATTTGTTGCATCTTGTATGTTGGCATTTGCTGATCAAAATGCTAATGCTAGACTTGCTGGTTATTATTTACTTTATGTTTATCCAACTACAACTATTTGTGCTTTATCATGTTTCCAATCAAATACAGCTGGTCATACTAAAAAAATTACAACTACTGCACTTTATTTCATCTTTTATTGTGTTGGTAATATTATTGGTCCATTTACTTTTACAGATGCTCCTTATACAAGTGGTAAAATTGCAATTGTTGTTTGTGATGCTATTTCATTAGCTTTAATTTTAGCAATTTATTTCACTTATTGGATTTCAAATAAAAGAAAAGATGCTAAAATGGGGGAAATTGATTTAACTGAATTTAATCAACTTGAAAATCCAGAATTTGCTGATTTAACTGATAGAGAAAATCCAACTTTTAGATATTGTTTGTGATTCAGCTTCAGAATATCAATTGGACATTTATTGTCCATTTGGGATAGATAACTTGTACTTTCTTTATGGTTTTTTTTATATTACGTTAATATAATATAACACTTTATGCTTGATTGATATGTAAGACCAAATTCAATAGATTCCACTTACGACCCGACCACCTTATCCACTTTAATTTGTCTTGATCTTTTTATACTTGAGACATGTTAAACCGTTGAAGTTATTTAGTACTGGGTATTTACAGAACGATTTCGCGGATTTTAGACAATTTGATTCTGGCTACCAAAAACATGCTTAATTAAAAGATGAGGTGATGAATTTAACCAGTTTAGCTTACGGTGAAGGTATCATCTTAATTTAGGACCTATTGGGTAATGCCTTCCGTGTATACCGATGTGTGTGCGTATGTTAAATAAAAGATTTACAGTGATGAGTATATTACTCTAACTGCACGACGTTATTTTCGAAGTTCATGAATATTGTCTGGTTGAGATCTTATATGTCCATTGATACCAGGTATTAAATACTTATAATAAGTCAACTAGCTATGTCAAGATACGCTTTGTCCATAACCTAATGGTGTGAGACAGCGGAACGGAGATCTCCTGCTTACGATAAACCATCATGCTTTACAATAGAGTGTACTATTTGAAAGGTGGAACCATCTTTAAAGTTGAGAGAGACACCAACTTATACACTTTGTTTTAAAATGTGTATAGTTTTTCCGAAGATGATGAATTCATTAATTATTCGGGGTTTGGCTGAAGAAATTACATAGACAATCAATTAATGTGTGTGTGTCTATCTCTTTAAGATTGACTGCCTTGTCGTAAAATGTTGGAAAGGGTTTTCGCTTAATTTAAACAAGAGAGACACTCTTGTTTGAATAATAATCTTGCCCAACCAATATTCTGATATCTTGACCCGTACCTAATTAGATAATTGAACATCATGAACGGCATGATGATTACACTTCATTCTTCCGGTTAGTTAATTGAGCCATTAAAGCTGAATAGTACAAGCATAAAGAACCCTGGAAAGTAGTATCACCCCAGGTTGGTAAGTACGAAGCTTTCGGCTCACTGTCAAGCTGATGCTCATCAGACAGCTGATCATCCTTTTACAGCCGAGGAATTCGTCCAAGCAGCCATAACAAATTACCCACATATGATCAATTGACTTCAATAGTACATAATCTTTTACAACCAGTAACATTTGTATCATCAATTCAATACTTATACACCTTGTCCCAAAACAGCAACATGGGTCTGTGTTTTCCAGATGTGGAGTGCATCTTTACCCTTTCGGGCCCCAGACAGAGGTGCTGTCTGCCTAGCTCTGACCAGCTCCCGCCTACTCTGTTTAGTCTGCCTGTCTAGTCTGCCTGTGCGTGGCCCCACCGCTGCCTCCCACAGAGTTGTCATCAAAAGTTTCCCCCCATAAAATTATCAGCTGCTTCTTTCATCATGAAAACTCTTTCCAATCATCTCCTCAAGCTACAACCAATTGGTTCCCCTTTGTCCACTTGTTCAATCTTTTGGAACTCATCTCCCATCTACTTCAATTGAATAAAGGTCCATTCTCCCAAGAAAGTACTCCAAGTTAGACAATTGCTTATAACCTAGATTACTTTTGAAACAAAAAGCGCTCCCCTTTTAGCCTATATTAATCACACCATCAAGAACAAAATGGCTAGAGATATCAAAAATCATTTACTTTTCGAAGTTGCTACTGAAGTGGCAAACAGAGTTGGTGGTATTTATTCTGTCTTGAAATCAAAAGCTCCAATCACTTCGCAAGAATACAAGGATCGTTACACCCTTATTGGTCCCTTAAATTATGAAAGTGCCGCCGTTGAAGTTGAAGAATTAAAAGTTACCGACCCTGCATTGAAAACAACTTTGGATTCAATGGGCTCAAGAGGTATTAGATACCTTTATGGTCGTTGGTTAATTGAAGGTGCTCCAAGAGTTTTATTATTTGATGTTGGTTCTGCAGGTCATCATTTAGATGAATGGAAAACTGATCTTTGGAATATTAGTGGTATTCCTGCTCCAAATGGTGATACTGAAACAAATAATGCCATTTTATTAGGTTATCTTGTTGCTTGGTTTTTAGGGGAATTAGTTTATCATGATCGTGAACGTGCAGTTATTGCTCATTTCCATGAATGGTTAGCTGGTGTTGCATTACCACTTTGTCGTAAAAGAAGAATTGATGTAACTACAATTTTTACAACTCATGCAACTTTATTAGGTCGTTATCTTTGTGCTGGTTCTGTAGATTTTTATAATAATTTGGCAAATTTTGATGTTGATGCAGAAGCTGGTAAAAGAGGTATTTATCATCGTTATTGTATTGAAAGAGCTGCTGCTCATTCAGCTGATGTTTTCACTACTGTTAGTTTAATTACTGCTTATGAATCTGAACATTTATTGAAAAGAAAACCTGATGGTGTTTTACCAAATGGATTAAATGTTGTTAAATTTCAAGCTGTTCATGAATTTCAAAATTTACATGCTGTTAAAAAGGAAAAAATTAATGAATTTATTAAAGGTCATTTTTATGGTCATTATGATTTTGATTTAGATAATACTTTATATTTCTTTATTGCTGGACGTTATGAATATAGAAATAAAGGTGTTGATTTTTTCATTGAAAGTTTGGCAAGATTAAATTATAAATTAAAAGAAAGTGGATCTAAAATGACTGTTGTTGCATTCATTATTATGCCTGCTTCAACTCATTCTTATACTGTGGAAACTTTAAAAGGTCAAGCTGTTATAAAAGCTTTAGAAAATACTGTTAAAGAAGTTCAAAATTCAATTGGTCATAGATTAATAGAACATTGCTCAAGATATCAACAACATGGTAAAGAAGTTCCAGGTTTAGATGATTTAATTAGTCCTTCAGATCGTGTTTTATTGAAAAGACGTGTTTTTGCATTGAAAAGAGATAGTTTACCACCAATTGTTACTCATAATATGAGTGATGATGCAAATGATCCAATTTTAAATCAAATTAGAAGAGTTGGATTATTTAATAATCCAAGTGATCGTGTTAAAATTATTTTCCACCCTGAATTTTTAAATGCAAATAATCCAATTTTACCACTTGATTATGATGAATTTGTTAGAGGTTGTCATATGGGTGTATTCCCTTCATATTATGAACCTTGGGGTTATACACCTGCAGAATGTACAGTTATGGGTGTACCAAGTATTACAACAAATTTATCAGGATTTGGTGGATATATGGAAAATTTAATTGAAAATTCATCAGATTATGGTATTTATATTGTTGATAGACGTATGAAATCTGTTGATGAATCCATTGATCAATTAACAAATCAATTGTTTGAATTTTGTCAAAAAACAAGAAGGCAACGTATTAATCAAAGAAATAGAACTGAAAGATTATCAGATTTATTAGATTGGAAACGTATGGGATTAGAATATGTTAAAGCAAGAAATTTAGCTTTAAGAAGAGCTTATCCAAATTTATTTAATGATACAATTAATGGTTCATCAGGTTCTGCTGATAATTTATTTAATTCAAAAATTAAAATTTCAAGACCTTTAAGTGTTCCAGGTTCACCAAGAGATCGTAATAATATAATGACTCCAGGAGATTTAGGTTCTTTACAAGATGCTCAAGTTACTGATGATTATTTCCAATTAGCAACTAATCCAGATGGTGGTGAACAATATGATAATATTTCTTTATCATTAGGTGAAACTGAAGAAGGTAAATAATAACCTGATCAAATTAATCATTCATTCGCTAATTATTCATCTTGCTATCAATTTTTAAACGCTATATTGATTCACATTATTCAGTTCTTAAGGTTGTCATGCATGTATTGTATCATGATATTATATTCACACTCTTTTATTACTATTTTCAATCATTAATTAATTCAAGTGTGTATTAAAATTATACTTTGTCATTATAAGTCATTTTCAGTTCAATTTTATTTAGCCGTTGTAGCACTGAACAAAGCTTGTTATTTTAAGGGCTGCCCTATATAAGTTTTTACATAAAGAAAATTGGCTAGGATTTCAACGTTGTACAAGGTTAACTTGAAATCTGAGTATCCGATTGGAGAATTTGACTCCTAATTACTGTTGATGTTTAATGTATACTCATCAGCTTGTTAGCTATGTATTAAATCTTAAACTACGTGGAGCGTGGCGGTGAGTTTGTTTTTGTACTATGTACGATATCAGGATATGCAATATCAACAATTACTTTGCAGATTATTATTTTTTTACCCAAATTCACACGGGAAGCCATCAGCTTCAATCAAGATTTATTGAACTTCGTTGGTCATGTTCATTAATTGAACCAATTGCTTCTAAAGGCTTAGATACTGTTTAAAGATCTAAGTGTGTACTTTGGCTTAGTTGCATTTTAAGCAAATGGGTACTGTATCGTAAATTGTTTATATGCCAAAAGAAGATAAGGTCTAGACATTAATTTTACAGGGTCCTTACGGAACTATTGAGATGGCTTATATTAAGCACCACGTTAATTAACACCAAGATCCATATATACCGAATTGTGTATATACATTCGTTCTATTGATTAACTTCAACACCCCAAATTGAACTAATTTATTCACTTTTGTTCAATTGAGTATTGTTGGTTATTCTGAGCTATGTGTCAATGTAATTAACAGCACAAGAACTCTAAATACATTCTACAATGTATAAAGAGGTAAATCAGGTGGTGACGATTGACATACGTTGAGAATTGGATTCTAAATTATTATTAATCATAATAGATGATTGATTTCATTAACGTATAACATAACTTTTGGTCAAGGGTATACTAGTTAGTCCCAAATGATGCCAATTGTACAACCTGGTTCAATCATTATAACGTAATTACACCAACAGGAATCTCGATCTAATAAATACTATACATTGTACTCTACTGTAATTGAATTGACCCCCATTTCACATAGTATACTCACTCTTTAAATAACTAATTATACGTCTCCAATCTATAACGTCATGATCTAAATAAGGGTTCTATCATTATCCCTTCACAAGTTACTCAATATACAACTAGCATTCATATAAGCTATAGCCACACAGATGGATTCTTACGTCAGAGTGTACAAATAGGAATCAGCCATTTCTTCACGTGTCATTTAACAAACATATCTGGCTTAGTCAGCTCTTGAATCATTGTGCATTTGTTAAATAAATTTAATTAAAATTGTTCCTGGAATTTGATAATTTACACTATAATAAGTTCTATAATGTATCAAGGCAATGCTGATTAATAGGAACACTAATCTAACATGTTAGATAACTGGAATTTCAAAAATAGATTGCATGGAATATTAATAACTTAACCAATTTCTAGATTGACGGACACCACAATGTGAAATTTCAACAAAGGCGATGAGCTGTGAAGATTACATAACTGAAATGTCCTTGTAAATCCGGTGTGACCACAACTTGGAATATCGATCATAATTCTACATCAAGCTTTTAATAATTAGTGTATATATCCATTAAAATAATTATCATATCATAAGTAAATTAGAAGAAAAAAAAAATCAGATATCTTCAACCTTATAATCTAGATATAACTTACATAAAAAACGTCATGTAAACTTTTAACAATACCTTCAACTTCCTCTATCAAAACTTATAATTAGATGATGCAAATAGATTCAAATCATATAATAATATTATCATTGTCAAAAGTTGATCATAGATATAGTAAAAACAATGTGTGTAAAAAACCAAAACATAAAAAAGCATTGTAAAATCAAAACACTCAAACCAGAACAAAAACAAAATATATTCTATCAATTCATTTCCTCACCCCCCAATCAATGTACAAGTATTAAAATAATATCACCTCTAGTTGTTATTTCTTCAAATCATTAAATTATTTTGAGATCTCATATTATTAGCTTCATTAAAAATTTCATTACCATCAGTGCCTAAAAATAATCCAGTTCCAACTTCATTATTTGAAGAACCACCATTATTTAATAAAGCATAATCACCATCACTAAAACTTAAAAAATCATTAGTTTGATCTAATGGAGATTTATTTAAAACATCATAAAATTCTAATGAATTGGTATTTGAACCTTTAACACCATTAAAATCAACATCATCAACACTTGAAGGTGGTGTTAAAAGTCTTGAAACTTCAGCATCAACAACAGCACCATCTATAGATGGCCATTGATTATTTTCAACAGGATCAATTGACAAGGTGGAAAATTCAGTACCTGTAGATACTGAAGAATCTCTATGTTGTTCAGGTAATGGAACTTGTAATTGTTGTTGAACTGGAATTGGTTGTTGTTGTTGTTGTTGTTGTTGATGTTGTTGGTATGAAAATTGTTGTGGTGGTTGTTGTAATTGAATAGATAAATTATCATTTGTAAATGGAATAAAATTAGAATTAATATTAGTAGTGTTTGATAAAGTATCTTTAAAATCTGATAAATCCAAACTTAAAGTTCCCAAATCTAAACTATGATGTCTATATGGAGCCATATTAATATCCAAACTATTTTTATTTAAATCAAGGAAATCTCCACCTGATGGTAACTGAGAATTCACACTAATATCTTGTTGAACACTTGGTGCAATTGATTGTGGTATAGTAGTTGAAGCTGTTGGAGCTGCAATTGGAGCAGTTGGTGCAACATCATCTTCAATCATAGCACTCTTTTTTGGAGCTTGGAAATTATTTGAAACTTCAGACATTGATTTAAAATGAGAACGTTGTCTTTTAGTTGGTGGACGATCATGATCTTTAATAAATTTCCAACATTGATCACCATAACTTTTTGGTGTTAAACCAGTAACTGATTTGAAAACACGATGGAAATGCCATGGTGATAATTTTGATTTAGAAGCCAATTCTTTAAAGCCCAAAACACCACCTCTTCTCTTCTTCTTACCTCCAGCTTGAGCAGATTCTTCCCCTTGTTTAGTTATTGATAAAGCTGCAGCTGCGGCAATATGACGACAAGCCAATTCAACCAGTTTGATATGTTCAGATTCATTTCTAGTCAATTGACGATCATAATGACCATTGTTGGTATTAATTGAAGGTACACTGAAAGCACGTCTCTTTAAATCATTTGCATCATCAGTAAAACCAATAGAATAATTAATGGATTCAATAGTAATCTTGATTAATGGAAGATCTAATTGAGAATTTGGATTTGTTGGATCACAATGATCACAAGCTTCAAATCCCATTGCAACAGCTTGATTTGCATCAAATAAAAAACTAACATCATCCTTTGTTGAAACTTTAGGATAATGATCACAATTTGGACGACAAACCTTATTCATCTTCTTGTTACAACAGACAAAAGCAGCAGTTGCAAAAGGATCAGAGAACTGGTAAGCTTCATATCTTGAATTATCTGAATTGTAAGTTGTAGTTGGTTGAGACATTATTGGTTATTGGTTCCTGAGTATTAATTATATTGAACAAATAATAGATAAAATTGGGGTATAGCCAACTTGGTAATACTGTGTGTGTATATGTGTGTTGAATGGATGAATAGATATAAATTTGGTACAAATATCTAATTCAATCCAAAGGTTTTATTATGATAATCAATAGATATTCAATAAAGAAGTGATTGAACACATTAATTATAATTGTTGAAAATTGATGCAATTCAATACATTTATATATAAAAACTCCAAAGAAATTGGTAGGGGTCAGATACATAAGAAGGTTTATACAAAAAAGTTTAGAGAGATTCGTATGCGCACACAATAGAAGGTCTGCTTTTAAAATAGCTGCATAATATGACATAATGGAATAGTCCAGACATGGCATCAAGGATGATGCAGTTAAACGTAATTCAAGACAAAACGAAATGGGACAAAAGAGGCAGGGCTATAGCTTTGAAGTTTGTACCCACTTTTTAATTTTAGAGTTGAAATAAGAAAATATGTTGTCTCATTGATGCAATTAATTCATGCATTTGAAAATTTTAAAAAGAATGTCTTGCATATGATACATGATGAGGACATTTATAAAATAGATTTGTAATGATATGTAAAGAGTTGAATATAAAGGTATTTAACCGGGACCTTTCATAATTAGATCATGGTACTAATTATATAAATACGCATTCTAAGTAGACAGATTGTTCCTGAGAGCCTCAATAGATCTAGATGTTCAAAAATCATGATGAGATGTTGAGCCAACAGCCCTCCACTCTCTCGCGACGTGGTGGTAGTTTCCGTCTGGGTTCTCAGTTTTAACCCAATCTACATTGATGTCGTTGATATTTCATGTATGCACTTGTACAAAGGAAAACAGTGGAGAAGGGATACCCTTGTTAAAACAAATTTATACAGTGTAGAAGCTAGAATTACAGATTATTCTATTTAGGTAATGGATATAAGTACGTTAAGGATCGAAAATCTGTTTGGTAAGGCCGTATTTAATACTTTCAACATATATTAATGATTAACTAATTTTTACTTAAGTATAGATGTATGGTTAAATATGTAATCTTTTGGTGGAATTCTGTGGAACTTTTAAAATTATGCACATGACACATAATAATTATATAACAACATTTCCGTTATACGTTAAACACATATTAACAAAGTAGCAGGTACATCTGCGTAGTTAGCTAGGATAGTAGCATCGCCATATAGTTAATTAAGAAGCTATTTCAATCAACTTGTCAACGTTTTAATTTCATGTTTTAGACTAGCAGCAGCTTCGTATTCAAGCGTATGTCGGAGTTTTTTATCAGCCCATGATTTAAAACATAACCCCGGTCGACAACAGTTCGATACCTGAACGAGTATCAATCAAATTCCTCTTTCTTTAAAATTTAATCGTATAATGATTTTTCAGATCTAGTATGTACCTCAATTGAAAATGGATCAATTAATACCCAGAGTGGCTTCAAAGTCAATCTAATTAAGAATTTAATTACCTTTAAAGTATTAACACGTCTTTACTTATCTCACATATGATTGGAAATTAAACTAGGGGACCAAAACACACCTTATCAAATCAACTACATTCAAAATGTCGTTATACACGTATAGATCATTTCTCATAATAAACATGTACGTCTAGATATTTTTTAAACCACCATGAGTTGTCTTATAATAATAAAATCAGTACAGAATTGAAGTCCAAGCTATGTCCGTTCATCGCTAGTTGTATTAAATAAACGTTCTTTGATCCCTTTTTTAATGTCTAGTGTCAATTACTCATTCCATAATAATTTATCCATGTCGTGAAGTTTGTTTCTCTTGTGATAAAAATAGCTATCCTATTTTTTAAAAAGATACTAACTCTTGATAGTTTAGTTTACAGCATTGTTTCGCAATATAGCATAAACTTAGAGTATCTCTTTTATTGTTAAAGAATTGTAGTAATTTCGCATCAAATGGTGTTTTTTAGGAAAAATTTTCGGCTGGACTGGGCCATCGGTTTTTGACAGACTCTATATCCCGAGACGTGCATGTACCTGTGCTTCTAATTACGATTGGTGGTTTACTTAATTTTGGTTAAGAAGATTTTATATTGGTTAAAAGTGAATGAATAGTAGTTATTGAAATAGTGTTGTTTTGATGTGAGTATATTGGTTTTAAGTTTGTTTGTATTGGGATTCTGGGTTTTGGTGGAGGATCAATTCGGACAATTGTATCATCAATTAATGTATTGGTGATGTTTTCATTTGCATTAATCAACTAGTCAGTCTTGAATGAATTGATGACAAGTTCAACGTACGTGTTTTATTATATGTTTCTCGATCTCCGAATCATCTATTACATAGTAAGATATAGTCTACTAATACTGCTGCTGCATATATATATACTGATGACTGGACGTGGCTGCTTATTGAAAACGTTTGATCTAAAAGAAGTTGTTTCATCTAGATGGTGAACAACATTTGATTTAGTCGAAACATAATATTCAAAATACGAACTGAACTAAACTACAAAATCGAAATTCCTTGGAGAATAATCCTAATGATTCAAATATTAATCATTTCTTTCTCTTAAAAAGCACTTAATCCCTATCACTTTTCCAGATACCTACTATGTATGTCCAAATTCTGGGAAAGTATATTTAAAAGCACCTTGAAATTGATTTAATTCTCGGATTGTAATTATATTAAAGGAATAAAACGCCCTCTAAACAAACTTATTTCATCTGTGATGTTTTATAAGCCAAAGTGCTGAATATAACGTAACTGTCCGGACTATTAAAATTCCTAATTACACTAGTATAATAGCCATCATGATTAAAACTTAATTATACATTATAAGATTCACCTTCACTGAAATGCGTCAAGCTGGAATAGCTTATTTTTCCTATAGTTAAATAACTAGAACAAATTCTATTTAGGTCTACTCCGTGCCTTTGTGACGCCATATGCTTAAAAGATTGATCCAAATTAGGAAACTGAATAATTGATAAAGGCTATATAATGTTTATTCTTTTTTAGTTATCAAAAATGCCTAAATTGTACTGATAGCTACGGCTAAACTTAACAAATTGAAATCAATTGCTTGATCCTGGGTTAATACCTACAATTGATTATAATAGGAACAATGCTAAACTCTTATCATCAAATTCATAGCCATGTAGCTTAAAACGGCTTAAAAGTTCACAATTAATACAACAATTGGTATTAGCTTCGTATCTGTTATACCGGCGCCTCAATAATATTGCTCAATCCAATCCAAGTACCTGATTAACTAATTTGAGTTTATTTAATATTAGATGTATATTTTTCTAGGCTTCTATATGCTCAAATACTTATATCATACTAACAACACTAGTACTACCCTCTATCGTTTGCAACTCCTCTGTTTAAAGAATCTACAGAAGAACGTCATGATTTAATCCTAGTGAAAATTTTAGATAACATTCCTTAGGTATACGTTTCTACTTAACATTGTACTAGTTTACTAAATTTCACTTCAAATACCCTTAAGTTGAATTGTGTGTATACAAATTAATTCTCGAGACGTTAGATTGGTGATGTATAAAGTTGAAAGAATTCGATGGAACAATTTCGTTTTTGATAAATGTACATACATCTCCGCCTAAATACGCAGCTCCAATTGAATCGAAAACGATCTCCCATCAACCTGCATCAATGTCGTCAAATCTAGGTGAGCTCATGAAACCATTAATAATTCAAGAATTTTATGTAAAGGCTAATGTAGTGTTTCTAAGCAATTCAAAACCCACATGTTAAGTTATATTATATCATATTTGATTATCTTCAAATATATTGTGTAACCTCTCAATAAGTTGTGTCTTTAATAAGTGTAAAAACCTAACAATAACTCTTCTGGGTCGTGTCCCCCGACACTTGCATTGCCTCAATTGTCCTTTTTGGACGTTAAACACACTAAAATACTATGTGAGACATCAAAAGGTGAGACAACCCACCCCTCTCTGTTTTTTACCTGATCGAAGACGCATCTTTATGCTGTCTGTATGACGGAACAAGATATGCAGATGCAGACACCTATCAAGATTTTAAAAGACAAATCCATAATTTGTATTATTACATCAACAATAGAATCAATTATCATCATTTTTTAAACTATTCAGGTCAAATTTAATTGGAAACACGAGTTTATAGAACACCAACTCAACTTGTTGAAGATTATAAAAACAAATTTAAATCATTGAATTATACACAATTGATATTGAAATTATTACCAAATGTCGTGGTTTTAATAGAAGAATCCTAATGGAGGCCACTTTGGTTTGATATCTTGAATTTTTATTGAAGTTGCCCGATTGTATGATGACACCCGTACGCCATAATTACCTTGTTTAGACTTATAACCCCATTAACTGGAGGTATAACCCTCATCTACTCTTTCAATACGTAATTAAATCAGACGTAAGCCATATTGAATATTGGAGAATTGAGAGTGTTATTCTAGCCTTAATACTAACGGAACATGGATCAGTCCAATCGGATATGATTGAAACAACCATTAATCAATTGGGGTAGTACTAGTACGGTAATTACGAATATCGTGATTATATTAATGCAATACTATAGCAAGATAACTTTAGGAATCAATGACACAATGATCATCTTGGCCATTACTCTATCATGATTTTATAACAAGCAATTGTCCAAATAATAAAGTGATATTATTCGTTTGTGTCAGGTACAACACGTTAACATCTAGGGACAGTACTAATGTACTTGTTGTAAATCAATTGATTAAATCAAATTCTAGATGCCAACAATTAATCAATTGACACATAAGCTGATACCATTACAACACTATCTATATTATATATCTATATTATCAAACCATTAATGATTACACTTATAATACTACAATCAAATCAACCAACCAAAATGAATATAAAATACTCTATTAATACTTATATTGGTACGGCCACGTGGTCCGGAACTAAGAGAGAAAAAAAAAAATATATTGATTGAAAATATAATCAATGTAAACATGCCACTTGTATGAATTAAGCTGGCGGTTACGCAATCGGTGTTTTGAAGCTATATTGTCAATGTCAGAGGATATAATAGAATTGGTGAAGCGACATGGGAGTACTCATTTTGCAAATTTAAAAATTGGTCATTTTCTATTCTTTTTAACAATAATTAATATAATTGGTATTTATTCATTACAAAAAATTTATCTATTAAAATGGTCCAGGACTGGAAGATCAACTACATTTAATAAAGTTGTTTCAATTCCAGATTATATTAAAATAATAATATGGAGTTTCATAATATTAGGATTAAGTTTTTATAAATTTAAACCATCAACACAACTTAATGTATTTATTAAAAGATTGGGAAGATTTGCATATTTATTATTACCACTTGATATCTTCTTTGCATTTAAACCAAATCCATTACCAAATATTTATTATTTGGAATTTGTTTTCCTTCATAAATGGTTATCAAGAATTATTGTTTTATTATCATTTATTCATGGTTTAATGTTTGTTATTAAATGGGCTAAAATTGGTGAATTTTTTAAATTCTTCAAGGTATTAAATTTTCTTGGTGTTTTAGCTATGATTGGATTCTCTATAATAATACTAATTTCATTAAAACCAATAAGGCATAGATTTTATAAAATTTTCTTTACAACTCATTTAATTTTAGCTTGGATTTCACCTTTTTTATTACAATATCATGCAAGACCTGGAGTTACTCCATATACTTTTTTAATTATTTTATTATTTATTATTCAAATTATAACTAAATTTTGGAAATCAAAAGATTTAAAAATTGAAATTATTACATCAAATGGTTCAAATCTTCAATTAATTAAATTTTCAAATGAATTTGGGTTTAAATGGTTACCAAGTTCTCATATAAGATTATCAAATTTTTCTAAAAAAAATCCATTGACTTATTTATTACCAACACATCCTTTTACAATTGCTTCAATTCCAAATGAATCAAACATTAAATTAATTGTTAAAAAGACAAATTTAACTTTAAAGCCAAATTTAGAATATTCAATTTCAGATCCATATCCTTCATTACATTCAAATTTTTTTAAAACTGCAGAAAATGTTTTATTAATATCTGGTGGTTCAGGAATTTCATATTCTTTAGGAATTTATCAAAATCTCTTAATGAATAATTCTACAAATGTTACATTAATTTGGATTTTAAGAAATAAATCAGATTTATGGATTCTTGATCATTTTAAAATTAAAAAAATTGATATTTATATAACTTCAGAAATTTCAAAAACTGATGATGATTATTCTGGTGAAGATGAACAATTATTAGAAAGTTTAGATAATTTAGATGATGATGAATTTGAATTAGAAAATCTTGATGATGATAATGATGATCCATTTGATGATATGAATGAAATTGGAAATAATGTTCAATCACCATTTAAAACTATTAAATTTGGTAGACCAACATTAAATCAATATGCAAATTGTGTTAATCCATTTGATAAAGCTAATAATTGGGTTATAAGTTGTGGTACAAGAAATTTGAATAAAGATTGTCAAAGTTGGGCCAAAACGTTAAAAGTTAGATTTCATAGTGAAATTTTTGAATTGTAAATGATAAAGAAAGATTATGTTTTATCGATTCTTTTGTTCTAGATCTTATTATTGGAAGTGAAATTTTAGGTTTTTGGTTTGGATATCTATTTGGTGATTAATTGTTTACGCGTCGGCTTTTAAAGGAACATTAATTATAATATGATTACGCATACAAGTGAATATTGTGGACCTCGTAGAGATGGTGACCTCAATATAATTAATAGTACCTTCTAACGACCATTATAGCGGAAATTCTTTTGACTGGAAACCCATTGGTTCTAATAATAGTGATCTCACTAATTAACATGGTACTGTATCGTACTTTTCATTTCTTCTATGTTGATGACGTCTACCACCATGGAAATTTTTTTTCATTGAGTACAAGGTTATTCAAATTGCATGTTCCTGAAGTCACTAAATCTAGTTTCATAAAGTGTCCCTTCCTAAGCTTCAGATATCGTTACGAAATACCAATACAAATAATCCTCACATCGATACGATATATAATAAAAGATCATGTAGATATATGTATATACACTAGATACACTATTCATCGACAAGTTAAGCTAAACTCTATTAATTATGTCTCATGAAATATATGGGTAATAATATTTATTAGGTACTGCGATGAGCCTACTCCCCAAGATCAAAACTTTTTATCGGTCATTCATGTCCCTGTAATACGACCTACCTGACACCATGGATATTAAAGGACTTAATCAATCAATTGTACTTATTGATCTTTTAATCCAAAAACGTCTAAAGCTGAATTTATTTAACCGCAATTTTTCAATATGCACAATCAAACACGCTCACAAGTCACATTGAAAGCGAAAAAAATGTCCTTTTGATAGCGGACACCAACAATTACTTTTTTAAATGTTATCGAAAACACACTGTCTATATCATCTTTTAAATAAGTATCGGACATATTACTGATTATTGATAATGGCGAGTATTTGATTGACTGCGTTATTGATGAAGTATTTAATGTACAGATTTAAGAATTAGAGTCTTTACATTGTTCTGGGTGTAACTTCATGGTTTGGGAAAATGTCAATTTTGCAGATTTTCAACAGGTTCCATTAATTTAACAAAGGTACTGAATTTGTGGATCAGATTATCAATTATTAGTGGTCAGCTATATATACGATATATTCACATACACTAATACATACAATAGTATGTTACATACCTACACCATCATGAAATTTCTGGAATTTTCCAATGAATGGTTCTTCTAAAGGGTCAATCACTTAGCATGATCATCAACTATACCTTGAAAAGAGTACTAATTAATTAATTAACGTTGAATATGTTGAATATAGAGGATTTATCAAATCTCGCCATTCACATATACCCGTACATTAGCAGCCATCGCATGGTTATTCATTAATTTCAAATTAAACACTTAGCTGGGCATGCTTCAAACAGTTTTATTTGAATACGAAGGTGGTGCATTATATTGGAATTTGAGGTGCGGTGCCACAAATTTCAACAGTTTTAGTCGAATGAATATTAGTATAAAAAAAACATAACTTGTGGATTTTCAGGGATAATGGCTGTAATATAATAGACATGAGACACTTTATAGCTTAGCTGTCTTATATTTTTGAATCGATGAGCTGTATGCTCAGCTAATCAATATATTTGTCCTTTTTTTCAATATAAATTTGTCTCTGTACCATACATTGACACATTTTAAAATTTGAAGCTTAAGAAACTATAGACGAAGCCAATGATGAGGGAAACATGTGCTATATACAATGTTTTTATTTTTAATTAGTTAGATAACAAACCCCTATTACTCCTTGTAAAAAGATAGCTTGTTATTCAATTGATTTATAGCTGTATTATATGTTATTACTAGTTCTAATTTGCGGACATTCGCGGCCACTAGGGGGCAAAAAAAAATAAAATAGCGCAGCCTGGTTTCGATCCAGGGACATCAGGGTTATGAGCCCTGCGCGCTTCCACTGCGCCACTGCGCTCTATTTTTTGGGAAAAAAGTCGTTGAAATGACCCGACTTACCATGCAAGAATTGGTAGGAGCAGCATAAATGTCACCGGCCAGATCTGTCAAATATTGACGTGACATGTATAATCACAAAAGTACTATAGGTGATTGATTTATAGATTTTTATATTTTGAGTAGATTTTAAGGTGTAATATTATTGTTCTCAGGGGTTACTTTGTGTGTTTTGCTTAGACTGTGGTTTGTTTGTTGGATTATTCCGAGCTCAATTCGTTACATTTTCGTCAATTAGTAATTTCCTCAGTTGAGTTGTATGACTAGGAAAGATATAATCAGTTCTCTATTTCTCATCAGCTACTAATAAATCTCTTTACAACTAGTGTGATCAAGCTTCACGGAGTACTGATTGTGGTCCTCAAAACTGTCGGATTATGGAATAATCCGAATTGGTTTATATTGATTTTAATAATTTATTGAATTTTTATTTTGATGTTTATTGATCGTAAAATTTTATTGGACGTTTGATCTTTTGGTTTCCAGAAGATTCTAACAAAATTACTGTTTGTCCAATTAAGAATATTGCAGTTTAACGTATCGAGCTTGACCAATCATATTTAAGATCATCATATTGAGTTACACAGGACTAATTGTTAAATTCAGGTATAAATTGAACTCATATTTCCATCTTGTTATTTTATATAGTTTTTTATAGAGCAGACCATTGTGATGCGATTGAACATGACCAAAAGATATCATTAAATTATTTATATACACAACAAACAATATTATATCATCAATCAAATTATTTCTTCCTTCTAAGACCAATCCGTATATTTATTTATTGAAAATACGGCAAAAACAGTGAGGGATCTTTTGAATGAGGTGTCTATTGCATATAAACCCATACTATATCTAAATATTTTTGAACAAATAACTTCCCGGTTACACCATCAAAATTGAATGCAGCTCATCAAATCAGCTAGCTCTTCAAACATATTCAAATAGGAGTATGAAACATTATTGAAAATAAAATTCCATGGTCTATTGCTTTTTCAAACAGCCAGCTATCGAAACTTCTAGTAAAATTATTCAAATCATGAACATCGAAAAAACACAATTGTTTAACATTCTCCACCATGCGTTGCAATATTCTCATCTGATCTTCCAACTATGAGGCTCATGAATAGGATTAAATTACTGCTGATCAATGAAACTTTCTAATATTGAATGTATTGTTTCGAGCTTTTTAATTATAATTAATGGATCTGTATTATAAGCTGTATTAATCAATATTTAACAACTAGCTTGACTAATCATATTGGCAATGATCGGTATTCTTCACCGATCAATATCCTTCAACTCTAGACAAGTAATAGTCTCTGGCTAAGATTCAAGGCTAATATTGACGAAAATAATCACTAAAATATAACACAAAAAGGCTTATCCATTCGTAAATGATATTATTCGTTTAATTCAGCCCAGATCAAATCTGAATTTCCATTTTAAAAAAGTTCACAGAGTGTTGTAATGAAGCCCAAACATTTAGCAGTTCTACAAGAATCCCATCAACATATACATCTTCTCCTTGGATACCTCAATACCGTTCCTAAATAACAAACCCTGTAATTAATATTCAATCAATCAATGATTTTTGATATCTCTTGTTAAGGGGACACATTACCAAAAAAGTACGGGTAACAAAAAATGGCGCGCGCGCGTTGTCTAGGCAGCATTAATTAAATAATATAGCCATGATTTGAGACAGGTTGTGAAATTACTTGAACATCTTGGCTGATATTTAATAGATCAGAATTCAGAATTTTGCTATACCAGATACTTGAGTCTATATCAATCAATTGTTTCATATTATCCTTGATAAGAGTACTGTTAATCGTTTTTGCAAGAGAACAAAGTTAAATAAGAACAAGTTTCAGATCCGTATAGAAATTAACCACTTAAATATAAAAACTCAAGGATCATCAACACAATGCCATTATCACAACCTTCAGAACCTGAAGGTCATAAGATTCAAAAATTCTTCAATAAATTAAGTGGTCAACCTGCAAGTTATGCTCAAAAGGCTGATTATATATTTGGACGTACTTTAGGTGCCGGAACTTTTGGTATTGTTAGACAAGCTAGAAGAATTTCTACAAAAGAAGAAGTTGCAGTTAAGATTGTTATGAAGAAAGCATTAAAAGGAAATGAAAAAATGTTTTATGAAGAATTAGGATTATTACAAAAATGTAATCATCCAAATATTGTTGGATTTAGAGATTGGTTTGAAAGTAAAGATAAGTTTTATATTGTTACTCAATTGGCCACTGGTGGTGAACTTTTCGATAGAATTGTAAAACAGGGGAAATTCACTGAAGTTGATGCTGTTAAAATTGTGGTACAGATCCTAAGTGCTGTTGAATATTTACATGATGAATTAAATATTGTTCATCGTGATTTAAAACCTGAAAATTTAATTTATGTTACAGAAGATCCTCAATCTCAATTAGTTCTTGCAGATTTTGGTATTGCTAAAGAATTATTAACACCTGATGAAGTATTAACAAGTGCTGCTGGTAGTTTTGGTTATTGTGCACCAGAAGTACTTACTGGTACTGGACATGGTAAACCATGTGATATTTGGTCATTAGGTGTTATTGCATTTACATTATTAGTTGGTTATTCACCATTCAGATCCGAAAATGTTAATGATTTCTTACAAGAAGTTCAAAATGATCCAGTAGTTGTATTTCATAAACAATATTGGAGTGGGATTTCACAATATGCTAAAGATTTCATTGAAAGTTGTTTGGTTGTAAATCCACAAAAAAGATTAGCAGCAAAACAATTATTATCACATAATTGGATCACTACTAATTCTGAGAATTATGGTACTGCTGATTTAGCACCACAATTAAGAAAATTCAATGCTAAGAAGAAATTTAGACAAGCTGTGGAACTTGTCAAATTGAATAATAGAATTAAGAAATTAAGAGAATTAGAAGATACAGAAGATGAAGAAGAATCAGATTTAGCATTATGTAAAGAAAATTCTGGTTCATCAAGTGATAGTAATAAATCATTTGATTTATCAAGTATAGTGGAATCTTTAAAATCTGCTGGTGGATCATCTCCCTCAACTACAAGTACAAGCAGTAATAAGAATGAAAAATCAGAATTGAATGCTAGTTTATTCCATCAAATAGTTAGAGCAGCTACTAATAATAAAGAAAAAGTGTTGAATTATGATGAACAAATTGCAAAGGATAAAACTGCGGGTCCAAATTGAATGATGATTTAGTTTTTCCAATAGGTTGTATTTGAAAGAGGTTGTTTAATTTATATTAATATTATGTGTTTTTTATGTCTATAGAATCAAATCAATCATGCTGTCTACGGATTTATTGAACTTTGACCATGTAGTTATCTTCAAGACTAGCATGTCTAATTATCCTTTGCAATCAAGTCAAAGACATTCTAATGATCTCTACCAGGACATAGACATGTATTGATCTGATTTAGGTTGTTTTGATTGAATGTTTTGTACTAGAAAAAGGTTTAAAGAATGTGTAGTTCTATGTTGAATCTTTATAAAATCAGATCATTAATGAGGTCTAGAAAGTGATTTTTCTTTTCTATTTAAAACTGCATTGCATTAAGGACCCATTGCCTGTCTTAGTATTTCTGTTGATCTAATATTGTATGATCTTTTTGGGTACTTTGACATCTTATTTGATTGTTTTTACAGTACCTATAATCCTTCAAAGCCTTTTCAGCCTTGAATCATGTTCGGGATTTGAAATAAGCTTATAGGAAAATTAAAGTTTCGAGTATTTGTAGCAGCTCATCGCATGATTAAAGAACCAATAAAACACTTGAATTTGACCATTATCAAGAACTTGATCCATCAAATGATGTCCAGAGGGTACTATATCTTGATTAAATTACTTTGATCTTGAAAGATTTATGCAAGAGTGAGTACTATAGTTCAAAAGAAGTGTCTACAGAACATTCTATTTTTAAGAAACTGTACTCTTTCAAATACACGAGGCTACTCATGACAGTTTGAAAAGCTTTGCCGTGGTACTAATTCTCGATCATTTGTGATTAACTCTACATCTTAATTTCTTATTATAGGTACTACTGAGTAGAGTGACAAATCTTGTTCGATTATTCCTGATCATTTGATTGTATCTCACAAAAGAAATTAAGCCAGCAATTAACAAAAGTCAGTACTCACTTGACTTTGCCACAAAGTACAAATTACAAATAGATGACAACTGGTAATACATACACGACGGAGATCTAATCGGAGCTTTCCCTATTTGTTATATGTAGATTTGACAGTAAGGTTTCAAATTGAAAACCTACCTGAAGTCTTGACATACAATGTTTAATACACTAAAAAAAGCTATACAATGCACAAAAATACAGCAGAGTGTGCTAGATCACCTGTTTTAAAGCTTGCATTAACGCAATCTCTGTTTTTTTTTTAGTAGCTACTGCATTTAGTGAACAATCATTTTGAGCAAATTAGGTTTAAAACAAATTCTCATTTGATGAGATGAAGAAATTGAATCCAATTGGTTTCAAATCGTAATATTCTGCCCATGAAACTAAACCGTGATGTTGTGGATGATTCGAGCCCCAATTTTGTCTGAATTTCAATTTATGAGGCGGGAACCAGCCGTTTGGTTGTCTGAATAAGAAGAAAACATATTTGTGAATTCCATCTTCTTTTGGTCTTGGACCAAGATATTTCATTAAATCACCAGCATCACGAAGATTAATTTTGAATTTGAAGGTTTCTTTACCACTTTCATGATCAATACTTAATGAGTTTTTAGTTTTGAAAGGAATATTTACCCAAATTGCTTGACAAATCTCATAATCTTCTTTATCAACACTATTCATAACCAAAGTATATCTTTCCTCAGAAAATTTTGGTGATAATGGGAAGAATGAAACATATTCAATTTCTGTAGGTGGTTCCAAGCAGTCCAAAGGTGAGATATAATTACCATAAGTGACTGGTTTTGAGTAGATCTCGAAGAATTCAATGTTAAGTTCACCTGGTGGTTTCCAATGATGAAGCCAATCTTTTATAGATCCATCAAAGTTCTCAGAAAGCTCTTCTTTTATACCTTTTGACTTTTCTTTGAACTCAGGAATCGGATGATATAGATTAAGAACTGTCTCTGGTAAGGCATCCACAACAATTGACAACCAGCAGCAACTAATAACCAACTGAACAAACATCACAAACATCACCACACCAGCCCTTCAGTTGACCATTGGTGCAAGAACATAGAAGAGAAGCATCATTTACGCTGTTGACTTTCTGATCGATTCTTCAATTAGCCGCTCAGATTGAAAACTTGAATTTCTGGGGCAATCAAATAAAACTATTTCAACTATTAAATCATCACCAAATCATCACCAAAATGATTCTTCGAGCCATTACTGATATCTATAAAATCATTAGATGAGCTTCTCGTATGGATTTATAGACCGATTCAGCAATGGGTTATTCCAATTTGGGATTTGAGGTTATGGTGTTTACCGTTTTGAGAAAACTTATTGGAAATTTAGCCTTATCAAACCAAAAGAACCCCATTTTAAACAATAATCTGAAAATATTATAACGGAGATCCTTCCTTTACAGTTTCGTAATTGAATGGGTATCAATTCCACAATCTTTCGGCTATTTGAAGTTCAAATTGATATACATCATGGTTCTATGAACAAGATAGGTCTATAGTCACTAGCTGATCACAACTGCAATTAAAAGCTAACCTCTCAGAAGCAAAACGGCTAGCTATTAAGAATTCCACTGGCTTTTTAGTCCCCTTTAGAGCTTATTAAAGCTTAGAGCTAGTCTAAATTTCATGCAGGTTAATATTAATCAAGATTCATCATCTCCTCGAGATAAGCAGCACATTCGGCTAATTGGCTTCGAGCTTCCCAATCAGTTTAATTGGCCAAGGATGATCAAATGTGGCTGAGGCATGTCACTCACTAATCCTTAGGCTCTCTACTCACGACATTCCAGATTCATTCATAACTGATCAGCTCTTTAATTTTAGTGGTGCTGAAGCTTCAAGATAGGCCGGAGTTTGTATAACAAAATCTCAGCGGACCGAATGAAAAATATCCAAATGCGCTAGGATTAACCTAGGGGTCTTGTTGAGAATAAACTCGAATATTTAACCCGAGCTACGTAATGGGAATGGGGTCCCACTGCTAGTCAAGGGCCACTAGTGTTAATAAAAGATAAGGGTTCATGAGGCTAAGTTTGGCTGGAAACCATCCAATAGAATCTCTCGCAGTCCAACTGAGATTACTCAAAACGGACACATCTCTTTTAGATAACGTTTTTCATGCATCCCATTTACCTTCCTCGGGACTCGAGATGACAGAGAGCTCTAAAACGTTATCAATCAGTATAGAATATATATACCCAATGTTAATTCCTCGAGCCAAATAATGTTCATAGGACTCAAGAATCAACAAAGCCAAGATGCGTTTCCTCAATTCAATTGCATTGTTGTTGGCTGGTGCTTCCATAGTTGATGCAGTCTCTCCAAGACAAGCTAAAGCCAAGTTCCAAGATCGTATCTTAGCAAAGAGAAATCCATCATTGTTCGCTAAAAGAGATACTGTTTGTTCACCTTCAGCTCCAAAGCAAGCTCAAGCTCCAAAGACAAATATTTGGGCTGATTTAGATAATGATGAAACTAAAATTGTCTATGACTTGTTGGTTGATATTTATAACTTGACTAGTCTTGAAGATGCAAGTCCATATGATAACTATTTGATGTGGATTGAAACTTTGCGTCCAAATAAAACTGATGCAATTGCATATTTAGATAATGAGGGACCAGTCCCTGCTAGATATGCTCGTGCAACTATTTTCCTTGGTACTGAGGAACACATTACTGACGAATTCCCAGATGGATATTGGCAAGAATTACAAATTGGTCCATTGAATACCAACGCTACACCAGCTGTTTCAGAATTGGAATTTTTGTACACAAAATCCAAAGTTAGTTATGCTGTTGGTTATAAAGATGATTTTAAATGGAATGGTATGACTGAATTATATGAAAAAGAATTCTTTTCTGATACTTTATATGATGTTTTAATAGATCTTGTTGGTGAAGATATGAAATGGTTCAACTATGACAATGCTACTGTCGATTGTTGGGGTACTGATCCTTTACAAGTTGACGAAGATGGTAGAGTTACGGATTGGGCAACGATTTTCATCAATTATCAAGATTCTGAAGATATCACTCCTTCTGGTGTTTTCTTAAACGTTGATATCACTGGTAGAAACAGTTCTGCTTGGTTTGTTAAACAATGGGTTTATAATAACATTGCTTACAATAGTAGTGAAGAATTTAGAGCTGCTTGGGAATCTGAAGATTTCGTTAAATTACCAAAAATTGATACTTCAAAATTAAATTCCACTGAAGGTTTTGTTTACATTGGTCAAACTGGTGAAACCAGAGATTTAGATGAAAAATTAGCTCCAATTTCTAGTGAAGTTCAAGGTAGAAGATGGAAATATAATGAACAAGAAAGATACTTCACTTGGATGGATTGGGAATTCTACGTTGCTTGGTCAAGAGATCTTGGTTTGACTTTATACGATCTTAAATTTAAAGGTGAAAGAATTGCCTTTGAAGTTGGTTTACAAGAAGCTATTGCTGAATATGCAGGTGATGATCCTTTCCAAGCACATACTGCTTACTTTGATAGATCTTATGGATTTGGTAATGAAGCTTTTGGTTTAGTTCCAGGTTTTGATTGTCCTTATACTGCTGAAATGTTCAATGTTACATGGCATTCAGAAGGTGAAAACAATTATCACAATAATTCTTACTGTGCTTTTGAATTTTCTGAAGATTATGCATTAGCAAGACATACTGCTTCTGAATACACTGGAGTTACTAAAAATCCAACTTTCAACTTGAGATCTATCACCACTATTGGTAATTATGATTACAACTTTTTATACAAATTTTACTTGGATGGTACTTTTGAAGTTTCAGTTAGAGCAGCTGGTTTCATTCAAGGTGCTTATTATAACGCTGAAACTGGTTCTCCATTCGGTTATAGAGTTAATGAATTATTATCAGGTTCTTTCCATGATCATGTCTTGAATTTCAAGGCTGATTTCGATATTGCTGGTACTTCTAATAAAGTTACAAACACTGCATTAAAAGCAGCTAATTGGACTTATCCATGGGATCCAGAAACTGTTTATGAAACCAAAATTAAAGAAAGATCCATTATTGAAAATGAAACTTATTTGAATTGGGCTGATGCTGGTGGTGTTTTGTTGATTGAATCTGCTGAACAAAACAATTCATGGGGTAATCCAAAAGCATATAGAGTTGTTTTCCCAGGTGGTGATGCTAGAAGAATCTCACAAGGTAAAAGAACTGTTAATAAGAATGCATTATGGGCTAATCATGATTTAGCATTTACTGTTCAAAAAGATACTGAAGCTTCTTCTTCACATGCTCTTTTAGCTCATGATTTAGAAGATCCTATTATTAATTTTGACAACTTTGTCAATGGTGAACCTCTTGAAGGTGAAGATCTTGTCTGCTGGTTCAACTTGGCTTTACATCATTTGCCAAATACTCAAGATATCCCAAATACTATTTTCAGTACAGCTGAATCTGGTATCATTTTCACTCCATTCAACTATTTTGATAAGGAACAATCAAGAGATACATTACAACAAGTTTACTACACTTATGAAGACAGCGAGTGGGATTTCAACGGTGTTGACGTTGATCCACAATGTGATGTTGTTCTTGGTCCATTGAACTTTGATGCCTTGAACTACGAAGGTATCTCAGTTGGTAAAGATACCACAAATATTCCATCTCCATGAGAATGTTACAATCACAAAAAAAACTTTTTTCACACTTCTTAACCGTGATAGTCTCCATTTTCCCTTCCCTGGAGACTTTATATACCCTTTATTGAACACTTAGACTATTACAATCTCGTAGAACTCTCTTGGAGGTGTAATTATATTATCGAAGTACTCAATTCTCAGCCATTCGCCGGAGAAATCTGAATCCGGTTATCGCACGCTTGATTTTCCACTTATAATCTGACTCAATACTTAAAAGTCCCATTGTACCATTCAACAACACCCATCGTCCAGAAACAGGTGCTCACTGGTGAAGGTGTTGGTTATTGTATATATACTATAGAGATCCTCTGAGGTGAATCTGTGCCAGAACTGCTCAACAAGATCACCGATAATGTGGATAGCGACAAGATGTACAAAGAGTGCAATCTCTTCTTCAATGATGGTCTCGAGATGCTACAAATATAGAAATTTCACCACTACAACCATAACAAGAATAACAGAACCTATAATAACGCCCAGCAAGTACGTCAAGATCAAGTCGGCATCAGAACTAAGACCTCGAACACATCCTGAATATATCAAAGCTCATAATTCAAAACTAGAGAATCTAGTATGGCGGAATCCGCTACAGAACATATTGATTGTTAAGAAACCTTGGTCAAGACATGTTAGAGATAGTATGGTTAAATTTGTAACATTTCTTCATGATCATTATCCAGAAATCAATGTTATGGTTGCTTCAGATGTTGCTGAAGAAATTTCTCAAGATTTTACTGATTATCCAAAGCAAACAAGTGCAACTCCACATGTTTTGTATACTGGAGAGATGGATGAGATGGTTCCAAAGACAGATCTGTTGGTGACTTTAGGAGGAGATGGTACTATACTTAGAGGTGTGTCATTGTTCTCTAACGGAAGAGTTCCTCCAGTTTTGTCATTTTCATTGGGAACATTGGGTTTTTTATTACCTTTTGATTTCAGTAATCATCAAGAATCTTTTAAAAAAGTTTATGACTCAACAGCTAAAGTGATCCATAGAACAAGACTAGAGTGTCATGTCATTAGACAAAATTCAAGTTCAGACGGACAAAGTATGATTCATGCAATGAATGATATTGTTCTACATCGTGGTGATACTCCAAATTTAACAACTATGGATATCTATATCGATGGAGAATTTTTAACAAGAACTACAGCTGATGGTGTTTGTCTAAGTACTCCAACAGGTTCAACAGCATATTCTTTAAGCGCTGGAGGTAGTATTGTGAGTCCCTTAGTTCCATCGATAATGATTACACCAATATGTCCAAGATCATTATCATTTAGACCATTAATTGTCCCATTATCTTCACACATTAAAATAAAGATGATTGGAAGACAAAATGGAGAAAATGATGTTAGATTTTCTATTGATGGTGTTCCACAAGATTACTTAAAAGTGGATGATGAAATCCATGTTGTCAATGAAATAGGTACAATTTTTATAGATAATGTCAAGATTCCAGGATCTACTGGTCAAGAAAGATCAATAATGAAGAAGAAACAAATAGAAACAGGTGTTTACTGTGTGGCCAAGAGTGAAAACGATTGGGTTGGAGGTATAAATAATCTTCTAGGGTTCAATTCAAGTTTTAAGAATCAAGCAAAGGTTAAAAACTAATTAATAAAAATAATCTTTTCTTAAATGAAACCACTTATATTGTAGATATTACATAAAACTGTCTTGCCGATCATTGCACTAATCCCCATTCGGGTTCACGAAGGAGGTCCCTTAGAGTTAAACAAAGTTAACTCAGATGGATAACTGCACCCAAGATCAACAAATTTTCTTCTCCAGTCCAAGCAAATATATACTTTAGTGCAACAAATATCCAGCGCTCGTCATGGGCCAGGAACGTCAGTCAAAAGAAAGAGTTCAACCTCAAGGAGATGCTTTATTAGTTGCGAATGGCTGTGAAATTTGCGTTAAAAGATATAAAATGAGTATAAGTTTAGTTTTCTTAGAAAATTTTTCCTTTTATATGCGATGGGATTCGTCCGGGTATCACTTTTCGCGAATAATTTTATCATTTTCGCGGTATTCTCAAAGCTTTATAATTAATTTAGGTCTTTTAAACAACGTAATCATTAAGAGAAAGTGCTGTAAAATTGAAGGAATGAGTGGTGATATTGATGCTCAGCTAGCTGAATTGGATCAGAAGATTGCCCAGATCATTGATCCTGTTAATCTAAAGACTCAACTTGCAGGTTCAAACACAATTAACTTTTCTGATCTATCCAAATTACAGCAAAGAGATCATGAAATAGTACAAGAACTACAACAATTACGTGAACTTTGGGTTGTTTCCACTTTATTTAAAGAGATTGAAGTTAATTTAGAACTTTATGAGTTTGAAAATGTGTTTTATTCATTGAAAAATTTCATAAAAAAGATAAAATCAGATACGTTTGGTTCAAATTTAATAATCATTGGTAAATTACAAGATGAACATGATCGTTATTATGAACAAGCAATTGAGCAAATAAAAGAATCTTGGAGTAAATTAATTGTTATTGATAATGATTATATCACTTTCAATGCTGAAGTGGAGATCAATGGTAACGTCGTATTATTTGAGACAATAGCAGATGTCATTAAGGCTAATAATCTTCAGACTCAAATTCCAAATTCAAACATTACACATTTAATAGATCAATCTTTACTCACTGCACTTGTGAATTCCAAGTTATTAGATCTAGTTGACAACAAAATCAGTATAATTGACTCTAAGCCAACTATTCAAGATCAAATCAAATCCGTTAGCAATCTAGCAAATTTCATTAGTTTCATACCTGACGATCAACAAATTATAAATTACATATCATCAAGACTTTTTGAATGGTTAAAGGAGGTTACTACCGTTAATATTGAACAGGTTTATTCTGATAAATCATTACAAAATGAGTTTTTACAACTTTCTGATTTATTATCTTCAAAAAATTTTAAAAGAAATGATTTACAAAATTGGATCAAGAACGAATTAAATGAAATTGCCATTGAAAATTATCTAGATTTACATTTTGATCAAGTGAGAGATTTGATACGAAGTGTTGATAAATCAGTTTTTCAGAACCTAATAACAAAAGAATATAAAGAAGCTTCTCCAAGTGAGCCAGAACCTATTCAACAGCCTCAAGTTGCAGAACCTACTGTATCTGAAGAAGAAGATGATGATGATGGATGGGGATGGAATGATGAGGATGTTGATCTTGAAGAATCTAATGAAAAGGTCAAAAAAGATCAAGATGATTGGGACTGGAATGATGATGAAGACGAAGAGGAACAACCAAAACCAAAAAAAAAACTTGTTTCCAAATTGGCCAAGAAGCAAAAAAGTAATGAAAATTCGAGAGATACAACACCAATACCCGCAACGACTACCAAGCAACATTATCAAGTAACTAAAATACCAGATGAGGTTAACAAAATCATTAAATCATATATATCCACTCAGTCAAAACTTCCTGAACAATATCATGACTTGCATTATTCAAAATTAAATTATTTGGTGACGGGTTTTTACATTTTAATATCTCAGGAATTTCAAAAAAGTTCTAAAAATGCCCTACTGTTGTATAATGATTTAACATACTTATTTCAACTCACAAACATTCCAAGACTTGTTGAAATCAAAGAACAATATCTCACAAATTACATTAAGAGCTTTGAAAATGATATCGATGAACATTATAATAAACTTAGTGGATTGGATCCATCTATTTCATCATCAGAGACTTTTGAAATTATTGACAATATTCAATTGATTTTCACAATGTTTTTCAAAAAAATTAATTCATTACCACCATTGAAGTATAATGAATTGGTTAGTGCATTGGTTGAATCTTTTTATATTAAAATAATAGCTTCAGTTTTTGATAAATATGATATTGGTGAAGCAGAAAGTGAATATTTAAATATTATACTTCATAAATTTTTACAATTGAAATTTCCTATTGAACATGCAAAAATTAAACATCATTCAAAATTAAGTCATATTGCATTTATTATCAGTTCTCATTTAAAAGATATTATGGAAAGTTTTTATAATGCAGAATTTTATGATTTATCTACTGAACAATTGATTGCATTAATTGATAAATTATTTGCTGATAGTGATCTCAAAAGAAGAAGTATTGAAGATATAAGAGAAATTAGAGAAGCTGAATAAATGTTACGAATTAATCATTATTATTATAAATTAAGAAGAAGTATTGAAGATATAAGAGAAATTAGAGAAGCTGAATAAATGTTACGAATTAATCATTATTATTATAAATNATTAATCATTATTATTATAAATTAAGAAGAAGTATTGAAGATATAAGAGAAATTAGAGAAGCTGAATAAATGTTACGAATTAATCATTATTATTATAAATTTATATTGCATGCAGGTATTAAAGTGATTGTAAATTTCGCGTAATCGTCGTAAACAGGGTATTCTTCTATACATTAAATTTTCATTAATAATTCTCACATGAAAAGTGATCCATCACTCTTATCTGCTTGACTCACATAAGTCTCAACTTTCCCATTAACTTTCTTATGCTCAACACATTCCACAATTTCACAAGTTTGATTTGTTGTATTGTATTTATCAATTTTTTCAATAACTGGCTTGAAAACTTTCTCTTCAACATCTCTTGCCCAAAGAACATCCATATGTTCATATGTATCAATACCAATTGCCTCTATTTCATTACAACTCGTAAGGGCTTTTCTTGTTGGATCTATATCTATCAACATATCACTTTTCCCATAAAGTAAATAAATTGGAGTTGATATTGTTTGTACTGGAAATGGAGCCACTCTGTGGACTTTTAAATTAGTTGATGTCAAAGTTGTTAAAGTTGATACCAAACCTTCATCATACATTTGAAATCTCTTGTTATTAATGATTTGAAACCAATGAACAACTGATTTGACACTTGAAGGTGAAAATAAGTGGGGATATCCAATAGCTTTTTGATTTGGTGATATGTTTGAACTTGTCCAACCGAACAATAGGGTTAAAGATTTATCAACAACAGTTCTATAATACCAATTTCCCAACATTTTTTGCCAAAACACTACTGAAGGTAAAATAGCTCTTCTACCAAAGATTGAAAAAACAAGAGATGGTGCAGCATCGACAAATAATCTTGCAACTGGATGATTTAAACCTTTTGGTATCATAGCAGGACTTAGACCAATGAAGACTTTGATTTTCTTGTTCAATTTTGGATTAAGTGATAAAGCGCCAAAGGCTTGAGCAGACCCTTGACTAAAACCAACATAGGTTAATTGTAAATTATTAGTTGTGGAAAGAATATAATCTATCGTATCAGGTATATCATATAATGCGAATTCATCCAAAGAGTAGTCCCAAAATTTCTTAGAAGAGGATGATAAATTTAAATGCTTTCTAGAGTATTTGTTACCTCTGTTGTTTCCTAACCAAACATCGTAACCCTTCTCAACTAATAGATAAGGTAAACATTTTGCAGGCGTTTCACCCAAGACAAACAACTCGCTATTGGTCAACAATCCATGATGGAAATAAACAACTGGTCTACCTTCTTTATGGATATCGCCACTTTTGCCTAAAATTCTGTGTATGGCCAATAAATACCCATCTTTAGTCTGTACAACATGCTCATGAACTTTGTAGCCATGTGCGTGACAAATGTCCACAATGTCAACCGCCTCCAAGATCTCCTCTGTCACTGGCTCTGAATTGCCCATTCTATCAACTGACTCCTCGTCTGAGCTGGTTTCACCAACATTATCTGGCTCTTTTCTCACTTCATTAGAGAATAACGCGTACGAGTCTATAATCACATGATAAAACTGGAAAGGAATGTACAACACCTTCGTTATCAGCAGGAACCAGAACCTCAGCACCGATTGGTATATCTCAGACATAGCTCACCAACCACTTAACAGCTATTCTTCCTTTAATAATGACAATCTTTCACCATTTCATGATTTTGTGCTTCTTTTGTACTCGCCAAAAACATAAAACGCGTTCGCGTAGAGTGTGTCCTGAACCAATGATAAAGCAAATTTCAAAAACTTTCCACTATAATAATAAATGGAATTCCTTATGAAATTGAGCGATGGCAATCATTTAATTGAGTTTTGTGAAAATTTATAGTGGCTATGTTGCTAGAACTGATGAGATAGAAAGCCATCTAGTTGTTGTCAAGGGTTAATTATTGCTGAACTGACTGGGTAACTATGCTATTAAGAATACTATACCATTAGTACTCAACACTGCCTATAGCAATTTACGTTATAAGAAGCTTGGATCTGGCATTGCGAAATTGAAGAGATGATTTACAATGGATTATTTTTGATAGATTTGGACAGATTCGAGTTGGCTTATGACAGTCAAACGAGATCTATTAAAGCTGGATGTTAGATCTCGTACTCAGTTATATTGAGTCTTGAGATGGTGCACTGCGAAAGTATTCAAGGCCCAAGGGCCAAGGCACCTGCTAACTTGACATTAGGACTCTTTATAATTACATGCATTCTGTTGTGCAGCTGGCTGGCCCAACTTTACTCATCTGCAAATTGTTGAGCTCTGTGGCACCAATAATTGAAAGTTGAAATTAGATCTGATTTAAGCCATTAAAGGCTACCGTTTTCTTGCTTGGCTTTCAATTTCGATCTCAGAACATTTCACACATTGATTACCACATCTTGATACTTGAATGGATATTGTTTAATTCCTGGTCAGGTGTAAACCACATCCCTCATTCCAGAGTAGCGAACAAGTGAAGGAACCCAACATTTGAATGACCTTAGGGACTCAATTACCTTGGACCTAAATACCAACCAATACTAAACCAGCTAATTATATACAGTGTGTTTTCAAAAGAATTGGTACCTCATCGGCTCAATCTGGGAATTTTTAATAGCGACTCTTCATGTATAACGCTTATTTTATTTCCCCGGAACTTTATTATCATAGACTGGGCTATTGAATAAGTAAAAAAGGTATCTATGAATTCAATTATCATTCCACTCATTAGGATCTTCCAGTCCCCACCTGAAATTCCAAAGTCCATAGAGAATCAAGTCTTCCTGATTAAGAATTTAGTATGGTATTAAATCCTCTAGATATGGAAACTCGGAATCTAGCATCCCAAAAAGGATTTTACTTGTATCAAATTTGAGAAATTAAGACCCTATCTAGAGCTCAGATTGGTTGTAAGGCTGGATATCTTTAGTACCTTGGGATTATTAGCTGACTGGTGAAGTCCAACTCGTGAATCGATGAACCGACCTCGCTGACCAAGATATAAAAGACCATGAGTTTTTCCCATTTGTTTCCTGTTCTTATTCATAATTTGAACATATCCATTCGCTGAAAAAGATAATCCAATATGAAATTTTCAATCGCTTTACTTTCAATCGTTGCTACTGCTTTAGCTAACAATATTGATGTTGCAACTGTTTTATTAGCTGATGTTAAGGCTAATCTTAATGAATACGTTGCCTTAATTGGTGGTACTGTTCCAATCCCAGCTGATTTGATTTCTTATCACACTGAAGTTGCAACTTATACTGATGATTCTTACACAACTTTATTAGCTAATTTCCCAGCTGATGAATATTCTACAATCATTACTCAATTCCCTTGGTATTCATCAAGATTAAAAGAAAAATTAGATGTTGCATACACTGAAGGTGAAGCTGCTTCTGTTGCTGAATCAACTTCTGCTCCTGCTTCTACTAAGGCTTCATCTACTAAAGCCACTTCTGCTGCTGCTTCATCATCTGCTGCTGCTACTTCCTCTGCTGCTGAAGAAACCACATCTGTTGCAGAAGAAACTTCAGAAACTTCAGCTGCTTCATCCACTGCAGAAGTTAAAACTTATAGCGGTGCTGCTGCTAATATCAACCAATACCTCCCATTGATTTTGGCTTCCCCATTACTTTCATTATTGCTCTGATTGGGTTATAATAATGTCTATTATTTTCTTTCACTCCACTATTCTTTTATTCGTGATTATTTATTTGTTTCTTTAATATATCTTTGAGGCTCTTTTGTTTTCGATATAGCCCCATGCTTGTTTAGGACTTGTGTGTTATCATTACTTAGTACCTCTCTTTCTTTATCTTTCAGAATCCTATGTAGAGTTTTTGGTCTTTCAGCTGTTGGTTCTTAATCTTTAATCATCGGTAATTTTCGTGTGTATAAAGATTGGGTGAGCTCTCAAAGTCCATTAACCTTGCAGTTCCCTTTTCTAATTCAAGAAGTATATTTCAGGATGGTTTGTCGCTAGCCTGCCTGACCTTCTGCTTTCTATCTACGCCTCGATTTCTTCTCAAATTAATGATCGTTTCTATAACGTGTATTGCCAATAAATAATAAATAGATAAATAATGAATAAATATATGGAACTTTCAGTAGCGTCAAAAAATTCCGAAAAGCTTCTTTCTAGTTTGTGTCTCAATAGGAGCTGATTTCTCAATATTACCTTTTGCTATTTGCTCTTCAGCGATATCAAGAGCTCTCAAATAACGTTCTTCACTGTCTTGCATAATTCTTTGTGCTTCACGTAATTGTCTCTCATTTGGCTTTTCCATCACATATTTGGAGTTAGTAGGCTTTTCGTTCACTATGTAGCTGTCACTTGACTCTACACTCATTGATGGCCTTTGTACATATCCTCTTCTCTTTGGTATCAAATCATCCATCTCTGTATCTGATAATTCACCATTGATGATATATTTGATTCTCAATCTCAAACGATACATCGGACTAAAGATATGATCATAACCATCATTCCATCTATAGATGAAAACTGCATAAATACCAACTCCCAAAGCCATCATTCTTGTAACAAACAACCCACCTTTGTAAAATCTTGGATAATTATCGACTCTTCGCAACACTTTATATTGACCAGGATACAACTCGCTCTTTGGACGTGGAGTGTACTGCAATTTCTGCATAGTCTCTTTCATATGCTGATACTGCGTTGCATCATTAGGAACAGTAGCCCAGGCTGATCTTTTCCCAGGAGTCTTGAACTCACTAGGATAACCTTCTGGGGGTCTCTGCTCCCTGGGATCATAAGGGTTATAATTCGACCCTTTCCTTGGAGGAACCCATCCTGGAGGATTAGGACGTCTCTCAATTGGCCCGTCGTCACTCATCTTATAGCTCAATTCAGTGATAACTTATAAATATTGTTGAAGATATTGATATTCTGAATGGTTTTTTGTATGGAGAAATCTCCACCACTAAAAATCAAGTCACGTTTGCAAAACTGATTCGCGGATTTTGTAGCCCCAGAATTTTCGCGAAAATAGATTTGTAGCTTTTAAAAGAACAGATCAGCTATAGAAGAGCTCACTTCTACGCTCAATTGGAGACTTTAGAAAGCAATTGGTAGAAAGGTGCTCTGGATAGTGTGTTCAATATGGGGCTGTTATCTATTCTATCGTTCTTCTCGTTGCCGGTGCTCGATACGAGACTCAATGCTCCAACAGATCTAAAGAAGAAACAAAGCGTGATTAACAGAGCCACTAGTTCAAGATGGCATACATTAGAATTCAAATTTTACCTTGTTGCCTTCTTTATTGTGGTGCCATTGTTGTACAAGACAGCAATGGATGCATCCAATGAAACAAATCCGAATTATCCAAGATTTGAACGGTTGCTAAGTAAAGGTTGGATGTTTGGTAGAAAAGTTGATAACTCAGATGCTCAATACAGATTCTTTAGAGACAATTTTTTCTTACTGAGTGCATTGGTAGCTGCTCATACACTTTTGAGAAGAGCAGTGAACTTTGTTCTACCATCGTTACAAAGAACACAATTTGATTTTGGGTTTGGAATAATCTTTTTGTTTGCAATTCATGGTGTCAATTCAGTTAAAGTATTATTACATATCTCAATCATTTTCGCTATTGCACGTTCAACTAAAAATTACAACAAAGTAGCAATTGGTCTTTTGTGGACATATGGTGTTGGTTCCTTATTCATTAATGATAAATTCAGAACTTATCCGTTCGGTAATATTCTACCATTTTTAAGTTTTATCGATACAGGTTTCAAAGGTATAGTGGAAAGATGGGATGTTTTTTACAACTTTACATTATTAAAAGCATTAAGTTCAAATCTAGATTTTTTGAAACGTTATAATGATATCAAAGTTAGAATTGATATAAAAAGAAATCCAGATGAAGAGAAAAAACCAGATTCAGTTCCATCAACTCCAGATGTTATCTCAAATTTTATCTTGGAAGAAAGAGATAGAATGAATGCACCATTGGATTTAGAAGAATATAGTTTCTTCAATTATTTTGCCTATATTACTTATGCACCATTGTTTATTGCTGGTCCAGTTGTCACTTATAACGATTACAGATGTCAAGTTCATAGTGCATTACCTTCAATCAATGCTAAAAGAACATTTATTTATGGATTAAGATTCTTATTTTGTGTCTTGGTTATGGAATTTTTATTACATTTTATGTATGTTGTTGCAGTTTCTAAAACTGGTGCTTGGGATGGTGATACTCCTTTTCAAATTTCGATGATTGGTTTATTTAACTTGAACATTATATGGTTAAAATTATTAATTCCGTGGAGATTATTTAGATTATGGAGTTTGATTGATGGTATTGATCCACCTGAAAATATGATTCGTTGTATGGATAATAATTATAGTGCTCTTTCATTTTGGAAGGCATGGCATAGAAGTTTTAACAAATGGGTTGTTAAATATGTTTATATTCCATTAGGTGGTGCTTCAAATAGAATTTTAGCTTCATTAGCTGTATTCTCATTTGTTGCTATTTGGCATGATATTGAATTAAGACTTTTATTTTGGGGTTGGTTAGTTGTTTTATTCTTATTACCTGAATATTTTGCTACAACTTATTTCAAGAAATTTTCAGATCAATGGTGGTATAGACATTTATGTGCAGTTGGTGGTGTTGTTAATATTTGGTTAATGATGATTGCTAATTTGTATGGATTCTGTTTAGGTCAAAGGGGAACCCAGGCGTTACTTAATGAAATGTTTGGTACATTTTCTGGTATAAGGTTCTTTATTGTTGCTAATGCTAGTTTATTCATTGCTGTACAAGTTATGTTTGAACTACGTGAAGCTGAAAAAAGAAGAGGTATTGATGTAAAATGCTAGAATATTTATTATTATAATGTATGTGTATATGCAAAAAGCCCTTGATATAATTATGATGCTTAGTAGGATTATCTATGTTGCTTTTTAAACTCACCTGGAGTTTGTAACTTCTTCTTTGATGCCCATAATCCTTTCTTTGATTTCTTTGCTCTTCTTTCATGCTCTCTAAAAACCATTTCAGCCCCGTCAAATTCAGCACTTGCTTTTCCTTCATAAACAATACCAATCCCATTCTTAACCATTTCAAGACTCACATTCTTACGACCAAATAATGTCCAAATAGTTGCCCTTCCAACAACTCTACCATATTGATCAATAGATAATGGTTTCAATCGTACTCTTCTACCTAGTATATAGCTTCTTAACCATTCTAATGCTTCATCTGAATATGGTTGTGCAGGTTTCCCAAAATGTGATCTTTCTGGAGCATCAACTCCACACAGTCTAACATGAAGTGTCTTTGTTCTTATATTTCTTTGATTTGTCTTTGGTGGGAATCTTAACCAATGCCAACCTCCTAATAACCCACCAGGAGTATGAAAGAAATGGAAATTATCACCATCTCCAACACTTGTTACTTTTCCTAATAAAGTTTTCTTATAAAAATATGAACTTGGTATATCTGTGACTTTGTGAATTGGTCGTAGAAATTTGGCATAAAATTTGTAGCCACCTAAAATTGATGAAGTAAGGATAGTAGACACCAATATCACTCTTGTGTCTATGAACTGTGATTCATTCTTATTCATCTTTCAGCTTATAATAAACCACCAGATCAATCAACAAAAGTTTGCTCACTTATATATCAAAATTTCTGATTCATTTCAAATCACATTTTTTTTTGTTTACTTTTCGTCGGAACGTCACCTCGGAGATATAAATATATAATATATTGATATGGGACACTTTACGATAGAACTACACTTGAATTGATTTCATTATATAATTATGCTAACTATGTCTGTGCTGAGGAGGACTGTTGCTTTTCAAATAGCTCCAAGTTCAAAGCTGAGAGGAAACATGGAATGTCATTTTTTTCTTTTATCCAGAAATCAATCAAATTCTCACTAATTGTGAAAAATTCATCATCATCATCATTAAATTTACTTGTCTTGAAGGTTTGTTTAACTGGATCTATTAAAAGACAATTCTCATCATTTTTGACATATTTGGATATTAGCTTAATCTTGTTTGATGGGAGAAATTCTAATTTGAACCCAAGTAATGAATAAACGGCATCAATAAATTCTAATGATTTTGCACTAAAGATTTCACGTAATCGTTGTATACGTTTGTTCAATTCATGAATCTTGCGTTCAAGTTTTTGATTTTCCAATTGTGATCTGTCATATATGGACTTGGGTATTGTTTCCCCCAATGGAGTCTTGTTCAATAAATCGTTATTTTCTCTAGTTAGTGTATCTAATAATTCCTTTTTAATGAATTGATCATTTGAATAAGGATTATTTCTCAATTGAAGAATTCTTATTTTTTTCTCTTTAACCTCTTCAAATGATTCTATTTTTTTCAATAAAACTGTATTTTCATTTAATAATTTTGAAATTTTATTATTCAATTTAAAATTTTCATCTTCTAACCTACTAACTGATTTTTGAAAATTTCTTGTTGTATCTTCATCTTCCTCATCTGTTCTTTGTCTTTTGTTTGAAGCTTCTTTCGGTATTTGTTTTGTTAAATCATTGATCTTACTCTTGTATTCATCAACAAGACCTTCCAAATTTTGAATATATTTGTTCTTGTCATCTTCATTTAAAGAAAGTTCTTGATCTAGATTTTTCAATTGTTCTCTAAGGAAATTAGATTCTTCAAAGGCAAGATCCTTTTGTTGTTTAATTTCATGATTTAATTTTTCCAAATTTGAATAACTCTTTGTAAGTGTTTGGAAATTTCTGTTTAATGTTTCATGAGTGACAAATAATTCGTTATAAAGATTTTTAGAATTTTTGAGATCAATATCAAGTCTATTGAAATTATCTTTTAATAAAATATTTTCATCTTTAATTATTTTATAATTCTTAACAAATTCTTCAATTTTAAAATCTTCTTCTTCATTAAGATAAACCTTCCATTTTGAAGTTTCTTGCTGTAGATTCAATATCTGTAAGTTTAAATCATTAATAGTGTCATTCAATTCGTCAATTCTACTCAATTTCTTGGTCAATGTTGCTTTCTCCTCTTTCAAAATCTCAATGTTTTGTCTATTTAACGTTAATTTCTTAATTTGTTCAGCTTGTGTCAAGTTTTTCATCTCAAGTTCTTGGATATATGACACTTGCTCAGATAATTGTTTCTTTACCGTAGTGACAGAAGCTATTTCATCTTGTGAAGGAGTTGACATTATATCTGAATTTAATTTCTCAATAGTTGAATTTTGTTCATTAAGTTTTTGTCTCAACTTGTTTATCAAACCGTTCTTAGAATCAAGTTCATTTGAAAGTTCTGAATTCAAGGAATTGAGATTTTGAATTTGTAATTGATTGTTATATTGATCTTGTTCCACTTGAGAAAGTTTGTATTTAGATTCCGATTGTACATCATCATATTGTTTCTTGTAGTGATGTAATTCAGTTTTCAAATTCTTTATCTCACTTTCATACTTCTCTCTTTCCTGTGTTGAGTTGTCATTTATATGATTTAATTTAGATTGTAACTCTTTATTCTGGTTATATAGAAATACTTGATCAGATGATATAGTGTCATTTTTTAAATGTTGTTGTGATAATTCTTTTGTAAGTTCATTAATTTTTTGTTCGGATTCAATCTTCCCAAGCTCTACTTGATTCTTCAAGTCATTTATTAGATAGTTGAGAGAGTTGATTTCAGATTTAAGATCATCTGTTGTTTTATCATTACCACCACCAACACCATTATTCGAATTGAAACTGATCCTTCTAAACGGCGAGCCGTGCTTCGATATCGGCCTCGACGGCTTATCCACAAACGGAGACGAGTCAGCCATTATTGATTGAACCACCAATTGATCATAAAGATATTCAAATGTTGTTGTTGTTGTTGTTGTTGTTGTTTAATTTTCAAGAAAAATAAAACTGTCAAATTCTTCACGTGTCAATAATCATTCGCGGAAATTTTGTTCAATTCGCGATTTTTTGATTTATCAACAGATTTCACTTAAAACAGGAACAAATCGAATATCTGACAAGTTTTAAAGAGTTCAAAGAGCCATCGGAAGAAGACCCATTGTGGAGAGATGTCCAAAGTGTGAGTGGCGTGTAAGGGGAGCGGATCTCCCCTTTTTAAATGAGATCTTGTCGATTACTAACAACGGTTATCACAGTCCAAGAAGTTTTAGATTACTAGAAGAGTTGGAGAAAGGTGAGAAGGGCTCAGGTCCAGACTATTGTTCATATGGACTGTCGAATTCAGACGACAACACCTTGACCCACTGGAACGGTACAATTTTGGGTCCTCCACATAGCAATCATGAGAATAGAATCTACACATTAAACATCACCTGTGGTGAAAACTATCCAGAGCAAGCACCAATAGTACAATTCATTTCTAAAGTGAATTTACCATCAGTGAATCAACAAACAGGTACTGTTGATCCAGCCAAGTTCTCCGTGTTGGGCAATTGGAAAAGAAGTTACACCATTGAGCATGTATTGGTTGAATTGAGAAAAGATATGGCCAGTCCTGCTAATAAGAAACTATCCCAACCCCCAGAGGGCTCAAGCTATTAAAGAGTGCTGCATTCCCTTATATATTTATGTGTACGAGTCAAATGGCATGCTATGAGTTTTCTGATCTGCAATTGAAAAAAAAAAGATCTTGTAGTGATTTGTATGTTGAAATCGCCACAGTTTATGGCTGTGGATCCTTTATATATAAAAGAGCTTGAATCGATGTGCTTTGAATCGATGAGCTGGGTATTAAATATCCAACAATGACTGCTGAGAACAAGAGACAAAAACAATCGAAAAAGCTCATAATCAACGCTTTTAATCCTGGTTACGCAGCCAAATGGAGGTTAGTACTTATATATACCCTGGTTTATAGATCTTATACTAACAGGCTCTCAGACACCCTCGAGACCAATCGAAAAACTTCACTAGTGATCTTGATGCTTGGATCAATTATGCCCAAACTGCTGAAAGGGGGAAACTTCATGCTATATTCATTGCAGACCATCTTGTTCTCTTTGATGAATATGAAGGTCCGGGGAATTACAAACATCCAGCTAAAGCTGGTGTAGCTATTCCAAGAATTGATCCAAGTGCTGTCATTCCTGCAATTGCAGCTGTTACTAAAAACTTGAGTTTTGGTGTCACTTTCAGTACTGTTAGTGAGCATCCATATCTTTTCCATAGAAGATTATCTTCATTGGATCATATAACAAAAGGTAGACTTGGATGGAATATTGTTAGTTCTTATTTGAATGGTATTGGAAGACAATTGTTAAATGGTGATCCATTACCAGAACATGATGAAAGATATGTGAAAACTGAAGAATATTTGGATATTGTCTATGATTTATTACTAAGTTCTTGGAGAGATGATGCACTTGTTAATGATCGTGAGAATGCTACATTTATAGATCCTGAACGTATTAGAGAGATTAATCATAAGGGGAAATACTTTAATGTTCCAGGACCAGCTATAACTCAACCTACTAAGCAAAGATTCCCTGTTATTATTCAAGCTGGGACATCCAAGAAGGGGAAAGAATTAGGAGCTGGTAATGCAGAAGTTATTTATTTAGATGATCGTGATAAAGATCATTTAAAGGAAAAAATTGATTCAGTTAAAAAAATTGCACAAGAGAAATTTGGAAGATCTCCAGATTCAATTAAATTCCTTATTGCCTCGTATCCAATCATTGGTAAGACTCATGATGATGCTGTGAAAAAATTGGAAGAAATTAAAGCTGCTGCAGTACCTAAAGGAGCAGAAATTGGATTCAGTGGTATTTCTGGTATAGATTTGAGTAAATATGAATTAGATGAAGTTGTCCCATTAGGAGGACCAATTAATAATTTAAGAACCACAGTTGAAGGTATTACGAGACAAAAAGTTCCAGGGAAAGGTTTAACTAAAAGAGAAATCATTAAAAATTATGGTGCTAGAAGTGGTTCATTATTTGGTTCATATATTGAAGTTGCAGATGAAATTGAAAGATGGGTTAGAGATTATGATATTGATGGATTAAATCTTGGTGTTAATGTTTATCCTGAGGGACTTGATGATATTGTGGATTTATTAATTCCTGAATTACAAAAAAGAGGTTTATTCCATTTAGATTATGAAATACCAGGTGGTACTTTTAGAGAAAATCTTTATGGTGTTAAAGGTCAAACTTGGGTTCCAAAAGATCATCCAGTTCATGATTTTAAATGGGAAGCTGGTGTTCCATTAGATGTATTTGAAAAAAAATTAGCAGCTGCAAAGAAGAAGAGACAAGATATTAGGGATTCATTATAATAAATGTATTATATATAATTAACTTTATATGTAATCTGATTCTAAAAGTTTGGTTATATCTGCAATATTCATTCGATTAGGAGATTGAATAGAACCTGTAGCTTTTGAAAGGTTTAATATATCAATTGCTTGAACTCCAAAATCTCCAACTTTCCTCAATAATAAGAAATCTCGTATTAAAAATTTGATTTCATTATTGTGTTCATTAAGTTTATTGAAAAAATTAGGATATTTTGAAGCTAATTCTTTCTCCTCTGGAGTTGTGGAATCAACAAGAATATCATATAATATTATATCCACAGCTTCTGTATGTTTTGTGTTGAATAGTTGAAACATTGCAATTGTATCGAAAATTTGATTAAATTGTGCTCTATCGAGGATTTTCTCTTTGAACAAACTTCTTATTATTTCTCTTTGTCTATAAGTCTTTATGAATAGTTTTTTAATGATTATTTTGTATATGAAATATTCTGGTATTGGGAAAATATCTGATTGATAATTAGCTTTTAATTCATTAAACAATAATATAGCATTTGTAGGGGATATATCTGTTAGTGAATCCAAGTAAATAAATAGGATATCCAAATCCAATAACAGTATTGAATTACTGAAATTATAAATCACTGAAATGACTGATAACGATGTATCACTTGAAGAATTTATATCTATAAAAGATCTAATCTCACTCAAAGTTGATAACGATTGTTTGTTTGTTTCTGGATGATACGGTATGATGTTTGCTAATCTCACAATATGGTCAATGAATTCTGAACTTTTAATTATAACTCTACCATTTTGTAAATGTTTTAATGCCCTAACGATATTAAATCTATCCAAGAAATATATTGAATTGATCAAGTCGTATTGATTCTTACTGATTCTGCAAGTCAACGATTGGTTCCCCAATTGTGATAGATCCCTTTTGGCTCCATTTTTAATGAAACGTTCTGCAGCATCGAACGAGAAATCTTTCAATATGTAGTAAATAATCGAAGTATAATGAACATCAGCTATACCTAATTCTTGTAACTTTGCCAAAAATTTATTCAATTTATCAATATTCTCTGGTGGATAGTAATGATCAACATTGAGCTTTGGGAACCCAGCAATATCTGATATATACCTGTCAAACACCAATTTCTGTCTATCTTTAAGCTTCTTGAATATTAGTTCATTTCTTATGTATTTCAAAGCAGCGTACAAGCTCTGATTCTCGTTCTCAAAGTAGAGATTAGGCCTCGACTCGTTGGTCAGATCCTTGAGCTCTCTCCCGTAGGGGAACTCCAGTCCTTTAAACACGCTCGACATTCCAGCTCTTCACAATTCTCTAGCTTTATACAAGTCAACGCTTCATTCAAAACGGTTTTTTTCACAAAATGTAAACAATGAAAAAAAAAAAAAATAGCGTATTGAGCTTATGTAATTTTGATCACTATAAATTGGTTGTCCATATTACTTAAGTCCCTTAAAAGAATGATTATTTTATTAATTTAAATTGGAAGCGTTGAAATTGCTCTGATCTGACTAAAAGGATTGCTTAAGTGCGTAAAAGACGGTGGTGTCTGCGTTTCAAGAGCTTTAAGTTTGTTGATCTCGGTGCGGAATTCCACGACGGGAAAGGTATATAAGGAGAGGACTATTCCCTAAAGATATCAGTATCTCGTTGTGTTTAAAAGAATAATCATGTCAGTTCCTTCAGTTGCTCTCAAATCAGGTTACAAGATCCCAGCTATCGCAATTGGTGTCTACAAGACTCCAGCCCTCGAGGCCACCAATTTAGTCCACAAGGCGTTACAAGTTGGATATAGACATGTTGATTCTGCTCAGTTCTACAATAATGAGAAAGAGTGTATTGATGGTATTGCGGAATGGATTAAAGAAGATCCATCTAATAATAAAAGAGAAGATGTTTTCTTCACAACAAAGATCTTTGATACTGATCACGGATATGAGAATACCAAAACAGCCGTCCAGAGAAGTTTAGATAACATGAAGAGTATTTCTCCTTATATCGATTTAATTTTGATTCATTCACCTCAGAGTGATAAAGAGAAAAGATTAGGATCTTGGAAGGCACTTCAAGAATTTGCAGAAGCTGGGTCAGTCCGTTCCATTGGTGTTTCCAATTATGGTGTTCATCATTTGGAAGAGTTGTATAACTGGGATGGATTAAAAGTTGAGCCTTCTGTAAATCAAGTTGAGCTACATCCATGGTTGATGAGAAATGATATTGTTAGTTATTCAAGATCAAAGGGAATAGTGTTGGAAGCTTATTCACCTTTAGTTCGTGGTCAAAAATTCAATAAGGATGATAAACTTGCTGAATTATCAAAGAAATATGGGAAATCAGAAGCTCAAATCTTGATTAGATGGTCATTACAACAAGGATTTGTAACATTACCTAAAACTAGTAATCCTGAAAGATTGAGATCTAATTTTGATGTTTTCAATTTTGAATTGAGTAAAGAAGATGTTGATTATTTGAGTAATCCAGATAGTTATTTCGTTTCAGCATGGGATCCAACAACTTATGATAAATAAATAAATCATTTTTTTTCGTACTTATATCTCGTAGTGTATGTCTTGAAACGTGATGTAAGTCAAGTTACGAGACTAAAGCAATCTAAATTCAATATATAAAAAAAGAAGCTCATCCAGCTCTATTAAATACAAAAGAGACTTGATAATTAATGTTCACTCACACTCTTAAATCAGGGTACAAGATACCCGCAATGGGTCTTGGTCTTTATCATATCACGCCAAAGCAAGCACCAGAATTGGTGCAAAGGGCACTTGATATTGGATATAGAGGATTCGACTCTGCACAAATCTATCAAAATGAAAAACAATCAGTACAAGGAATATCTCAATGGTTGGGAAAAGACTCTAAGGTTAATAAACGAGAAGATATATTCTTCACTACTAAACTTTTCGATAATGTTCAAGGTTATGAAAAGACTAAAAGATCTGTTAATAGAGTTCTCGAAAATATCAAATTGGTGTCACCATATATCGATCAAGTTCTGATATTATCACCACAGACGAATAAGGAGAAAAGATTGGAGACATGGAGAGCATTACAAGAGTTTGTTAAAGAAGGCTCGATTCGTTCTATAGGTGTTGCTAATTATGGTATTTCACATATTGAAGAGCTATATAATTGGGACAAATTAGAGATTGAACCAGATGTGAACCAAGTGGAATTACATCCTTGGTTAATGAGAAATGAACTAACGAGTTATTGTTCTGATAAAGGTATTAAAATGGTTGCTTATTCACCTTTAGCTAAGGGACAAAAATTTCAAGATAATAAACTAACAAGACTTGCAAAGAAATATGATAAATCTCAAGCTCAAATCCTGATAAAATGGTCTTTACAAATGGGATTTATACCAATTCCCAAAACTTCAAATTTTAAAAGACTTGAATCAAATTTTGATGTTTGGGGATTCGAAATTGATCAACAAGATATGGAAATTTTAGATAATTCAAATAGTTACTTCACAACAGGATGGGATCCAACGATATATGATAAATAAATAGCTACAAATGATTAACTTTTGCTTTTTCTTTTTGATATGTACATGAATACTGAAGTTTACAACTTCATCTCTATTCTTTTTATTATTTAAATTTATCATCACTCGGTAGAGTGTTATCTAAAGTTCTTAATGCAACTTGGTATAGTAATAACATAATACTACTTTGAACACTTGTCCAAACAAATCTTGGTCCCACACCACTAAATAACCCATAGATCCCTTCTGTTTTATAAACTATGAATAAACCTTTTGTTATTGATGATGTATTTAAAATTGCTGGTTGTGCAGTTGATGGTATTGTATAATGTTTTGAATTTATTTTTAATGAATTTTTTAATTTTGTTGTTGTTGGGGAAGTTGTGGAAGTTGGTTGAGTTGTAGGAGGATGTGAAGATGGATTTTGTGTTTGGACTCTTGTTTTTATAACATCTAATGGAGTTGTTATAACACCTGCAAGACCACCTGCACCTGCACCAGTAAGTAATTCTAATTGAATTGTTAAATCATCAGTTTTAACATCAAGTCCTTTAGAGAAGAATGCATATTCTCTAAATTTTTCATAAAATGCAAATTGTAAAGCAGAAAATGGTAAATCTCTGCACAAAGTTGCTTTATAACCGAAAAATAATGTATGAGCACCTTCTATTCTAATTAATGTTTTAATTGCATCATATAAACCGTTATAATTATAACCTGATTGGAAATATGGATTATTATAACGACCTTGTAATTGTAATCTTGTTTTTAAAACTTCACTTGGAACATAAATAAAACTTGAAGCTAAATCACCTAAAAAACCAGCAGTTAAATGAGATAATGTATCATTTAATTTTATATCTTGAATCATTGTTCTTTTAACAAATTCATAAGTTCCAAAGAAAATAGCAGTACTAGGGAAAGATCCCAACATTGCGGCTCCATAACCACCATATAATCCTCTTCTAACACCTTCTTCAATCATTATTGTTCTATATGCATTAATCATGTTTTTATATTTTGTTGTAGTTGGTGAACCTTGTTGACGAGTCTTGACAGTATCTAATGAATGCATAACTGAATCACCAATGGCACCACCAAGCCCACCAGCAATCATGCAATGGTAAATGGGGCTTTCTATCTCATCTTGTGTATTTGTATCTGGTAATGGGATGGGTATTTCATGTTTCCGTTGGGCTTCAAACGGTACTGAAGACCCAATCATTTGTGTGCTTTAATTATATATGTCTAAGGAGTGTGATATGTTGTATGGAATGGGAAGAGAGTTGGTTTTTTTCAAAACAAAACAGATCTAAATCTCTCTCTCTCTCTATAATGTTTCAACCTTCTGGTTAAATGCTGGGTGTTGTTGGATGTATCTCTGTGTGTTCTGCTCTTCTCAGCAATCAGTCATATCCCTGCGACGCACTAACAATAAACTAACTAAATGAACAGTGAAACCAAACTAAAATGTCTTCAATAAATAATCCCAAAAGATCTCTCAATATTGAACCAATCTTTCATTCAAAAAGAGCCTAAAAAGCTAATTTTTTTTTCTTGATTTTGATTTGAAAATAGAAAAACTTTGGTTTGGCCACTGTGAAAAATTAGAGTCACGTGACTTTTGGGATTTTTTTTATAAGTAGAAAATTGATTTATATACATTTGATTCCATTTATTGAGTGTTATTTACTCCAGGTGTTGCTATGATTGGGTGTTTGAAGAGGTCTGTGAGGGCCAGTGGTGTGCGAGTTGTGAGGCGGGGGTACAAGGTGTTGGCGATCGAGTCGAGCTGTGATGATACATGTGTAGCATTGATTGATAGAGATGGACCAGAGAGTGTACGATTGGTTCAACATATCAAGACCACGCTGGATTCGGTGAATGAAGGAGGAATCATACCCACAAAGGCATTCCAGCACCATCAAAGGACATTAGCCACGAGCACGAAAGAACTCTTCAAGACTAATGGACTCTCAGCTTCAAATCCTCCAGATGTGATTTGTGTCACAAGAGGTCCAGGTATGGGTGGTGCATTAGCTGTTGGTTTAGATTTCGCTAAAGGTTTGGCCACTGCCTTCGATAAACCATTAATAGGAGTACATCATATGTTGGGACATCTACTAGTGCCCAGATTTGAATCATCTGGACAAATCCCACAATTCCCATTCTTGAATTTGTTGGTTAGTGGAGGTCATACAATGCTTGTTTTATCAAGAAGTTTACTTGATCATGAAATTCTTTGCAACACTATTGACATTGCAGCTGGTGATGCCTTGGATAAATGTTCTAGGGAGATAAACATGAAGGGGAATAATTTGGGTAAAGAATTAGAAATGTTTGTTAATGCGAATCCTCAACATTGGACTCACGCACAATACACAATACCCAGACCTTTATCTAACAAGAATGGAAGAGTCAATGCTGTCGGATACTCATTTGCACCATTCATCACTTGGTTGAAAAGACTCATTAGTGAGCAAAACCTAGATCTTAATGATGAAGCCGTTCATAGATGTGTTGGTTATCATATTCAACAAGCTATATTTGGACACCTTGTAAATAAGTTAAAACTTGTCTTAGAGCTAAATAAAGAAAAATTAAAAGATGTCAAAGATTTTGTTGCCTCAGGTGGAGTTGTATCAAATATTAGATTGAGAAAACTATTAGATGATGCTTTACAAGGTACAAATATTGAAAGAACAAGTTATCCCAACCCAGTATTATGCACTGATAATGCTGTGATGATTGGTTGGGCTGGTATTGAACTGTATGAACACGGTTTAACTACCGAATTATCAGCTTTACCTATAAACAAATGGCCTCTTTCTGAGATTACAAATGTTGACGGATGGATACAAAAAAAAATTGTAAATAGCTAATTATCCTCATTAAAACACCATGTATATATAGACTCATTTATTCATCAATCATTCTTCAGACCTATGCGGTAGATATGATTCTGTTATATTTAGTTTCTCGACAAGATTTTTCCAACTTTCATATTCTAATTGGAAAATAATATGATTTGAAGGTTTATCACGTCTTTCTGATATAATTTTATCTCTAGGATTTATATCTTGTGGTAATTCAGGAAGTTCACAAACTGTAGGATATCCTTCTTCATCTTCACCTAATATTAATTTTCCATCTCTAATTAAAAAACTTGTGTAAAACATATTCTCTATTGATTGAGAAAATGAATGTGGATTTATGAAAAATTTAAAAATATTAACAACTTTCCCATGAGATTTTTTATGTAAAATCTTGTAACATTCTTGAACAGCATTTGGAGTTTGATTTATAGATTGACCATTAATATCATCACTACTCATTTTTTCAGCAGTGACTATCTCTCCAACAGGCTTATCAACTATTCTTGGCTTGTATTGTCTAATTTTTTTCTCTATTTGTAATGGTCCAAGTAAATGACTAGTTGTAACGGCTCTATTACCTCTAGAATATAAGAAAGTACCAAGTTGAAACCAATTATATTTCCTAAATTCATGTTTTTTCGCATAATACGTCTCTGAATCATCATCATTGTCGTTATCAACTTTTAGACTTTGCTTTAAAAGAAACGTCTTTAATCTCTTTGTAAAATCATCAACACTCAATACACGTCCACTTGCTCCGAGCTTGATATTTCTTATGGCAATATCCATCAAATCACCACCACCAACAAGATTTCTCGAATCGTAGACTTCCATCGTCTTGTTTGTAGTTTTCTTTGTCAACTTGAAGATTTCATTTATCTTTTCCAAATGAGCTCTTGCCTCTAATAGCCCACCTTCACGGGCAACTTTAGCACGGTCGTTTTTGAGCGCAGAGCTGATCTGTCTCGCTTTAGCCAACAATTTATGCTCTTGGACAAGACGCTCGGATGAGTTTAGCTCATCCTGATCCTCATCATCATCACTTTCATCGCTATCACTCTCGTATTCCCCTTCACTACCACTTTCACTAACCTCCTCCTCTTCTTCTTCTTCTTCTTCTTCCTGGTACTTCACTTTCTTCACATCACGAGGCTCCTCCAATACAACACCATTACGCTTGACTCCGTTCATGAGCTCGCTGGTTATCACTAGATCTAGCTGTTTCTGATTGTCTCGTGTAGTTTTGTTTGAATATTTAAAGACGCGTTTTCTCAATGTTGATATTATTGAAAAACCAAAAAAGCGCGAATGCTTTATCACGAGATTGAAATAGTACTGAAGACTAGCCAAATAGAGCCCCATTGAAAGGAATCATGACTATTCCGGGACGTATAAAGGTGAGTGATCGTTTGTTTGGTGGACTTGGAGTGTTTATAGACTAACAGTTTGTGTGTTTTAGCCACTAGATGTGTCGGTCGTTAACAGAATAGCTGCTGGTGAGATCATCATCGCACCGGCAAATGCCCTCAAAGAGATGCTTGAGAACTCAATAGATGCTAAATCAACCTCTGTAGAGGTGCTCGTGAAGGAGGGTGGGATCAAGTTGCTACAGATCACTGACAATGGGAGTGGAATCGAGAAAGAGGACTTGCCTATTCTCTGCGAGAGATTCACAACCTCTAAACTATCAACTTTCGAAGACTTGAACTCTATAGAGACTTATGGATTCAGAGGTGAGGCATTGGCAAGTATATCACATATTGCACACTTGTCTGTTACAACAAAGACGGAATCCAGCTCTTGTGCTTGGAAGGCTGTTTATTCCAATGGTGAACTTGTGCCACCCAAACCAAATGATTCAGCTGATCCAAAACCAGTTGCTGGTAAAAAAGGTACCCAAATCACAGTGGAGGACCTTTTCTATAATGTTCCTTCAAGATTAAGAGCATTGAAATCCTCTAGTGATGAATTTGGTAAAATATTGGACGTTATTGGAAGATATGCTGTGCATACAGAAGGTGTTGGATTTGCCTGTAAGAAATTTGGTGATGCTCATTACTCATTAACAACAAGATCAAATATTTCCATAAAGGAAAGAATAAGGACAGTTTTCGGTTCAAATATTGCAAATGAGCTTATACCTATAGAGATTGACCCAATTGAAGAATTTGGTGTAAGGAAAATTTCTGGTCAAATAACAAATCCTAATTATAATAATAAAAAATCAATACAACCTGTTTTCTTCATCAATAATCGTCTTGTTTCAAATGATCCATTGAAAAGAGCATTGACTTCCGCTATAAATCATTTCTTACCAAAAGGTCATAAATCTTTTATATATTTAAGCTTGATAATTGATCCTCAAAATGTTGATGTGAATGTTCATCCTACAAAAAGAGAAGTTAGATTTTTACATGAAGATGAAATCATTGATAAAATTTGTATTTCAGTACAAGATCTTTTCTCTAAAATTGATTCTTCAAGAAGTTTCCCAACTCAATCTTTTTTACCAACAAAAAGATCCAGAGTTGATGATGAAGATCCTGAAGTATTGAAACCTACTCAATCAATTGCACAATCTCAAAAAGTGAAAAGACTTGACTACAAATTGGTTAGAACAGATGCTAACCAAGCTAAAATTACAACTTATATGTCCCAATCTAAAGTTCCGAAATCAACCTTGGAAACACAATTGGAAGAGGTGGATGATGAAGAAGTTGATGAAGACACTGTTCTTGAAAATTCCACAAATGTGGAAAATCCAGAAAATCAACCATTGGAATATAAATTTGTACCAAAGGAAAGAGTTGAAGTTAATTTACAAAGTATACTTGAATTAAGACAAGATGTTGAAAAAAATGTCAATAAAAATTTAACAGAAGTATTTGCCAATTTACTCTATATTGGTATTGTTGATTCCAAAAGAAGACTTGCAGCTATCCAATACGATGTCAAATTAATGCTTATCGACTATGCAAGTGTCTTGAATGAGCTTTTTTACCAAATCGGGTTGTCTGATTTTAGTAATTTCGGTACAATATCTTTTGATCAAGAAATTTCATTGAGGGAATTACTAGGACAGGTATTTAATCATCCGAATTATAAAGATTCAGACATCACGATTGATAATATAATTGAGACATTGACTTCAATGTCTGAAATGCTTTTAGAGTATTTTACAATTGAATTAACAGATACTGATACATCCGATCCTAAACTTAAATCAATTCCTATGCTTTTAAAGAATTATGTCCCACCACTTGATAAACTACCGCTATTCATATTTAGACTAGGTACAAAAATCAATTGGGAAGATGAAAAACAGTGTCTTGTTGGGATTTTAAAACAATTAGCGCTTTTTTACATACCTGAATCTTTCCAATCAGCAGAAACTTTAAATGATACAGATCCTATAAAACCGGTGCTTCTCGCTAAAACTCAAGAATTAAATGAAAATTTAGAAAATATATTAATGCCAATAATTAAAAAAAAATTACTAGCCACAAAAGATTTAACAAAAGATGTTGTTGAAATTGCTAATCTACCTGGATTATATAGAGTTTTTGAAAGATGTTAAATAAATACGTCGAAAATAAAAGAGAAAGCTCATTCCCAAGTATAAAATTACATGTAGAATTAAATATATATTATATACTATGCTTCTTCGTATTTGGATGTCGTCATTAAAAAAGTGTTCATTATGGTGTGTTCATTATGGTGAGGTTGATGATGGAGATGGAGATGATGATGATGAAAAGAATGAATCAATTAATAATTTATCCACTGGTGTTAATCCATCTTCAACTGATTTTTTCAATAAAGATTCTCTTTTAACTTGAGCTTTTTCAAAATTACTAAATCCATGACCACTTGAAACTGATGGAATTATAATTGAATTTGATTCTTTACTATAAAAACTTGAGGTTTCATCAATATTTGGATATGCACTATCAGTTATTTCAACATCAAAAGATTTTAATTGTTCTTCTTTAACTAAATTTCTTAAAATATGTTTGTTTGATTCATCTAATAAAATTTTTGCAGGTAAATTTGAAACATCACTTAAATATTGAGATAATAATAAAGTTCTTTTCTTTAAAAATTCAATAACTTTAACTGGGAATTCCATTAATTTTTTTTGTTCTTTTGGTATTGATTCATCATAAAAATAATTTAAAACTGGATTTGCAGTTCTTGTACCATCTCTACCATTAAATGAAAAAATAAAATAAAATCTAGTTTCTGGGAAAATTGCAATTAATGAAGAAATTGTGGCAAGAAAATATGAATAAAGAATGTAAACTTCATGTTGATATTTTTGATCAATATATAATTGTTCAGGTAAAATTGAATACCATTTTTTCATTGTATAAAATAAAACTTGTAAATGATTTGAAGAATTATTAAATTCTGGTTTTTTCAAATTATCAAAATATTCATTTAATTTTGTGGTAAAATCAACTAAATTATCAAAATCTTTTTGACGTTCTTGTGGTAAATTTTCATAAATAACTGATCTTGTATTTTTAATCTTTTCTGCAAGTTCTTTGAAAAAAGTTGGATCATATGGAGCTGTATGATAAGCTTTAATACATTGAACATAATAAATAATGAAAACTCCCATATAATCATTTGAAATTGCAGCTTTTTGAAATAATTCATCATTTTTAAATTTATTTGAAATTTCTTCATCTTTAAAAGCTCTAAATTCATTATTTAAATAATTGATAATAAAATTGAAAAAACGACTAGTAAGTTCAACATTATCATTCATATTATGATATCCAAAATATGTTGTTGGAATTGCAGTTTGGAAAATTTGAAATTTTGAAAAAGCAATATTAACATTATCATAGAAAATTCTTGTATCTGTAACTTCTCTATTTAAATGAATTTTAAATTTATCTAAAAATCTTAAAGTAATTTCAAAATTTTTATTTAACTGTTTTGAAGCATATTTTTTAACATCTTCATTTTGTGAATATTGAGTTAATAAAACTGCACCAGTAGATAATAAAGATTTAAATAACACAATATTATTTTGAGATTCTTTCATTAATAAATTATGATATCTATCATATTCTTTGTATAACCATTCAGGTTCAAATCCAACTCTAAATTTTTTAATTAATTCCCAATCAATTTTTTCAAAAACTTGATTTAAATGTTTTGTACAATTTGGATCTAATACAATTTCTGTAAATTGTTCAGGAAATGGAGCATGTTTATCTGAAATTTTTGGATCAATATCTTGATGTTTACCAATTAGGGTAGCTAAACTATTAAAACTATCAGCTTGAATAGAAAATCTTGATAAAGAAGTTTGATTATTTGATGATGTATGACCAGATACAGAAGTTGCAGAACTTGAAGTATCTGAATCTGCAGATTTTGGTCTTTTAATACTTTCAGTTGGACTATTATTATTTGATACAAATACTGATCCATTTAACATTGGAGTTGATTGATTTGAAAATTCCAATGGAGGAAGAAATGGTCTTTGTAAATTTACTTGGACAGGTATAGAAACATCATTTTTAACTGGCATAGCTGGTGGCATTGAATTAACAAAAATTTTGGAGGGCAATCCAGGAGCAAAATATGGTTGATTCATATAAGGATAAACTTGTGGATGATGTTGCATTTGTTGTGTATGTTGTATTTTTTGATTTTGAGAATTTGCCTGTATGTTTAAACTTTGTAATCTTGCTGCATGAGCTTGTTGAGCATTTTTCAAAGCTTCTCTAGCAGCATCATCAAGAGCAAGATAAGCACATGATAATCTTGCTCTAACACAATTTCTACATTGTGGTAATTGTTCATCACATTTGATACGACGACTTTTACAAGTTGCACAACCTAAATGAGAATTTCTATGTCTTCTTCTTGAATTTCTAAATCCCTTTTTAGCAGCATTTGGATTTGCTTCATTTGATGGAGAAGTTGAAGTTGTTGCACCTCCACTAACTGGGGTTTTCGATCTTCTTCCATTAGTATTATTTGTAGTGGCAATGGCATAAGGTGGAACAGGATTCTTTAGCGCTGAATTTAAAGCATCTAAATGTGTAGCATCATTCACTTGTTTTGTATCTTCACCAAAAGCAGCGGTATAAGTTCTTGAAGAGGGCGTAGTTATCCCACTTGATTCATGTAATACTCCCAAGGGTTGTCCTTGTGGTTGTTGATGTTGAAGTTGTGGAGTGGCTTGAACTGATTGAGGTTGATAGGCAAATTGAGGTGAATGACCATTTGAATTAAACGCTATAGGTTGATTTTGTGAATAAGCATATTGAACTTGTGGATAAGGAGAATATTGAGCGCCTTGTTGTGGACCACCCATAGGGATCTGACCATTCCATATTTGAGTAGGAACCGGAGGATATTGAGGTTGAAATTGTTGTTGATTATGCTGTATAAGAGGCACAGTCACTAGTTGAGGAGGAGCTGGACCTTGTGAATGTATTTGATGTTGACGATTCCATATATCTTGTTGATTCTGTTGTTGTTGTTGTTGTTGTTGCTGTTGTTGATTTGAGTACTGGCTTATGGCCTCATGATACCCATTTTGCTGACTTTCCATTGCTTTTGAAACGATTTGGGAAAGCAAAAATTAATGAATTTTTATGAACAACTGGATTTTTTTTTAAAAATGGAAGGATAATAGAGCCGTTTTAAACAGTTAATATTATTATTGATTTGATTTGTATGTACTTTGATGCTCTTTTTACTATGATGGTTTGACAGCCCTTAAAAAATAACAAGTTCGTAAACTTAGAATAATAACTTGAGCCGAAGTGGTGTAACAAAGAATATGATAATATTTTTGGTGGGTAAATATAAATGAATGTAATCAACTTGATTTCAATTAAGATGTAGTTATTCTAATAAAGATATTTATGATTTGTTGTTCTTGCTTTCTAAAGTTGTTGAAACAAAATTTTCAATAAAGATTTTCCTCTCAAAACAACTTTATACCAATAGAATACGATTTGAGGTCTCAACTGGAAATTTTAAAATCTGGTCCCTTCCAGACTTAATAATTAATTTTAAGTACAAAAGAATTATTCCACCACAGATAGTATCAACTATAATGGATAATGGTGTTGTTGTTGTTGTTGTATAACAGTAACAAGTTTTTACGACGATATTAGAAGGTTTATATGTAACTTGGATAGTGGAATTACTGCATGAGAGGACGGTAATCCAGTTGCACTACGGTTATAATCTTAATAAGCCTGAGTCAATAACACACACATACAATTATCTTTTGATTATACTTTGGGATAGATACCTTACACTACTTATGAATATCTCTTACGTCGTTGTTAATTATAGCTTTACTTCTCCTTAGGCTCTAATTAATTTAAAAGTGTGCAAACGTTCCTGAAAATCGAGTTCCGCAGTGCATAGTACTGCATTAGCCCACAGTACACAGCGGGCCTAGTCCCCCTAATTTGCGGTGTCGTATGTGTCGTGGGGTCTGAGACCTTGCAGATGGCATCACCTAATTTGGTCATCGGCGCGTCTCTTTAGCAGCGGGTCTTATAAGATGCATAAATAGACGTATCTCACGGGACTCGGAATTACCAGTTGAGTCCCTAGTCTCATACAATAATAATATACATTTATAATATATAATTACCTTCATTAATTACGAGACTATACTACGTTAAAGGGTATTAGGTATATACACTCTTGATTTCATACGGAATATCCTTGTTTCAGCCTCACATTAACTATTTCTTACACAAATTAGTTCGGCAAAAGTATCTTCTGAAACGAGATTCCATAACTTATTAAACCAGTTTAGCCACAATAAGCATTAACAAAGCCTCAAAGCAAGCACTCTTATTCGGCTTCATGTCGTATTTCACAGGAGTGAATCTTACATACGTTTCAACTTTCAAGGTTTTACGCTAAGGTATAACGATGTAATTTGAGACTAAAAAAGAATCATTTCATCTTCATTAAAGCTAATATGTAAAGATTCATAAGTTAAATACTACCACATATTCTAGCGTACGGTAAATAGGGAAAAATAAATAAGCTGCTGGGTACTTATAAGAGTACCTACGTAAATATTTCAACTAGTTTTTATTAGAATTATAACCTTGATGCGTGAGCGATATACCAGATTTCGTGTTTTTTTTAGTTTAGTTTAGTTTGATCGTTTATAAGTACCCAGAGGTACATCAAACAAAGATATTTAGCACCTTGTTAAGTCATTGGAATAAACCATTCCATGAGTACTTATATTGATATCAGCTAACGTATTCATTAATTGATTTAAATATGCACTTATAAAGTTGATTTTTTTTGTCTCTTTTCACCTCTATAAGAATTGATACGTATTGAATAAATTTGCAGATCTTGATTAAGGATTACAACAACCATTCTATTCAACCTTGTTAAGTTATCGGTTTATTAATTAATCAGTTAGTACCTTTTTTTATTTACCGAAAACTTAACTGAGACATTCTCACTCAGGTACAGTCCTTTCCCGTTTAAATCTATCGGATATCATAGATCACACTAAAATAACCTATTAATTACGCGGATAGTTTATTTCTAGATCCAATTTGTGAGTACTTATTAAAAAAATGGCTCTTTTACTAGATCCATGTTGTTTTATTATTTGAAAAACGTCGAGTAGCATAGCGGTAATATTTATACATTAGTTTAGACAGGTTAAATACGATGCTATTTGACGGTCTGGGGCCATGGGTCTGGGGCCATGCTGTACCGACTACAACATATAGATAGTGTATCAGTTAATGAGCATTTATATACCCATGTCTACTCACGAGTCACTGCCCACTCGGCTCAAACTTCCAACATACAACCGAGTGCTGTTCAATGGTTGACTCTAAGGGTGTCATTATTAATGATGGGTAGTATCTGTCTATGTACCTCTGTGTTTCTAGCTTCATAGTATCTGCTTCGATATGTAAATGTAGAGTCTCACCTGTAATTAAATGTGTAGACTATTTTCGGCATATGAATTACAACCCGTCAAGAAGAATTATGCAGTTACAATTAGAACGCTCCTAGTCTACAAATCAGAACCTAAATCATCAATTCTATATATATAGCTGTTCATATTGTTAAAATAATTATCTTTTCAGTATAATGCCCAAGTCAAGGCTCAATGGTAAATTAAAGGTTTGATGGACGATGCTTTGATCTAATCTTTTAACTAGTTGGTACCTGGTAGGGGACATGTTAAAGATGGGGAATCAAATAGTATCCCTGATACATAAACACAAGAATCCTTTTTTTAATTTCATTTCATTTTAGTTCATGTCAAAGCATAATGGCTAATATCTACAACCTAGTTCAATTAAGGAAATAATTTAAAAGGTTGATAAACAAAAATATTAACTAGCAATTATAAATGTACCTATGCTAATTGTCGTCACCAATTCTTTGCCGATTTAATTGCTATCGACTGTGTTTTTTGATGAAAATATCAGCCGAATAAACCTCATTTCGACAAGTCTCACATCATTTACGATCCTCTTTATGTTAAATGTGTTAAAAACCTTTAAAACACATCCGCCTTCGTACAAAAATCGAATATGCTACTAGTCAAAGAATGGCAAAGACGTTAAGGATAGTCTAATCCGTGGGAATTCACATCCTAAAATTAACGAGTAGCTGTGCAATCTAATCCAATAAAGAAGATGTAACCTATGTATAGGACTCCAGAAGGTGTCTGCACTACAAATTCAACCGACAAAGTTTGATATCCATACCTTTAGAACCCTATAATATACTTAACTTTCAAATTATATTTGCATAGAGTCTAATAAGACAGACACCTACGTAATTAATTCTATAAACAACATGACTAGTTGTCATAATGATAATATTCACTCATTTATCGATAATAACGTGTCATTAATATTCATTAGCGGAAAATAAATTTCAGTTTTAACGCAGGGCTTCTTGTAATTGGTTAGCTGACTTGTGATGGGTAAAAGATCTTAGTGCCTCGTGCCTTTTTTGCTGTATTGTTAACTACACTTAGCATATCATTGCCAAATCATATGTCAAAAACCTGTTAAAGGACTTATTTAAACCTGGTTAAATGAACTTTGTCCAAGACGACGTTTCAACTTGCGCCAAGTTATTAGTGACTAGTCTACAAGGTACTTTTGGTTTAAATGACTAGTTTATTGAAGGTAATGATGGTTATGAAGCATATTCTCTTAAACTTCAAAGTATATAACGTCACATACGAGACTTTTTAGTTCGTCTTTAGCGGACCTGTCAAAATGCCAAAATAATCAAGGTCTCAATGATCAAACAATAATCAAAGACTAAGATCTAAGTACTCAAGAAAAAGCAGAATTTAATAAAAGCCAATAAGAATTAATTAAACTCCTCTTTTGTGACTTCTTTGAAGTACTAACAAGGTATATAAATTTTCATTTTGTTTTAACCACGGTTGATTATAACTTGCACCTCCGTTGAATTTCCATAGATCGACTTGGATCTCAGGTCTCAGGTCCTTGATTAGTCTCCTACGTATACAAGAGTATAATATATATAGATAAGATCGAAAATTAATTATACATAGCTAAAATTCGATTTTCCCTTAATTAGTCTCTAATTTGATCTAAGTGAATGATCCACAGTATTCTGAATAGCTTAATGTCTCTAGGCTCACTAAACGCTCAAGAGCGCCCATGAGATTTACAAGATTTTCGGTTAACGTCTACTTTCCTACAGTTATAAGCTTTAAACCTTGTAAAAGGATAGTATTTGCTCTTGTCTGAAAAGATTGTAAGTTTGTTTCGGAGGGTATTAGGCTCTTGATCTTATTGAATAATGTTTTGAGATCTAAAACTGTTTTAATGGTTTCTTTGTTTCGAGATCAAAAAAAATTTCACACTAAATCGCTGCTGGTTTAAGCTCCCAATTATTTTTGACAGGTTTTCTTTCTTTCAAAGGAGCATGATTGAACGATTTCGAATAAGATCAGCATACCTAGACTTTTCAGCTGCTCATGCTTCTGTTTCTATATACGCCCTGTGTTGGTACGTCGATATGGTTGTAGAGAAGAAATCTCGATCTCGGGGCTAACCTCAAATTCCAAATCTGGGAAAATCATTAATTATGAATACCTGAAGGCTAAGACACACCTGTTGAACATCAGTCTAACGGACCTAACCTAGCTATATATATTTCTTTTAAACGTTAGAAAAGTATCTGATCCTTTGAATAATTAGTACTCGGGGTACTTATAATAACTTTTTTAAAAGATTCAATCTACATTCAAACAACTGCATTAATCTCAAAGATTTCACAGATGAAAATCAAGTAATCAACTGGAATTCAAGCTTAATTTGCCCAGATAATTTACAAGACTCTGTACGTAGATAGTAAAGGCCGATGAATATCAATACAGATGGAATTTGATTCACGCTTTTTGGGTACTTTAGAAAATAAGATCTACATCTGGGACTTTTACATTACGGTAGTACCCCTAGATATATATGCTCATATAAATTAATTGCTAGTTACTAAGTATCGATCAGTACCCTTAAAAGAAATACTGGTTTGATCAACATTAGACCCTAGTCTCTAAACAGGATATTTAGGCAGACACCTACTGATTCTAGACAAGGTTCCGTTCAAGCTTCCTTCCAGCGTTTAGGGGCTGTAGAGAGGAGGCGTAGGCAGGAGGCAGCTTACGCCCGCTCAGAATATCAACGGGGAATCAAGCTCTAAAAACTAGCGAAAAGTTAAAACATTAATGAACTTCATGTTTCTCTGGGAGAATTTACATTAAAACTACCATGAATTAAGTACTCTCCTGATTTCTCTGAAATTTAACATTCATATTGTAAACACTTTGAAATCAAGTCAATTTCACAATACAGTGCTGCATGACAAGCTGTGCTCCTGCGGTCTATTCATTGATCATTAACTCCAAGTCCGCTAGTTTCACAAAGCATGAGCCATTGTCTATTACTACAAAAGCTACAATCGAGGTAGTTAAGAAGACAATATCAATTAATATTGAGCTAAAAGGAACTGGTTCTGTCTAATTTGACTTTAAAGGCTTTTTCTGCTAAGAATAAGAGTGATTCTAGTCAGCAAGGCTAGTGAAATTTAGAATCTGCTTCAGAAAACCGATATAATCTATTAAAATCGCACTATGAATTCTAGATTTCAAGAATTTGTAATCTATCGAAATTGTATTACTTTGTGCAGTTAACTGTACTGCATACTTCCAAGTTCCTATAATTTACCAATTGACAATCATCAACATTTACCAAATATACTAACGACTCACGAGTCTTGTGTGGGTACTGTGCCTTTTGTACTTACTCCCTCTCTTTCGGCTGTACTTATTAAAAGTACATAAAAACTGAGACTTAATCAATTCAATTGCAATCAAGAGCATTGGTGAGCATTGTGTAACCAAAAATAAACCAACATCCATCAAGGATTAACTCTATTGATTCGAGAAGCTTACACCAAGAGACTATGCGGGCAATACACGAATGAAAAAATTAAAATAAAATTAAATAGAAATGATCAAGTATTAGTCTAAGAGGGTTGACAAAGTAAAAGATTTTAAAGTAAAGTTGTACACTAGATCTCATCTCATCGTGTATTTAGTTTGAACTTTGAACTCCTCCGATTTTACCAATTTTTCAATTATGAGTCCCTTAAAAATTTATTCTTTACGTCGTAAATCTTCGTAAAGTTTTCTCCTGTTGATGCAAAAAATCTCAGACAAAAAAAAAAATACAAAGCCCTTTAAAAAACGAGATTTGACTAGATGTTGAATCTTGGAGAAACCTAGTACTCTTTATGGGTACCTTAGTCTAAGAAAATTAAAGGAAGTGATATGTTAACCATGTAGGAATCTTTATCATAATGCACAAGTGTTTTACTCTGGATGGAAGGTCTTTTATAGAGTCGATTAAAAGGGAAATTCTTGCGAATTTCAGTAGGATGAGACATAACATCTTGTACAATTAAAAATGCGGCAGCCAGTTGTCATCCACTGGGAAAGAAATACCGTAAACCTCTTCGGCATTAGTCCCCAAGTAACTGAACTAATGGGTATGTACCTCACCAATTTTGCTTATTGATGTCTCGACTCTCAGCATATTCGTAGTCTAAGGGCTTATGAATAGTGTACGTATTATATTTGAAAAAAAACGGCCAAGGTCCATATTAACACAGCCTGTGCGATCATCGAAATGCAGACTTAGTTACTTTGGAAATTCAACGGAGGTTTTCATTCATTTTGAACATCTCTTCTTTTCAGCTAGTCCATTTTTCTGTAACTAACTAGACTAATTTGATACATCACATAGGAAAATCACTACAAAAATTCGACAAGTCCGCCATTTCCCATTTTTAGCTGGTGAAGCTACTTTCTGGGTATTTCAGTTGTGAGATAAGACCTTATAGGAATTAAATCTCAAGCAATAAGAACTAATGGATATGTCTGATTAACAACATCATTAAATATCTTTGAGCATAATTAGTGCAGATGTAGTCGGTTATATTATATTATATCATTTAATTCGCCGAATATCACGTGACTATTATCTTCTTTAATTGTTACTTTTATGCCAAAAAACTAGTTTAAAGGCACAAAAGATCACATTAATAAACTCAGTAATCTCTATATTATTACAATAATTATTCAAATTTGCAAAAATTTGAAATTTCAGGAAATTCCTGAGTTCTTTGTAAATTTTATAGACCATTAATTTTTAAATACAACTACGATTTTCTATACTTTAAAACAAAATTTAATTTTTTCTCTCAAAACAAAGATTAAAGCAGTTGATTCACTTATTCAGATTATTAGAAGTATTTTTATATATTTTTTATTCTGTTTATCCAACAAAATGTTGTAAATATAGTATTATGTTCAAGGAGTAGTCACGTGACAAAATTAAGAATATTCTACAATTGATGAACTTGATTATTTAAATAAATGATTAGTGAACGCTAAATCAAATTTTCAAGGAGCACAACTTATGATTCACTGGTGAATATTTAAGCAGTCAATTGAATTTGATTTCTAATATACTTTCCCAAACCGTTTAAGTAATTAATTAGTGTTCGCTTATCTTGTAAGACTTTCCTATTCGAGAGCCCCGCCGCTAAACTTGACTTGACCCAAAGTTCAACTGTGGGCGGGTCTTCACTCTGTACTCTCGGTACCGTGCCCAGAGCAGCCGTTCCACTTAGCCTGCGCAGACGGAATCCCACAGGGAATCCCACCTAGAGGCTAGACAGACACTCTGCCTAGCGTCTGCCTAACAGAAGCCTTCTGCATTTGGTAAGCGCGGAATTCATGGCTGCTTTGGGATGGTGTATCCTGCGAAAGTGTTGAAGCCGGAGCATTTAAAGAAGATGCTACAAGAGAGCTACGACAATATAGTTCTTCATCAAGGATATTACTGAGTGTCTGATCATAGTTGGAAAGAATGGAATGGTGTCCTAAATAGGCGTAGATCCGCTGGTTTCAAAACAGTTTCCCTATTTTAGTTCACTGTGCGTTTTTGAGGGAATCTTCTCTATATATAATATTACTACTATGGAGAGTGCCCTTGTCAACTATTTTTTGATCAATATCGATAAGAGTAGATCAGGAGTGAAGTGGACATGTTGACACTATTATAAAAAGGACTTAATTTCCCCCTTTAGATTTAGTTAAAGACGGTAACTTTGCAAATAATCATTATCAATTGAATCATCATGTCAGACCTTACTGTTAAAATCGACCTATTAGACGGTAAATCTTATGAACAACCAACAGGTTTGTTCATTAACAACGAATGGGTTGCAGCCAAATCTGGAGAATTTATCGAATCAATTAATCCAGCTACTGGTAAACCAATTACAAAAGTTCATGCTGCTGGTAAAGAAGATGTCGATATCGCTGTTGCAGCTGCAAAGAAAGCTTTTAAAAGTTGGAAAAAAGTTCCAGGTACAGATAAACGTGATTTATTATGGAAATTAGCTGGACTTGTTGAAAGAGATCGTGAAATTTTAGCATCAATAGAAGCTAATGATGCAGGTAAACCAAGAGATAATAATGCTTGGTATGATATTGGTGAAGTTATTGATATGTTGAAATATTTAGCTGGTTGGGCTGATAAACTTACTGGTAAAACAATTCCAACAAATCCAGAAAAATTTGCATACACAATTCATGAACCATTAGGTGTTATTGGTTGTATCATCCCATTTAATTTCCCATTAGCTATGTTTGCATGGAAAATTACATCAATTGCAGCTGGTAATACTGCAATTTTTAAATCTGCTGAACAAACTCCATTAAGTATTTTATATTTTGCAAATTTATTTAAAGAAGCAGGTTTCCCACCTGGTGTTGCCAACATTATCTCAGGTACTGGTGCTATTGCAGGTAATTCACTTGTTGAACATTTAGATGTTGCTAAAATTGCATTTACAGGTTCAACTGCAACTGGTCAAGTTATTCAAAGAAATGCAGCTATTAACCTTAAGGCTCTTACATTAGAATGTGGTGGTAAAACTCCATTAATTGTTTTCGAAGATGCTGATTTTGATCAAGCTGTTAAATGGACAGCTTGGGGTATTTTCAATAATATGGGTCAAATTTGTACTGGTTCTTCAAGAGTTTATGTTCATAATTCATTATATGAAAAATTCTTAACTGCTTTAGCAAAACATGTTGAAGAAGCATATCCACAAGGTTTACCATTTGAAAAAGATGTTGTTGTTGGTCCACAAGTTTCAAAAGCTCAATATGAAAAAATCTTGGGCTATTTAGAATCTGGTAAATCTGAAGGTGCTCGTGTTGTTCTTGGAGGTGGTAAACCATCAAGATCAGATTTACAAGATGGTTATTTCATTCAACCAACAATTTTCGCTGATGTTAAACCACATTTTAAAATTGTTAAAGAAGAAATCTTTGGTCCTGTTGTATCTGTTGGTAAATTCTCTACTGTAGAGGAAGCTATTGAATTATGTAATGATTCAGTATATGGTTTAGGTGCTTCATTATTTACACAAGATATTACAAAGGCACATACAGTTGCTCAAGAATTAGAAGCAGGTATGGTTTGGATCAATTCAAATAACGATTCAGATGTTAGAGTTCCATTTGGTGGTGTGAAATTAAGTGGTTATGGTAGAGAATTAGGTGAATATGGTATGAGTGCATTTACACAAGCTAAAGCTATTCATGTTAATTTGGGTTGGAAACTATGAAAGAATAACGCTGGACGTGTATAAGTTTTTTTTATTATATGTAATTATTTTTTTTTTTTTACAAAGAGATGTAGTTGAAAATTAGAATACATTTATTTTTTAAAATCCATTCATAAAATTCCCATTTGGAAATCCAACACCAAGATCAACATTTAATTCATCAATACCTAAATTTCCTTGTGATCCATTTCTTTGCCATTGTCCAGAACCACCAGAATTTAAATCATTAGGATTAAATAAATCCATAAATTGTTGATTAATTAATGGATCTGGTTGTAATGGATCTATTCCAACACTTTCTCCTCTAGATTTACTCTTCATTAACCCAGCTTGATGTTGTGCAGAAATTGGTAATTGTGAATTAGGTTGTTGTCCTGGGACTTGTTTTGTTTGATTTTCAAGCATCATTAATTGCATTTGATAATCATGTAATGCTGCAGAATTATCGCCTCTTAAATCTCCATTATTATTTGCATTGGATGGAGGTTTACCACCTCTTTGAGGTGGATGTTGTGTTGTAGGTGTACCAGCATTTGAACCTGGTTGAGGTATTGGCATTTGTTGTTGTGGAAATTGTTGTGGTTGTTGTTGTTGGAATTGTGGATGCTGTTGTTGTTGTTGAGGAATTTGACGGTCAAGACCTTGAGCTTGCGCCTGAGCTTGAGCTTGAGCCTGAGCCTGGGCAGCTTGTAATCTTTGTTGTTGAAGGAAAAGTTGTTGTTGTTGCTGTTGAGGTGGTAAATTTTGGAAATTGAACTGATTATTTAGTTGCATTTTTTGCATTTGAACTCGTTGTTGTAATTCTTGTGCTTGTAGTTGTTGTTGCATTTTATTAAATTGCCAATGTTGTGGTTGTCTTTGTTGTACTGATGGTGGAATTTGTTGTTGAGGTTGACGTGCTTGAGGTTGTTGTTGTTGTTGTTGCTGCTGTGATTGTTGTTGTTGCTGTTGTTGAGCAGGAACTGGATGTTGACCAGCTTGTTGGCCAGTTTGAAGTGGAGTTCTATGATGCATTTGAGGAGTTATGTGTTCATGAGTTGGACCTGAGCTTCCTGGAGGTGGAGGTTGTGGTATTTGTTGCATTGGCATCAAACCTGAATTTGGAGCTGGAGAAGGAGCACCTATATTTTGAGAAGGATGTGGAGTTCCATGAGCGGATTGTGGTAATGGTGATTGCAAAGATTGTTGAGGAGTTGATCCAGGTATTTGTTGTTGATTTTGTGGTTGATTATTATTATTATTATTATTATTAGCTGGAGATGAGATATTACTATTTGCATCAGGAGAATTATTTGATTTTGGTATCACTTGAGAAGTTGCACCAGGAGGTGGAGGTGGAGGCATAAATTGATTAATACCTTGCATTGAACCACCACCATTAGCGACTTGAGCAGCCATATATGGATTAAAATTGTTTAATGTAAGTTGTTGTTGTTGCTGTTGATGAATTGCTGGAGTTTCTTTAACATAACTATGCAATGCCCAAAGAGACTGCCACCATTCCAAAAGGAAAGTATCTGGTGAAGTCATCAACATTTTAACGCCTGGTAAATTACCGTCATCTTCATCACCATTTGTGTTTGTATTATTCTCATTATTTGATTCATTATCATCATTTTCATCACCATCTTTTTCTAGTGGATTAGACAATGGAACATCAGCTTCTTTAAGTAGGATCTTTGCAGTATCATATAGATTATTCTCGACTAAATAATTGTATAGATGAGCATATAACAATTGTCTAGAGTTCTTTGCCAAAGCATCAGACACGACTGTCTGTTTATTTTGTTGGAATTCCTCATCATTCCTGGATCCTCCATTGTTGGAATTCATTGCTGATATCAAAAGGAGCCAATTATGATTCTATCTTGTACTGAGTATCGCAAGCTTTGATGGTTTAATTAACTTGGTGATTCCTTTAGTACCCTCTTTGATGGAGTTTTGGTTAAAAACAACAAGTCCTGGGCTATTCGAGTAGAGCAGAGCAAAGCACAGATGGCAGCAGTGATTTGTGTCAGAGGGGAAATACGACTGTGAATGAGTTCTCCTGGGTCCAATCCGCGTTGTTGTTGTGTCTGTGTAGTCGATGTATTCTTCAAGGATCTTTAATCTGGCTGAGGATTTCGCTATTTTTTTTTTGTTGATCGGGACTCAAAAAACCACTTTTGCGCTGTTATTAAGGGCTCTTAAACAAACACTGACAATGGTTTAAATGAGGAATGAATTATTGGACAATGTAGCTGATGATGGGAGCTTTATCTACGAGTTTTTCTGGTGTTTCTAGCGTTATTGGTTGTGGAGATAGCTACTAACGGGGGTTATAAGTACCGATAAAACGAGTCAATGACACCAAATTAGCGTGGTAATTCATCTATAACTTTCTAATAACAATTTCCATGTATTATATACTCTATAACTATTACAAAAATGTTCACTATATATCATACAAAATACACGTTCACTTCCTGATTAGGCAGTCAAGACCCCATTCTCCTTATCGAGTTTTCGTTGGAAAAAACCAGATCAGCTTTAAACCACAATGAAATAATTTGTACCCACTAATTGAGAACAATATCTGCCCCGTTTAAACTGGAGATCGTATTCATCTCAGCATTCTTCAGAGATACCCAGAGAGACTAATAGGTGGCATCTTTAAACCCACTTCACTTGACCCAGAAAGAACCCAAAGATCAGCCTCCACAATAGAATTAGAAATAATAGAGCCTCACACTGAACAGCACAGCTAATATATAACGGTTAGATCATGTCGGAACGTTCCTACACAAAGGACCAACAAATGATAGTGGAGAAGATCCTCAAGCACAAGTCCCATGAATACTACAAGATATTGGAGATTGAAAAATCAGCTTCAGATGTCGAAGTTAAAAAAGCTTATAGGAAAATATCTTTAAAAGTACATCCAGATAAAAATTCACATCCAAAAGCTGCTGATTGTTTTAAAATTGTGAATAAGGCATTTGAAGTACTTGGTGATTCTCAGAAAAGAGCTATTTTCGATCAAACAGGTTCTGACCCGGATCTTAGAGGAGGTGCTTCATCATCTGCTGGCTTTGCAAATGGTGGTGGCTCTCCATTCGGAGCAGGTTCACCATTTGGAGGTGCTGGATTTGGAGGTCCATTTGGAAATTTCCAATCTGCTGGACCTCAAGGATTTCAATTTGATAATGATTTATTTGATATACTATTTGGTAACGCTCAAGGTACAACTTTTACGTTTGGTGGACCAGGTCAAGGTTATACATTCACATCTGGTGGTTCACCTTTTGGTGGAGGTGGATTCCCAAGACAACGTACTACTAATGCTCAAAGAGCTAGACAACAACAGCAACGTCGCCAACAACAACAACAGCAACAACAACAACCTCAAGATCTTTACAATACTATAAAACAACTTCTTCCGTTAATTGCCGTGCTCATTGTACCGATAATATCAAACATTTTCTCAGATTCATCTTCTAATGTTCAATTCCAATTAGAAAAATCAGGACCTTTCACACAACAAAGAGTTTCACCAAGATTTAATATACCTTATTACATCACACAAAAGCAATCCAAACAATTAAATGATAAAATTTCCAGAAAATTAGATAAAGAAGCAGAAAACTATTACGTTGGACTATTAAAACATCAATGTAATAGAGAGCAAAATTTCAAAGACGAAAAGATAAATGATGCTTATGGCTGGTTCTTTTACGATCAGGATAAACTGGATGCTGCTAATGCGATGGTGCTTCCAAGCTGTGAGAAATTGGCACATCTGGGACTACTATAACGGAGTACACACACACACATAGCACACTCCAAACACTACATAATTGCATCTTCTAATAGAAAAGTTGACACTTTTTGGTTATTGTAAAATTCACTAGTAATTTATTGTAGAGTGTCTCGGACCAGTTTACGCGAATTTGTTCTGTAAAATTTGTAACCGTGGTATTTTTTTTTTTTCGCTTGATTGAAAATGTAAACAAACCCAAACTAAACAATAAAAATCAACAATAAACAAGAGAAAGACGGTGTGTTGTTAGAGAGTGTATGTGTGCAGCCTTTCAGGATGGAGAACTACTTGCGGGACGGACTGGCTCCCTTGAAGAGGTATCTCTCGATGTCGAAGGGCTCAACTGATGAGCACGCGGAGAATGAAGGGTACCATAGTGATGATGATAATGATGGTGGTATACTGGATTGGGGGATTGATTCAAATCAGTTGAACGATATAAGCTCACCAACTTTGATTAATGATTTTGCCAATTCAACTTTTGAAGTGGATCATAGTATCAATGGAATGACACCATATGTGGAGGATAAGTTTTACGATTGGGGAATCTCCCCAAAGAAGAATCAAAATTCCAAGTTTGGAGTTAATAATGCATTGAATGTATTACAATTAAAATGTGAAGAACAAAAATTGAAAAATATGGCATTTTTCGATGAATTCAGATATATTTTAGTATCATCACAATTACTTGATGAAACTATAATGGTTTCAAAATTTGCACAAAGAATCAAAAAGCAAAGTATATTAGATCTGAGGAAAAGTTCAAAGGAATTTGGACAACTTATAACAATAAGTGCAAAATATCATATAAGTTCCTTGATAAATGATTTTAATATAATTAAAAATTGGAGTTTAATACGGCATATGGGGAAATCTCTTCACAAATATTCATCAAAACAAATAAAACTTGTTTGTATTATTTCAATAGTCCATCTTAATTTTATCATGAGGGCAAATATAACAAGACTTAAAATAATACAATCTAAATTACTCAATCAATTGAAACATTTTATAAAGACATTTCAAAATTTTGACATACTGATTCAAAAATTAATTACAAAATATAAAGAATTAAAAATTTATAACAATATCATACCCAATCATCAAATTAACATAACATCAGAAAATCCAGATCATATATATGAAACAATAACTAGTTCACTGGTGCTTTCAACAAATTCATTGATGAATGCAATTAATACATTATTACCTTTTACAAATGGGATTGAATTAGAAAATTATTGTGGAATTTATAACATTGAAATTACTGAATTAGGATTTCAAATTGAAGAATTGAAACCTTTTAAAGTTGATACTGATCCAATTGATTTATTAGCTTCAAAATTTAAGAAATTCCAATTTTTAACTAGATTCTTCATTGTTATATTATTGGCTATGAATCATCAACGATTTATGCATTCGCCATTTTTAAATAAAGTTTTTGGAATTTTTCAAATAAATAATGGGAATGACTGTTCATTAATAAATAAATTACTGCTGATATCTAGAAATCTTGAGAATTTACAACAAACTGGGTTGAATATGAATAAGATTATTGAAAGATCCACTACATTAAATTCAAACAATGTCTCCACAACTATAAGACCAATAGATAAATCCACAGACCCTTTATTGAATAAAGTTAAGGAATTAGAATTACAAATAATACTTTTGAGAAGAAATAAAGATCCACAGTTATTAAAAGAATTAGGAATTACTCTGGAAGATCTCACCACATTACACAAGAAGGAAGTATTAAATTCAAATCCAAAATCACTATTAACAGTGGGGAAACGTAATAATAGACTTTCATTACCTCCAACATCAAATTATTCATATCCAATTCAACAAAGATCAAAATCAACTTCACATAAAAATTATAAAAGATTAAGCACAGGATTTGCATTACCTTTACTCACAGTGACAGAAGAGGATGAAACACCATCTAAAAGAGCAGTTTCATACGATGATAATTACTTGAACATAATGCCATCACATGATTTTAGTAATGAGGATTCAACAAGACAAATTGATTATATCCAAGAGAATAATTTATTATCAAATGATGATAGTGTTGTAATCACATCTAATGATTTAATTAATGAATCTGATGATGATTCTACAGTACTTGATAGTGAAGCCTTTAAACAAAAATTAGAATTAAATTTTGCAAAGATGATTAATGGGAGTGGTGCAAAGATGGATAAATTCGATGATAAAACAATTACTGATGATGAAATTAATTTAAATAATCAAAAAGTTGATATGGAATCGAGTGAATCACTAATGAATGAGTTGAAGGCTGTTATGAATAAATAAAAGAACATAGGATAACACCATGCAGGACATGGGATTACGATTAGAATAATATTTAATATATATATCTAAAAGAGCATTTCTAAATAATTTGTAAGTTTTGGAATTTTTCACCTTTAACAAATTCTAAACCTTCACCAGCGTATGAAGTCAAACTACCAACTTCTATTTTACCTTCAACTTCACCACCATTTTCTTGAACCCATTTAGTACTTAGATCCAAATAATTAGCAACAGAAGTTTCAGGAGTATCATTTTTAGCACCTGAACCATTTTTCAAAGGAGAAAATTCTTCTGATCTTTCCACTTCAAGACAACCAAATTTAGATAATTCGATAGATTTGAAAACATCAAAGATGAATTGTTCTAATTTAATACCATTTGGTTCAGTTGGTTTATAGAAAACACCTTCTGAATTTAATGATGGGATTTTTTTATATGCAATATGGAATGGGAGAAATTCTTGATTATCAATCCAATTGGTGATTGAATTTTGTAATAATTCAACAGAATAATAATGATTAACAATATTTGCAGCTCTGAAAGTTAATAATCCATTTGAATCTTTTTGTTCACTTAATTTTGAATCAATTTCACTATATTCAATAACAGCTGGTCTCTGTAAATCTTCATCCAAGACAATTAAACCAACTGATTCACTAGCATCTCTTTTTCTAACTACTTTAGTACTCAATTGAAATTTTTTATCAATGGAGAATCCAATGAAAGTTGGATCTGCAACACGAACTAGAACATTATCAACACAATACATATGAATATGTTTAATACCTTTAGTTTCAAAATCTTTCAACAAGTTATTGGTGTAGATAGCCTTATATAACCCACCATTACCGTCTGGAGATTCTGCGATTGCATCTTTAGATTCTAAAAGTATTTTTTCTCCCTCTTTATCAAAACATGGTAAAGTACCTTGGTTGAAAAAAGTAACTTGTGAATTTTCCAAACCGAAATATTTGTTATCAATGAAAAATTGCTTAGTAGCATTTCTAGTTGGTTTTGAAGTCATGATATACCAGTTAATCTTTGCATTGGTGCCATGTTTAGCATTAGCTAAATTTTGTATTTTTTGTAATTTCTCAGCTTGGATTTGAAACAATGATTTTTGTGAAGGCAATCCAATATTATAACAACCTTTTGGACTTGAAGAACCCAATCTTGTACCTTGACCGCCAGCCATCAAAATAACACCGACTTCACCTTTAGAAATGGCCTCTAAACCAAGATTGTTCCAGTTAGTCTTGGTTCCATCTGAGGAATCAATCAATGAGTAAGATGAAGTTTCTGGTAATGGCTTGAATGATCTACCTTTAGTGGAGGTTTTCGAGAACTCAATAGCCTTCTTCACCACTGGCGATAGCTTTTCCTCGAGTGCTCTTTTAGTTTCCAATACAGACATTGTTGGAGTATGGTATAATCGAGTGGTTCAAGTTCAAAGGTCAGTTTGTGATTTCATTGAACACGTTGAAATTCTCGTGTTTACCTTTTGTGTCGCGAACCGATTCAAGGCACAATACAAATTTAATAAAGAACCGTTATATAAAATTAATAGATAATATCGATCACTATTTAGGGAGCTTATCTGTCGTTCTCAAAGTGGTAGGTTTTATTGTCGACTTCTGTGGTTGTTGGGTGCTCTTTGGTGTATAGATAGGCCTCCAAGAAGGCTTTTTTCACGTTTTCTGAGCTTTCGTCATCATTTTGATAATGAAGAGCAATTCTACCGTTCCAAATTCTAACATTGTACTTCTCACCAAGCTCTGCAAGGACATCAGAGTCAATTGGTGATTTTTCAAGATCAATAAAGACAAAATTGGTGTCTACCGGAGACTCTAGTTGAATACCGTTTTCGATAAAGAAATCAGCTAAATTTCTAGCCTTTTCATGACTTGATTTGATCTTTGGCAAGTTTTCCTCCAGGGCAACTTTGGCCATTGCTGCTAATATACCACTTTGTCTGATCCCACCACCATTTTGCTTTTTAAAATGGTTGGCCTTCTTGATAAATTTCTCACTACCAACGAGAACTGATCCAATTGGAGCTCCTAGTGATTTAGAAAGACAGATACTAATACTGTCAAATATCTCACCATACTCTTTAAACGAAACACCACTTGCGATACTAGCATTCCATAATCTCGCACCGTCACAGTGTAAAGCGTACCCATTCTCCTTACAGAACTTTGAGATTCTTCTGAGCTCTTCAATTGGGTATACGATACCGTGAAGTGTGTTCTCCAAAGAGATCAATTGAGTTGGAGCACCATGGATATCACCATCTTCTGGGATGATGTTCTTTTTGATGTCTTCCAGCGTTAAGTAATCACCATTGGAAGGTCTCACAGGACTCACCATAGCATTGGACAATATGGCCAAACCAGCAGCTTCATGAACATAGATATGGGATCTGTAGTCACACAGGATCGAATAAGGTGGTTGATGGAGATGTGTTCTGATCCCGATCTGGTTCGACAGTGTCCCACTGACACAGTACAGCCCAGCTTCTTTCCCCGTGAGCTCAGCTATCTTCTCTTCCAAATCCACAGTGTCGTGGTCCTCGTCGTACACAGCATCACCAATTGAGCTCTCAAAGACGGCATTGAGCATCGAGAGCGTCGGAGTCGTGAAGGTGTCGCTTCTGAACTCGTTCTTCGCAGACTGGTACTTCTTTGCCACAGGCATCCTGGTCTATATTCTATCCTTAATCAATTGAATGAACAACAATAAAAGATAACAATGAGGATATTGGGATCCTTTTATATGAATATGGGCCCGTGACTAACCTTGACCGAAAGTTGCCTAATCGGGCAATCAACCCAAAACGGACAGCTCACAATACCCAGCTCAATTTTTTTCCATAAAAACAATTGTTGGAAAACAAATACAATAGACCCTTTCAATATCAGATCCCTAGCTGAACTTGTGTGTGCTGTCTTGCCTGCAATGTACTGGACACTGACGATTCTATCGCTGGCGTTCCTCTGGATCGCACACCGCCTCTATGTGCTAGCGAAGGTCCCAGTCACAGACTTGATCAAGACATTGAACATCGATATACCCAAATCATCCAAGATATCAGTCGACAACATCACAAGCGATAAGGTCCATATCCATTGGGACCTGCCGCTGGCTGAATACAAGATCGTGGGCTTTGTGCTATATATCAACGGGAAACAAGCCTCTACAATCAATGGTCAAGAATCTCATTGTTGTCTATCGAATTTGTTACCAAACACTAAATACAAGATCGATCTCATATCAATCAACAGCAAAGGTTACAAGGCTAAAAGCGAGTCCGTATTCATTAAAACCAAGTCAGAAAAGTTACAAAACTACCCAAACAATATCCTGCTGGAGAATCCTGAAAATTTGTTCAAGCTGTTGACCAACAATCCAGATGTATCAACAGTCCAAAAATTATCAACTCCATCCGCTACAACGGCTAATGGCGAAGCTAGAGCTACTGGTAGATCACGTTCAAATACCGTAAATTCAATTAATGGAACAGGCTCGGGACCAAATGGAACTGCTTCATACGCTGCATCTACAACCACAAATAGCAGTTTATTACCAGATCCAAAATCAATGGGCGATATTGAAGAATTAAGATACTATTTGGAATCAGGACAAGAAGAACTTCACACAATCTTAAATCAACAGGCACAAGCTATAAAAGATTTCAAAGAACAAGAATCTATACTATTGGAAGAAAGAGATAAATTACGTGATCGTAAAAAATTGGAAGATGGTAATAGACAATCAATGAAGAGTGAAATCAAAATGCTTGATGATTCAAGAAGATTAACAGAATTGAAGAAAACTAAACAAGAGAATGGGTTGATTTCTAAGAAAAAAGTAATTCAAAAAATGGAAGAAGATCTGACAAATTGGAATATTAAAATTGAAGAATTTGAAAAACAAAAATCAGACATATCTGAATCAGAAGATAATGTTCATAAGGAAATTGATATAGATATCAATAAAAAAAGAGAGAAAATTAAAAATTTACAAATTGAAATTTCTAAAATTGATGAAGATATTAAAGCCATTAATGCTAAAAAAAGACAAAGAGAACAACTTAAGCCTCAATTTATTAAAATTTTCAAAATTTTGGGAGATCATACTGATTCTGCTGGATGTATTGATGGTGAAGGGGTCAAGAACCTAGAATTATTGAAAACTTTAGAACCTGAAATTCATTCTAAAACTCTCAAAGAAATTGAATTAGATACTCGTTTAGAAGCTGAATGGAGAGCTCAACAACAACGTGAAGTTAATAACTGTCTTAAAGTTTCCAAGGCTTTTGAATTGATAAAATTAGAAAATACCAGTTTGAAAAACAGCTTGGATCCTACAAGATCACATACTTCAACTCCACCTAGTGATCATTCTCAACCATCTAATTTAGCACAACCAACCCACCAACAACAAATGTTTACCCATTCACAATCAGTTACTCCACAAGGCTCACAAAAAGGTGCTCCACATAATAATACATTCCCATTTGCTAACCAGGCCTTCCAATATAACAATATAACCACTGGAAGTTCACCTTCATTAAATTCTTATCAACTTCATCAAGAATCAACACCTCCTGCATTTACTTCTTCTTCATTATGGAATTCATTCACACCAGCAAACAATTATAGTGGGGCTAGTAATGATGGTACTGGATTCTCTTTCAATACTACAGTTCCTGTAACTTCTCAAGACAATAATAAAGAACAGGATGATACAACTGATGCTTTGGTGAATGAATCTAATGCAAAACATTTATTACCTCAATACCTGATTGATGAAGATACAGATTATATCAAATTATTAAACAGTGTTCAAAAAGATTCTTCAAGAGAAAATTATTTAAACAATGGGAATAATGGATTTGGAATTAATAATCCGTTTGCGAACACTACAAATGATTCTTCAGCAAATTTGAGCACCAAAAGTATTTTCCATAATGAATTTGGTATTCCTTCACAACCAAGATTTTCATTAGATAACCCATCATCTCCACCTCATTCATATAATGCAGATATTCTTTCTAACCATGCATCTCCATCAAATACAAATAACGATATCCATTCAGTATTTTCTGGGAATCAAAATGAATTCTTCGGTAATTCATTCCAACAACCTCAAACACATCAAACTTCTAAAGAAAATGGAGCTCTGAGTTCATTTTCTCCAAGAAGATTATCAAATGTTTTCAATTTTGGAAGAAAGAATGAAGATCATCATGAACCACCAGCCACTGCACCTTCATTAACATCAACTAATTCTCAACCACAAAGTAAATTTTTTAATAAAAACATTGGAAGCAGCAAATATTTAAATAATAATAACCCTGATAGTACTGATTCTAATAATGGAGGAACAACTCATCAAAATAATCCAAGTTTTACCTTCACTCAAGACTTATCTTCAACAAATCAATTGGGATCATCTAGATATCTTTTAGATTCTGTTTGGAAAAATCCAGGATTATCTTCATCACCTGCTGGTTCTCATAATAGAAATGTTTCACAAAATTCAACACATTCTAATAATACAGCTGATCAATCATTTGCGAAATATTTCCCAACATCAGGTGCCAATGAAAATAATAATAATTTGAATACTAATTATCTAAATGTTTCCAAGACTGAGGGTGGATCAAATGTTTCATTATCTTCAGAAGCCATGTCAGATAGTGCCAATTTAGAAATTGGTGGTCCAATACAATTAAGTTCCACTAATAAATCATCAAATACAACATCTATCAAATCTCTGAAATCAACAGCTGATTCTTCAAATGTTAGTTCATCACCATCATTTTTCAGAAAGAGCAAATTTTTGGTTAATCCATTTAGTGGTAGTAGTCAAGGAAGTGATTCAACTGGGAAATCATCATCATCACCTTCCAAAACATCTGCAAATTTATTTGTTAATACTACATCACCTTCTAAAATTGATTCTCATGCTGAAGATTCAGATGTTGAAGATTATAATCCAACTCCAACAAGTACTACACCAAAGAGACTGTTTTCAAGAAATCGTAAATCATCATCAACAAATATTAGAAAACAATCAATGTCTAGTGGTCATAATAATGATACTGACTCAAATATGACTGATGGATCTATTCAATCAGCTACTTCAACATCTAATGGTAAATCTCTGGTTAAGAAATTTTTCAGTAAAAATAATAAAGATTCTCATAAGGATAATATTGATGATATTGATGAAAAAGCTGAAGAATCTGAAAATGGGAAATAGTTAATGAATTTTAATTTTGTGGATTTGCGAATTGTAGTTTACAAATTTATCAATATAAATTTAACATGAGTACTATATTAATGAAAATGACTAATTCGAAAAAAAGTTTTAAAAATAATTTAAATAACGCTAGTAAAATAAAAATATGTGTTTGTTAAATGAACAAATAATATATAGAGAATGACACTTGTAATAATACATGAACTCTTGAATGGCAGAGGCAAAAGGAAAACAATATGTGAAGTATCAACTTGATGGATCAAAAGCAGCAAGTACTTTATCTTTATCTTTACCTAAAGGACTTTTATATTGGAAATTATCAGAATCTGACCAATCCACTTTAACATTTTTAATTTTATTTGTATCAGTATTTTTAAAGATATTAATACGATCATTTTTCCAATCATCACGTACATCTTCAAAACCTTCTTTCCAAACTTTATCATAAAAAGTTTTCAGTTTTGATTCTTCTAAAGCTTTTGCCTCTTCTTGAGCCATCCATTCCATATGTTTTAAATCATCAGATGAAGGTTCATAAATATGCCATATAACATAATGAGGTAAACCAACAACAGAATATCCCATTCTTTTACAAAGTTTACCAAAAGCTTCAGTTTCAGCATGTTTTTCAAAAGAAAATGCAGGGAAACCAGCACCAGTTTTGAAAACTTTTGCTCTTGCTAAAATAGAAACACCTCCAATACCATCTAAATCCATTTCAACTTCTGGATCACCATATGGATCACGAAGATAAGCTAAATGAGGTCTCCAAGTTGCATATTCAACATAACCTTCCACAATAACTGCATCTTCACCAAGAGTTTTAGCCAATTGTAAACCACCTTCACTTTCTTGCCATGAATTTAAATCATAAGGTTGTTGATTTCCTAACCAATCAGGTAAAGGTCTCCAAACATTTGGTACAATTACATCTTTACCATGATGCATTAAATCTTCTAAAATAGTTGGTGGTACAGTTTCAACATCAGCATCTCTCCAATAAACCCAAGAATGATAAGGTTTAACACTAACGGTCCATAACCAATTTCTAGCTCTAGCCATTAATTTTCTTCTTGGACCTTGAGCTTCAAAACCATGACGATCACTAAAACCTTGACCAATAACTTGACCAAAATCTTTTTCAAAAATTTCAATTTCACCAAATCTATTTGATTTATTTGGATCAGCTTGAATTTCTTTTAGATGTTGTACTAGAACACCCATTGTATCATCTGAAGAATCTGAAACTAAAAATGATAAATCAATTAAATGATGTGGATAAGTTAAATTTTTCATATGACCGAAAAACATTGGTAAATGAGCTGCAGCATCTCTTAATGGAACACAAAATAAAACACGTTCTTCATGTTGCCAACCATCAGATAAACCTTCATAATTTTTCAAATCATAAAAATCCACAGAAGGTATACTTGAAAAACTTGGAGTATATAATTGACCAAGTGCAACTTTTGATATAAAATTTAGTAAAATTATTAATGTTATTATGACACCAATTATTGATACTGAATATTTATTTTTCGTTATTGAAATTAAACGATTGATGCTTTGATTTGGATAAGAAGATTTATAACTCATTTTGTTGTAAAATTTTTCTCTCTCTTATGATGGATGTAAGAATGCAATGAAATGATGGTTAGAATGCAATTATATGAAAGGTGAATGTGATGAATTATATGATCTAGTTGAATTCTATTGAAGTATTCTTGAATCAATGCAATGGGCTAAATCAAAAAAATAATATTTAAACCACACCGACACGTCAATATTTTTAGTGTTAAATTTAGTCTTCGCGTATAAAAAAACCAACAAACAATAAACTGGTAGGATCCAGTGTTGATAATATCGAATGGATGAGACAATGAATTGAAAATGGGGGCTAATTGATCTAACCACCAATATTATCCTCCCTTTGAGCTTTTTAAATTTGGTTGTCCAGCAATTCCTTTTTTATAAACCACTCTTTTGATCTGTCTCGCTAAAACCCTCACAGCACCAAAATTAAAACCTGTTTTCACCAGATGGCTATTTTCCCTTTTCTAACCAGCAAATAACTAATCAGCAAATAGCAGCGATGGAAAAACCCACTCAACAACAGTTCCTTAACCTAAAATAAACCACAAATATCACGGGTTTGTTTATTGTTTCTAATGTGAAGAGCTCCACGCAGCTTCAAATTCCAAGTTTTCAATTAAAAAAAAAACAAAAAAAAAAAACAAAAAAAAAAAAAAAAAATAGAAAAAAAAGATTGAAAATGTCCCAAAGAGGAAATTGCCTTATTGGGACGGTCAGGGACACAGAGTAATAAACAGGGCTTTAAAATATACAAAATAATTAAATGATATAAGAGTATTTCATTGCTACAATAAGTGATAGAATCTCATGTATTTGATCCATAGCCCAAAAAAAGTCAAAAAGGGAAAAAAAAAACCAAACCACATCACGTCAAGTTCTCAGATGCCTTCTGTATACCTCTATAATTGTGTATATGCAATTAAATCAAAATGCAAAGTCATTATTGAACCCAAATTCCCCCCAAAAAACCAGATATGATGTATATGTGTAGCTGGTATATGTTACCTAAAAATTCCCAAAAACATTGAAAAAAAAGTGCTTAATTCATTAAAATGCTCTATAATTCGTACCTCAAATGCCATTTTTTTTTAAATATTCATCATTATTTATACTCCTCAGTTTAATATTTAACAGGAGTTGGTGAACGATACATCTTATAAGGACCATCGTGATAATATGGATTCTTTTTAGCATTTTGAAATGCATCATAAACAGCTTTTTTAACATTTTCTAAAGCTTCATCATCAATTTGATAATGGAATGCAATTCTACCACCCATTAATTGAACTCCATGAATTTTACCATATTTAATTAAATCATCATCTTTAATATGATTTGCCTTTAAATCAATAAAGACAAAATTAGTATCAACAGGACTTTCTAATACAAGACCATTTTCAATACAAAAATCACCTAATTTTTTAGCTTTTTCATGACTTGATTTTAATAAAGGTAAAGTTTCATCAATTGCAATTGAAGCCATTTTAGCCATCATACCACTTTGTCTAATACCACCACCACATTGTTTTTTAAAATGGTTTGCCTTTTTAATAAAAGGTTTTTCACCAACTAAAACAGATCCCATTGGAGCACCAATTGATTTTGAAAGACAAATACTAATTGAATCAAAAATTTCACCATATTTTGATAATGGAATATTTGCTTCAACAGAAGCATTCCAAATTCTTGCACCATCACAATGTAATTTATAACCATTTTCTATACAAAATTGTTTAATTCTTAATAATTCTTCAATTGGAGTAATAATACCATGTAAAGTATTTTCCATTGAAACTAATTTTGTTGGAGCTCCATGAATATCACCATCTTCTGGAACAATATTTTGTTTAATATCTTCCAAAGTTAAATAATCACCATTTGAAGGTCTAACTGGAGTAACCATTGCATTTGATAACATTGCTAAACCAGCAGCTTCATGAGTATAAACATGAGCTCTATAATCACATAAAATTGAATAAGGTGGTTGGAAAAGATGAGTTCTAATAGCAATTTGATTTGATAAAGTACCACTAACACAATATAAACCAGCTGGTTTACCAGCTAATTTAGCAACTTTATTTTCCAAAGCAATTGTATCAACATCTTCATTATAAACTGAATCACCAATTGAAGCAGTTAAAGCAGCTTTAATCATTGATTCTGTTGGTGTAGTGAAAGTATCACTTCTAAAATCATTTCTAGCTGATTTATAAGGTTGAATACTAGGTTCTGAGTTTGTCATCTTTAATAATTATATTTATTTAATGATTTAATAAAAGGTAAAGAAGTAATGACACATTCACTTTTTAATTAATTTTGGTCAAAAAGCTTTTTGAGACTAAAAGATTTTTTTTTGTTGTTTTCTGCATCAACAAATTAATAAAGATTTCTTTTTCGAGTACAAAAAAACTGTTGCCGCAAAATAAAACGGCAGTCTTTGCAAGGCATTAAAGAATATTTGGGTGGTGTTAACATGGTTATGAGATTGGATCAAGTGGATTGATGGATGAGTGATGGGATTATTTTCGTTAGTTTTGATGAAGTTCTTTGGTAGTTATTTGTAGCTCTTTGTAGCACAACCGTTGAATTATGCTTCTCGGGCTCTGTAGGCGATTGCTGCTTTGGGAAATATTAGCCTGGAGCTAGACTACAATTTATTCTCAATAGACCCTTTTAATAATGGTCTAGGTAGCTATTTTATTGATCCATTTAGTTTATAGGTTCCGATTGGTCTGGAAAGTGACATAAATGTGGATGGGTTTAAGAGCATACAGTCATTGTGTACCATACATCATCACACTACAACAGCTATCCCTACAAGTACCCTACAAGTACCACTGCAAGTACCCTTAACTATTGATCAATTCAACGTAACTATAATCCATCACTCCATAACCATCAATTTATAGCTCGAGTATACATTCTTTTATTGTGGGACCCCTAAATATCCATCAATAGTATTCCAATTTCCCACTTGTGTATATTTCCGAGGTAAGAGTCACCTGACCAAAAGAAACCCGGAATTTAAAAGAACCAAAGAACTAACCATAAAGATTTGGTGTAATCTGTAATATTTTAAAGATTAATCAACCACAGATTCATCACATAAAGAGTCTATTATGACCGAAGTCGATATTTTCCAAGTGGCACAGGCAAACAGTGGGCCATTTATCTTCAAGAACCCAAATTATAAACATCCAACAAGAAGAGTAAAAGCTACAAAACAATTGATAATAGATGAACAAAAATATATGAAGGCTAATGAAGAAAAAATAAAACCAGATAGTGTAAATTATTTCACAATAGAGAGTCCACCATCTTTGAAACCTCTCAAGAAATATTGTGATATAACAGGATTAAAAGGTAATTATAAAGCTCCATCAAGTGGATTAAGATATTATAATGGAGAAATTTATTCAATTGTTAAAAATATGGCACCTGGTGTGGATCAACAATATTTGGAATTAAGAAATGCTAATGTTGTTTTGAAATGAGTTCTACGATAAGAAAATAATAAATATTTATAAGCTGGTTTATTAATGTACATTATATTATTCATTGATCTGTATTGTATTTTTTATCCCATTCATCTATTATTTTATTAATTTTTATCGTCATGGTTTTCTCATTAACATTAATTTGTGATATATCATTATTTTGAAATGGATTAACTATTAAATTTAAATATAATTTATGTAAATTTTTAAATATAAATTCAAATGATTCATCAATTTCTGTTGATGATCCAATTAAAATTTTCAATCCAGTATTTGTCTCATATCCATATATATTGATCCCATCTTGTATGAATAACAATACCGGTACACCTTGATCTCCTTCATAAAATGGTGATAGAAAAATATCAAGAGCCATATTTGACAAGAATTGATATTTAAGTATTTCATTCCCACTCAATTCATCAACCAAATCTCCCTTCACCTTGGAGTCATACTTCTTCTCATCCCCATCAGATGTTTCACCATTAGTCTGGTCATCAACTTTTTCACTTATTATATCCTCTTCGCCCTTATAAGGTGTCAATGATTGCACATGTAATGGACGATTCTTTTCTGTTAGTATTCTTTAATTCTGTGGCTTTCAATTGTCACTCACATCTCTCGATATCAGAGAAACAAAGAATATATGTTGAGGCATGATATCTCTCTTGTATAACTTCAATCAATAAATAAATCAATAAATCAAATTCTTCAATATTAAAATGAATTTGTTTATTCAAAAAATAACAAAATTATATCTGAAATATTACCCAATTAGGCAATTTCCATTTTGGGATAATCATATTGGTAAAGACACTTTGAATTTTGTCACTCCATAATAAAATTAAATTAAAATGATTACAATAACCAATTCACAATTTGATGGATTAAATTGTCTTTGTGGTTTACACAATTGTTCATTCTGGGAATTTGGATTTAGGTGATACGGGTCGTTTTACAGTGGGAGAACAGTACAGACATCCTTGAGCTATCTTTTATATCTTTTTTAAAGAAACTAGGAAAAAATTGGTTTCACAGATAGCAATTGTTAGTCATCTTCGGTATAATATAAGAAGGAGGAATTCTTTTTACTTCCAATATTTAATATTCAATATCAATTAATCAATCAATATGACAGATTTACAAAGAAAAATTCAAAGTCCAGGCCATAAAGGTCCTACCTCGAAGGGCTCCTCTAGATCTGCCTCTAGAGGTCCAGCTGCAGATGATGATCAACTAGATGGGTTATTAAGTGATATCAATTTTGGTAATTTAGATGAAATGATTAGTTTGAGATTAAATTTATTACTTAATGATGATGATTCAAAAGATTCTGATAAAAAAGAAAGTGTAAAATCAAAATTACATTCAATTCCAGAAATTATTAAAACTTTACAAAAATCAAGAAATGAAGTTTCATCTTCTGATCGTGAATTATTATTAAATCAACTTTATAATTTAATAATTAAAAAACCTTCTCTTGATACCGAATATGATGATTATGAATATGAAAATGATCTTTTGGGTTTATTAAAAGTTTTTCAAAGTAGTAAATCAAATGAATTGGTTTTAGCAAACAGATCAATTACTGCATTCATAATTACAAATATTGATAATGCTGGTGCTGTTTATTCTGAAGATAAATCAATGAATATCTTGTCATTATTAGAGAAAAAAATAACAGATCCTAATTTACAAGATTCATCAAAACAATATTTTGTTTATTCTTATACTGCATTAGCTTTAGTTATTTATGATGAATCAAGTGGTTATGGTGTTGATGATATGCAAGAGTTTTTATTAGAAATATTATTGGGATTAACTGCTAATATTGGTGAACATATCAGTTTAGCAACTTCAATAATATATGGATTAGGTGCATTATTAACTTTATTAGTTGATCATTCAAATTTAAATGAAATTATTGAAAATTTAGTGGATTCTACTGCTGATTTATTACTTGATACTGATTATATTGAAATTACAAAACCAATGGCTATGTTATTTGGTCTTTCATATGAAATTTTTAATTATCAAGATGACTTAAATCAATCAATGGATGATTTTGATCCTTCTGATGATGTTTTACCTTATTTAAATACTTATGAAATTAAAACAAGATTAGAAGATTTAATAAGGAGTTCAAGTAAAAAATTATCTAAAAAAGATAAAAAAGAAGGTCGTTCATTATTTAGAGATGTATTAACAACTATTAATTTTTATTCTGATAAACAATCAAGAATGAATAAATTATCTTCCAAAAAATTAGGTACTGAAGATGATTATTCTTCACAAGATGAATTTGTTTTAAGTCATATTAAATTAAGTAAATCAAGATCTTTAGCTGTTAAATCTTGGTTTGCATTTTTCAGATTAATTCAATTAAAATGGATTTTCGGTTCAGGTATACATACTCAATTAGCTAATAATTCAAGAATCACAAATATAGTTAGAGATAAACCAACTAATGAATATGCAAATAAATTCACAAATAATGGTGATGAAGATGATGTCGAATATTGGACTGATAATAGACAAAATAAATTAACTCATAAGAAGAAAGATTTAGCTATTGATAATAAAAGAATGGAAAAATTACACATTAGTCTTGAACAAACTGGGGTTCTTGGAGATGAATAATTTTATTGAAAACAATATTATATTTTTATTATTTATAAACAACTATGACATAATATAATAAAATGCTAATTAGTAACATACTTTATTGTAGACTTCGAAATTCACCGCAGGAATTGTAGACTTTGAAATTCACCGCAGGAATTTCTAAGTATTTATTAATATTTTATCATATAGTTAACACATTTTCTTTGTGGTGAGAATGATATTTAAAAGTACCTAATTATAGTTACTGCATTTTAAGGCCCATATACTTTTTCAATACTTTTACAGGCGTGTTGGTTGATCTATGATTTATAAAAGTGCTCCATGACATAGAATTCTAGATATTTGATAAATTTAACCACGTCTTCTTTTAGAACGCTTTTTCTCTCGGAATACAGGACCACCAAATCCATATCCGTCCATATCTCTAGTTAATCTTTCACCGTTGGGTCCAATTAATGGTGGTGGTGCCACTTTAGGTTTAAAAAGTTTTGGTGCTTCAACTTCATCTTCAAGATATCCAAGGGAAAATAGTTTCTTCTTTTCAATCTTCTCTTTTGTAATCTTCTCTTTAGTAATTTTCTTTTTTGTAATCTTCTTTTTTGCAATATCAGGAGTCTTATTAACATTGACATCAACACTTTTATTATGATCACTATTATTACCGTCATCAACATTATCAGAATTACCAGCATTCTGTAAAGCAACATTACAATCTTCAACGCGTCACATCCCATTCACAGCTAATGGATTTTGAACTTGAATTGGGGGTTGAAACATTGAAACTTCAATTGGATGAGGTTGTTGTCTAATATGATTCGTGATTTGATCCCATTTTAATCGAAACACAGGATTGACTCTATAGATGTACCACAAATCTCCAACAAAATTCCCATCATTCACAAATATATCAAGACAATCAGTACGAGGTTGACGTATTTGAATATTATCCATTTCGTCCTGTTTTATCAAAATCAAACTCTCTAATTTAATACATAAAGTACTATATGATTTGAGACGACGCGACGCGACTTCTCGGTATATACATTACTAATAAATTACTAATAATATTAATAAAAATATCCCAATTGGGAAAATTTCCTTTTTCATTTAAAATTCGCGAAAATGATAAAATGCAAAACGTTTTCGCGGAAAAGGTCAAATTTCTGAGATTTCGAAATCAATGAAAAAAAGGCCACCAGATCGATTGGGAACGATTGTAAACATTCAAGGAATTCATCCATCAACCGAGTTAAAGATCCCATTGGATTGACTTGATTGCGCTGTTTTTCACGATGGATTTCGAGCAGAATGAAGATCTGAACGGTGTTCGTTTCTCTTGGAACGTTTTCCCAGGTTCAAGAGCCGAAGCAAATAGAACAGTTGTTCCAATTGGTGCTTTATACACACCTTTAAAAGATATACCAAATTTACGCATAGCCAATTATGATCCATTAGCATGTGCAAACACTCATTGTAAAGCAATCTTGAATCCATATTGTCAAGTTGATGCTAGAGCTAGAGTTTGGGTTTGTCCATTTTGTAATAATAGAAATCCATTACCAAGTCATTATGCAAATATTACTCCAGATAATTTACCATTAGAATTACAAGTTGAATCTTCATCAATCGAATATATCTTAACAAGACCTGTCCAACATCCACCAATTTTCTTATTTGTGATTGATTTATGTCAAGATGAAGATAATTTACAAGCTTTAAAAGAAACTTTGATCATTTCATTAAGTTTATTACCACCAAATGCCCTAGTAGGTTTAATTACTTATGGTACTATGGTTAATTTACATGATTTACAAAGTCCCTTCCCTAGATCATTTGTCTTTAGAGGTAATAGAGATTATACATTGGCTCAATTGGGTGAATTATTAACTAAAAATTTCACAAGATTCTTTTCTTTATTACAAGATGTTGAATTTCAATTAACTTCAATCATTGAAAATTTACAAAAAGATCCATGGCCTATTGAAACAGGTAAAAGAGCGATCAGATCATCAGGTGCAGCTTTATCTATTGCTGTCTCATTATTGGAATCTGCTTATAAGGGATTTGGTGCAAGAATTTTATTATTCTCTGCTGGTCCAGGTACTTTAAATCCAGGTATGATTGTCACAAATGAATTAAAAGAACCAATCAGATCTCATAATGATGTTGATAAAGATACTGCCAAACATTATAAAAAGGCAATCAAATTTTATGATGCATTAGCTGATAGAGCTGCTGATAATGGTCATACTGTTGATATATTTGCAGGTTGTTATGATCAAGTTGGTATTAGTGAAATGCAATCCTTATCAAACAAAACTGGTGGTGTTTTATTATTATCTGATGCATTCACCACATCAATCTTCAAACAATCATTCTTAAGATTATTTGCTAAAGATGAAGAAGGTTATTTACTGATGGGTTTCAAAGCTCAACTTGATGTTAAAACATCAAAAGAATTGAAAGTTTCAGGATTAGTTGGTCATGCTGCTTCAAATAAAACAACTGGTCCAAATATTGCTGATGCAGAAATTGGTATTGGTAGTACTAATAGTTGGAAAATGAGTGCAATTTCTCCAAATCATACTTATTCTGTATTTTTTGAAATTGCCAATCAAGTTAATGCTAAACAAGCATTCATACAATTCATTACTCATTATCAACATGCTTCAGGTACTTATAGAGTTAAAGTTACAACATTAGTGAACCCACTATCGTCAGCAGGTTCATTAGAAATCTCAAATTCATTTGATCAAGAAGCTGCTGCTGTTTTGATGTCAAGAATTGCTGTTTATAAAGCTGAACAAGATGATAGTGCAGATGTTTTAAGATGGATTGATAGAATGTTGATTAAAGTTTGTGCTAAATTTGGTGATTATTTGAAAGATGATGCTAATTCATTTAGATTATCACCAATTTTTTCATTATATCCACAATTTATGTTTTATTTAAGAAGATCTCAATTTTTACAAGTTTTCAACAATTCACCAGATGAAACTGCATTCTACAGACATGTTTTAACTAGAGAAGATACAACAAATTCTTTAATTATGATTCAACCAACATTAACATCTTTTGCAATGGATGGAGAACCAGAACCTGTTTTATTAGATTCTATTTCTATTCAACCAGATCGTATCTTATTATTAGATACTTTTTTCCATATATTAATTTATCATGGTGAAACAATTGCAGCTTGGAGAAACGCTGGTTATCAGGATAATCCAGAATATGCAAGTTTCAAAGAATTTTTGGAAGAACCTAAAAAGGAAGCTGCAGAGTTATTAGTTGATAGATTCCCATTACCAAGATTTATTGATACAGAAGAAGGTGGTTCTCAAGCAAGATTCTTGTATTCAAGATTAAATCCTTCAACTACTTATAACAACAGTAACTCCATAGCTGCAGGTCCATCCAGTGCTGTTGTATTGACTGATGATGTTAACTTACAAACCTTCATGGAACATTTACAAAAACTAGCTGTTAGTGGTAACAACTGATTATCCAATCTTTCAGTTCATACAATTTCAGCTTGTCAAACTACAGTATAGTTTTCTTTTTTCATATTTTTTCTCATGTTGTTATTATAGTGGAATAAAAGTTTTACAAAAAGTTTTAATTTCTTCAATGACATAAACGTAGCATTAATTGTTGAGCTTATTATAGTTCATATATAGGCATTGTGAAATTGTCACCATCAAGAATTAAAAAGTTATTCACTGGAATCTCTTTTTTACTTATATAATTGATGACATCCTGGGCTAAACTACCACCAAGGATTGCAGCAACTGGTGATATATCTGTATTGAGTTGTGTCACCACTTTTGTGAAGTAACTTTCGTCAGCGATTTCATTCAAACCAAGTTTTTTACTTATTTCATTAGCCCTGGTCTTTAAAGCATCAGTTGTGATTTCGATATCTTCTAAATCAAATTCATGTAGAGCAAAAAAAATTGAAAGTAATGGAGAAACATTTTTTTTAGCCCTTTTAGTTAAATCATTCAAGTTTGTAGATCTGATAGCATCTTCAAATTTATGATATTTTGATTTTAAAGTAAATGTCTCAAATACTTCATTTGTTTCCTTGTTATGTGAAGTTGTTACTTTTAGTATCTCTTGATTTTTTGAGATTGGTCCAATTTTCCTAGCTATTGGCATTTTTTTCTTTGTAAAGTTGGATACATCTAGAATCAAATCATTAAAGAAGTAACCGTATAGACCATGAGTGGTTGTTGTGTATAATGAAATTTTTAGATCACGAGTGATGCTATTCAATTTGATCAATTCCTTTGCACTGATATTATTTGCTATCACTAGTTGGAACTTTTTGAAGTACTCTGTGTCTAGTTGTTCAAACTTTGATGTATTGATGGTCAAATTGACTCTTGGATTCATGTCTCTGATTTTAGGCTCCACTGCTTCTAGCTTCTGCTTCCCCAAATCTTCCTCCGACAAGAAGAACTGTGCAGAGAGATCATTTTCAGAAACCACCGATGGATCCAGCAGTTCAATGGCACCGACACCACTTAATGTAAGATTCTTGACAATTTCGGTACCAACACCGTTCAAGTTCACCACCAAAATCGAAGCATTTTTGATCTTGTTTTGCCCATCAGCACCCCAGACTCTGAGCTGTCTATCGTAAAGGGCCAATTCGCCTGCACTAAGCTCACTCATCTCGCAAACAACACGTTGAAAAGACACAATATCAGGGCCTTTATAAGTTCAATATTACGCCAAAATTTGAAATGAGCTGAAAATCGCGAACTATCAAAAAACAAAGCGGTAAGGGCACTCGAAAAGTTCACTAAGGAAATTAACGAAATTGAAAACAAACCAACAATATCACCAGCATTTAATACCTATCGAAGCTGGGGCTTTACTGAAGATTCACTGCTTGGGATTAAAATGGATCTCTTCAAGATACTGGACACGACTCCAGAGCCGCCGATTGTGAATCTGAACACGTCGCTCGATACCTCGGGAGACTACTGGCTCGCTGTTCCAATGAGCGAGTACCAGAAAGAGCTCACAGACCAGGTTGTCTCGTTGCATTACTCGGACATCTTGAAATACTTCGAGACAGACGACAAAGATAGAGTGCTGCTGGACTCTTTGGAGGTGCTGTACTTGAACTCGCAGCTTGTGGCGACTCACCCATATCTTTTGATTAGCCATTATCTACCAAAGAACTTGACATCAAAAGATATACCATTCAATCTATGCGACACCAGTGGTAAATTTCAAGTTTTGAAAGATATAATAGCCCTTGTGGAGGACACATCCTTGAATATTGCCATTGTGGCGAGATCCGGGAAACTTTTGGACTTGGTTGAAGGTCTTTTACTAGGGTCCAAAACTAACATCAAGAGACATCATGGGAACTACATTAAAGACCCTGCAAAAAACAAAGTACGAACATTGACATGTCATATAATACCGTCTGATGTGGATGTGGTGATTAAGGAAAAATTTGACCTAGTGTTTTCATTAGATATAACTCCAAAAGATCAATTCTTGAAATCATTGAAAAAATCAAAACAGACACCTATACTAAGATTTGTATCCACCAATTCCATTGATCATGTTGCATTATATTTCCGTCAATTTAAAAAGGAGAGATCAGATTATTTGGTTGATGTTACAGCTGCTATTGTGGTTTTAAGAGATCGAGTTGGTATTCTGCCTCCTGATTTAAGACCAATTTATTCCAAGAATTTAACTTATTTGAAAGAATGGTTCCAAGATTTCAATAAAAATCCATGGCCACTTCCTGAACTTTCCAAGATTAAGAAATATGACGCTAGTGATGTGGAAAAATCGTTATTATCTGAAGTGCATTATGAAAAACCTCAAACATCAAACGTGTCAAAATCTTATTATGAAACTAAGAGATTACGCAGAGATTACACTTCAAATCCATTGAAAGATGTTAGTTTCGGGATTTTGAGTACAAATTCAAACTATACTGAAACATTGACACATAAATTGATTCAGGAGTTTAATGTTCTTCATAATGATTTGGCAGTACAGACAAATGAGTTTTCACATTTTGATGAGTTTTATGCCAATGAAAGAGACTATTTGTTGACTGATGAAAGTAAATTAATACAGGATACTGACCACATAAAGACAAGAATAAAGACAGCTAATCATAAATCTGAAAAACTTGTTGAAAAAACTGATGAGATTAAAACCAATATAGCGAAACTTGAACAGGAAGTGGAGGAGCTCAACACTAATGAGAAATTGAAAAAAATTGAGGAATTCAAAGAATTGATTGTTAAGGAGGAAGCAAGAAAGAAGAGTTTGATTACAGAGAATGAGTATATGGAGAAAGAAATTGATATCGCTAAAAAGGCTATAGTTGAATCAGTAACTGATATTGAAAAAAATCAAAAATCAATAGTTGAAAATGAAACCAAACTAGAGGAATATTTCAAAGGATTCCAAGATGAACCTTTAGAAACTGATGAATTGAAAAAATTGATTGAACAGACAAATTTCATCAAATTGCAAATAGATGATTCTCTAAAGAAACTGAGTAATGGAAGAATAAGAAGCTCAGATAATAGAAGAAACAGTCCAAGTGTTAAATAAATAGAGACATTTTCTTTCTGCTACACAAATATATTTGTAGTTGTCAATGTTTATTCTGGTGACCAAAATTTAACAGATCTATCCCAACCACTACTAACTATAAAATCATCAGCCATATCAACGCTCATCACTTTATCTGAATGTCCTTCCAATGTGTGCAGTGTAATCCAATTATCAGCACTATAAATCTTCACTGTCCCATCGTAGGAACTCGAAGCTAAGAATTTATTATGAAATTTAACCTCAGATATTATCTTGTTGTGTGCTGGTATGGTGAAGATATCCTTTGTCATTCTTAAATCCCAAATTTTGATTGAGCCATCCGCACTCCCTGTAGCCAATTGATAACCATTATCACTCCAATCCAATCCATATATTGGCTTTATATGACCGTTTATTATCATTATAGATTTCCCAGTTCTGAGATCCCATACGTATCCCATAGCATCAAGACCTGCACTGGCAATTAGTGCACCGTCGTTTTGAAATCCTAAAGTGTACACCTCTTTAGAATGACCCTCTTGTAGCAGTAGTTGTTGTTGGGTTTCAACATCCCATAATCTCCATGTTTGATCAAAAGATGCGCTGGCAATATATTTGCCAGATGGATGGAATTTTGTACGCACAATTCTGTTTTCATGGCCATGGAATGTAGCAGCAGGAGTTTCATTATTATCAACGTTCCATAACGAGATTGAGTTCCCAGAGCTGACAAACATGTTTGGAGTTGTTGGTGACCAATCTAATCCACTGATTTTACCTTCGTCCCCACTAAACTCTTTGAGAATTTCAAGTTTTTTGTTCAATAATTTGACATTACCGGACCAGGAACCAGATATTATAGCATCATTATTATTTTTGTTTATAGAGACATATGATATTGGTCTTGTTGAAGCCAATTGTGATCCAGCCAACTCAAAAGTTTTCATTCTAGAGTTCATACCACGCCTTATAGTCAGCTGCTTGGCCATTGAGGCAGATGCATCTTTCGCCTCTGATGTAATCCTTTGTCTCGCATTAGCAAGAGAATACTGTGTAATGAATTGTCTAGCTGCCAAAAGCTCTTGTGAACCTGGTGTATAAAATTCCTCATCCTCTATATCATCTTCATCATCTCCCATTTCCACATCCTCAGCATCAAGATCAACGTTGCTGTTCATCACGAGCTCCATAAGTCTCTCTCTTCTCGCAGCTTTGTCTTCTCCAAAATAGGTGACTGGCTCTCCCAGAGATCTCAACTTAGCTCTCACCTCATCGTCGTCCGTCGGCACCAGAAGCAGGTTTGCCTTTCTCTTACTCTCCAATTGCTGCAAATATTCACCAACCTGGACTCCTCCTGACTCATAGTCACGGTCCTCACGCAAATCAGCGTAGCTCACCACCTCGTTGGCCATTTTGGCGTGTTTTTGTTGTTGTTCTAATAGTGAAGTTAACTATCAAGTTCAGATTTTTTTTTTCTATCAAAACAAATCTCCATACCTAACTACTACTCTAGTTGATCAATTGAGTGAAAAGTCATGTCTTTGTACAAGGAAAAGCATATAGAGTACGTCGTTTCGCTAGATACGAATGTCAGGGACTACCATTACTGGCTCTCTGAGCATCTTCGACTCAACGGGACCTATTGGGGGCTCACAGCGTTGTGTCTTTTGGACTCTAAGAACTCCTTCAACAAGAAAGATATCGTTGATTTCGTGATGAGTTGCCACAATGAGGATGGAGGATTTGGTGCCTTCAAGAACCATGATAGTCACTTGTTATCAACTCTTTCTGCGTTGCAAATACTTCTGATTTACGATTCATTGGACGTTTTATCTGAACAAGATGTGACTAAATTGGTCAAGTTTATAAGGGACATGCAATTGGAGAATGGTGCATTCCAAGGTGATAGATTTGGTGAGATTGATACAAGATTCGTATATACAGCTATACAGTCATTGGCTATATTGGGTCAATTGACCGAAGAAGTGGTTGAGAAAGCTGTTGATTTTATAATGAAGTGTGCTAATTTCGATGGAGGATTTGGATTGGGTCCAGGTGCTGAGAGTCATTCTGCTCAAGTTTTCACGTGCCTTGGGACGCTTGCAATAGCTAACAAATTGGATCTAGTGGATAAGGAGCTCACTGGATGGTGGTTGAGTGAAAGACAAGTGGAAAATGGAGGTTTGAATGGGAGACCTGGTAAAATTCCTGATGTTTGTTATAGTTGGTGGGTGCTTTCTTCATTGGCATTAATTGATAGACTTGATTGGATAAATTTTGAGAAACTGAGGGATTTCATATTGAGTTGTCAAGATGAAGTTACTGGTGGTATCAGTGATCGACCAGGTAATCAAGTTGATGTTTTCCATACAATTTTCGGAATTGCTGGTCTCAGTCTCATGGGGTATGAAGATTTAGTTAAAGTTGATCCAGTATATTGTCTTCCTTCTGAAGTTAGTGCGAAAATTAAGAAATGGCCCTACAAGGAATGATTTAAATTAAATAAATTATGGCTAAATTAAATTAAAAATGCAATTCTTTGGCTTCTGCCTTTTTAGATGATAGATTATATTCAATGTAATTCATTTTTCTCTTTTGAATTAAAATACCTGGATTAAGACATCTACATCCATTGTAAGTGACATCAAATGCTGGAGAAGAAGGATCTGAAAGTATAAGTACTGATGGGATTGGTGATAGTTGTAAAGTATGATCCAAATGCCACATAACAGGCTTTAAATTTTTAACAAATGGCGATAGATGACCTTGATCTAATATTGTTTTGACCACTTTTCTAGCTTCTGATATTCTTGGTGGTAATGCTTCAAGTCTTTCAATTTCTGTTCTTCTTTCATCATTTTCTTGTAATGGATTTTCTTCATCACTATTGTTCATTGCAGGGAACAAAACAGTATTTCTTCTCAATCTAGAACCTAAATCATCTCTTGCTATAACAATCTCTTGAGATAGGTAAACCATTCTTGTTGGATTGGATGCCCATTGTACATTTCTGGCAACTCTATTAATTCTGTTACCAAAAATTTTCGGTATAGACTGTTTAGGCCATAATGGTGTTTGCCATTGATCATATTCACCAGGGATGAAAACAAGTGATATGTTACCAGCAATTACGGGGTACTTCTCTAAAACAGATGCTAAAGTATCAAACAAGTTTTTATATTCTGATGAATGTTTTGGAGCTGATGTGAATGAACCATTGAAAATTATAGAAATTGGTATATCTGAAGATTCTTCTGAAAGACGTGTAAATAATTTTGAAAGAGCATCAATAGTTTTCATATCATCTAAATAACAATTAGATCCCAATATTATAATTTTTTGTTCCAATTCCCTTTCTAACAATTTCAATCTTGTATTTAAATCTTTATCAATTCGTAAATTTGCATGAATTCCTAAGAAATCAATATTCCCATTAGCTTCAAGAGTATCAGCTCTTCTTTCACCTGGAGGATGACCCATTGATGAACAGTAGAATTTCCCGCTTGAATGAATACCATCACAGAGTACCATATTCCCAGCAACATAATAAGATCCGAGATTTGGTTCGGCCTGCGAAATATCTAATTGAATCTTATCTGAATGATCTTGTAAATACCAATCTCCATTAAGTAAAGTTAACATCCCAAATAGCATAAATCTTTGATTATTTCTACCTAGTAAATTTTTAATTTGAGTTATTGAATTCCCTTCAGAATCACCTTGGATGGATGCGAATGCACTGAAAGAACTTGATTGGAAATTTTCATTTCTTAATAATCTATCTTTTACTATATGAAATCTTCTTTGATAAAGATGTATGTTTGCATCAACTGATGTAGACGAGAATTTGGAACTCATTGTTTTAGATACTTCATATTGTTTTCTATGATGATTGTAATCGAAAAGAGGTTGATCAAAAGCATTAATAACTTTAAAATAATCTTTCCAATTCAAAGTTTCATTGATTGGAGGAGGCGATACGCTAGTTGGTGGGCTAGTTCTAGATACAACATTATCATCATCACTCATGTTCTCATCAACAACTGTATCTCTTCTTCCGGCTATCATAGATTCAACAGATACTTGAGCACCTCCAATATGAGATGGTGCCTTCAGATGTTTAGCATTCAAATTATCAATCTCCTTCATCACTTCTCCTAAACCTTCTCCATCAATGAACAACCCTCTATCCTGTTCCTTCCATATCTTTGCTACCTCTTCCAGGAAATGCTGTGATTTAGCAGACTTCCATTCATTACCAAACTTTGGTCCAATATAGTCAGCTAGAATCTTGAGAGCTTCTGACTTGATGTTGAGCCCATGCTTCTTCGAAAGCACCCTATACGCTATAGGTCTCAGATTCGACGGCTGTAGTCTGATCGGGAGTGCTATAGGCTGATGCTCCATTATTCTCTAGTCCACTGAGTACTGAATAACCAGCTCTGTAGAGTAGAATAGTTAGTTATAATACGCGTCGCGTAGGAAACTTTTTTGTATACGTCTTGAATTCGCGAAATTGGTTTTACCTACAAAAATTCAAAAAAACGTAAACAAACAAACAAACAATTTTAACAATTTTAAAAGAGCTTGTTGCTTGGAACTATTCAGCGATGTTTGATTCGATTTCAAAGGCGTGGAATGAAGTGTCTGGTGAAGGTGAAGTTGGTGGTGTGAAGTTTGCAGACTCAGCGAAAAAAGGGTCCAAAAAGACCGATTATTATATTCATTATGACAAGCCAAAACTGAATCCACTGGAAAGAGTGAAAAAAGCTGAAGGTAATAGAAAGGGTTCTCCTAGGATATTGAAGCCGGCAAATGAAGGTAGAGTCAATTCGGTCTTGGGATCTGCGTTGAAGAACTTGACAAAGGTGTTTAAAAGAGACGATGGTGAGCTTGGTGACATGAAAGAGTATATGAATGGAATGATTAAAGCATCGAATGACAGACAAGGGTTAAACAGAAGAAGCAGAAGCAGTACCTTGAACCTGGAAGAACTAGATAGTCAAGGGACCGGCGAAAGAAGCTCAAGAAGACGCAGAAGAACTGATACTATTTCATCCAAACTCGAGAGTCTAAGCAATTCTTTTAGCACTGATCGCAAGAGAAGACGTCGTTATGAGACTGAAGACAAGTACCAAGCAAGTCTACCTCCAAAATATAACTATTCCACTGGGAAAGATCTGGATGACATTGAAAAAATATATACCTCAAAGTATGACTTGGATAAGGAATTCAAGCATAATACTTACAACTTGGATGATGATTTCAAATACGATTTCCAAAGCTCTACCAGTTTGAATAGAAATACTGACAATAAGGTAATTGATGCCTCTTGGAAGAAGAAAGATAGTCCACTAGGAACTAGTTCTGAGAAGAAGGGTATTCAATTCAAGAAACTAACTGCACTTGACCTTCCATCATCACCGATTCTATTTGAAAGCAATAAGGCTGAAGATAAGAAGGTTGATATCACACTGGACAGCAACGCAGGGAAAGCTGTTGACAGTTCCAGAATTGAAGAGTTGTACAAGAAGGTGGAATTGCTTGAGAATACAGTGGAGGGGCTAAGAGATGAACTACGCCAGGCAAACGAAAAATCAATCCAGATGGAGAAGTCGATAAGGTCGAATGAATCAATCCTGAAAGATGAATCTATGGAGGATATAGAGCAGTTCAAGTTTGAAAAGGACATCGACTTGTCAAGACCACTCTCGCCAGTGAAGGTCGACTTGGACCGTTTCAAGTTTATCAGATGACTGATTCTCTTCAAACATAGAAGCTGGAACAGTTGAACCTTCAGTTGCCCTCAAGATTATTCACTTCTTACGAGAGTTTACACTATTTATGATTAATTATTATAATGTGATGATGAAATATTTCCTCATTGGGAAATTACCCAATTAGTATACAAAATGCCGCTCTGTTTTGGCAGATGGATTTTCGCCTCGCAATTTGTAAAAAACGAAATAATAATCTTGATGATGAAGAACTGTAGTTTTGTAATTGAATCTTCACCCAGAAATCTGTTGAATAATTGAACCTATTAGCATCAGCCGACTGCTCAGTTTGAACCTATAAGAACTATTTGGACAAATCGTCGTTGAGCTTTTGCCACACACTTGAAGTAGCTCGAACAACCCTTGAATCATGTCAACAGGGGATTTTTTAAATAAAGGTATTGAGATAGTCCAGAAGGCTATCGAAGCTGATAATGCTACGAGGTATGATGAAGCATACCAATTGTACTATAATGGTCTTGATTATTTGATGTTAGCTATTAAATATGAGAAAAATCCAAGATCTAAAGAATTGATAAGAACAAAATTCACAGAATATCTATCAAGAGCTGAACAATTGAAAGAGCATCTTGACAAAAAGGAGAAACAAGCTGAAGCATCTGCTAATGGAAGCACCAAGAGTAAGAAAGCTGGAAGTAATGGTGGTGGTGGTGAGGACGATGACGATTCCGATACTAAAAAATTAAGAGGGGCATTATCAAGTGCAATTTTATCTGAGAAACCTAATGTCAAATGGGAAGATATTGCAGGTTTAGAAGGTGCCAAGGAGGCATTGAAGGAAGCCGTGATATTACCAGTGAGATTTCCACATCTATTTACTGGTAAAAGAAAACCATTATCTGGTATTTTACTTTATGGACCACCAGGTACTGGTAAATCATACCTTGCTAAAGCAGTTGCAACAGAAGCTAATTCAACTTTCTTCAGTGTAAGTTCTTCAGATTTGGTGAGTAAATGGATGGGTGAAAGTGAAAGATTAGTGAAACAATTGTTTAATATGGCTAGAGAAAATAAGCCTTCAATTATTTTCATTGATGAAGTTGACGCCCTTTGTGGTCCAAGAGGTGAAGGTGAAAGTGAAGCTTCAAGACGTATAAAAACAGAATTGTTGGTGCAGATGAATGGTGTTGGTAATGATTCAAGTGGTGTTTTAGTATTGGGTGCTACAAATATTCCATGGCAATTAGATGCAGCTATTAGACGTCGTTTTGAAAAAAGAATATATATTGCATTACCAGATATTGAAGCAAGATCGAAAGTTTTCGAATTAAATGTCGGATCAACACCTTGTGATTTATCATCAAAAGATTATAAACTTTTAGGTGAAATGACTGAAGGATATTCAGGTGCTGATATTGCAGTTGTTGTTAAAGATGCATTAATGCAACCAATTAGAAAAATCCAAAGTGCAACACATTTCAAAAGAACACAAGATGAAAAATTAACACCATGTTCACCTGGTGATCCAGATGCAATAGAGATGAGTTGGATGCAAATTGAAGCTGACGAATTACAAGAACCTGATTTAACGATAAAAGATTTCATAAAAGCAATTAAAACAACAAGACCTACAGTTAATGAAGCAGATTTGAAGAAACAAATAGATTTTACAAATGATTTTGGTCAAGAAGGTAATTGAAAAAAACATTCATATATCATTATCAACTAATTAGGAGTCATAGACTGAAAAAAGTTCAGCTCATTAATTGTAAACGTTTGTCTGGTTTTCGGAATTACAGACTTTTGCGCTTGTAATTTGAACTAAAACAATCGAGTTATCTTTACCATCAACATATACTTTTGCATCAGGGTTTTCTTTTAATAGTTTTGTTTTATAATAATCAAGTTCATCTTCATTTGACAAAATTTTAGCATTTCCCGAGAGTGTAGCACTAACTTGACTCAATTCTGATTGATTAAGTTCTTGTAACATTTTAAACAAATTTGATTTATCCTCTTGTACTTCATTTCTTTTGAAAAGATTTTTTGCAGTGGTCCAATCATGGAAAAGTAACGAAACATTAGGATTCTGCTCAATATTCTTATACTTGACTGAATTCTTCCCAGTGGCTAAAATGATATAAGTGTGCTCTCTAGACTGTGATGGATCCACTGGGCCAGTCTCATTATCGATTGACTTTGGGGAGTATAGTTCATGAGATGGCAAATAGTAATAGTTCATCAAGGCGACATCTGGTAAACCTTTTGTATCAGCTGTTCCCAAATGGACAAACTTCCCGGACTCCAATAGCGAGATCACCGACTGTGGTAGCTCATCATGCTTATACGTTGTAGACGACATCCTTTATAACAACTAGATTATCTGGATTGAAAGGATTGAATAGTAATTGTATAGTTGATTAGTATTCGTTATCTTTGCGCTCCGCATTTTGAAAAGAAGACATCCAGACACCATGTTTTGATTTCGCGAACTCATAAACGCGAAAAAAAGTATGAAATATTGGAATATTTGATTTGTATTTGAAGAGATTGTAGTGGTGATACTGGTCTGTTGAGAATGGTGAAGCTCGTGAACAGGAACGACGGGAAAAAGAGGTACCAGGAGTCGGAGGAAGAGAAGCGGGAGCGAATCCAGAGGGAGCTCGACTTTGCTGGCGAGTTCGAAGAAGTCAGGAAGAGTAATATATCAGCGAGTGCTGACAGATTGATATCTGATTCGAGACCCAAGAACCCATTGAGGTTTGTGAAGTTGTTCAATAAGATCGAGGATGATAGAAAGGAAGGAGATTCTTCTCCCAATGGTATCCAAGACAAGACTCAAAAACAAGTTGTTGAAAGCCCAAGAAAGAAACAGAAGTCAAATCATAGACCTCTCTCTTCAATATCCTTAATTACTCGTAATGTGCCCAAGAGTTCACCAAAAAAGAAAGCAGAAAGTGCTAAAAAAGCAGAAGAAGTAGATGTATCTAAGAAGGAAGCACAAACGAACAAGAAAGGACTTCCTCAATTGGTTAAATTTGAAGATGACTCGTTCATTGATCTTGACGATTCACTCCATGAGCCTGAAACTATAGAAAACATAACGAAAAGTACGAATAACATAGAAGCTGTGAAACCTTCAGGAACCAAGGACAAGAAAGAGGAAAATGCTCAAGTAGATGGAGATGATGAGGAAGACGACAATGACGAATTCTTTGATGCGAGTGACAAACCTGACGAGTCAATCCAAGAAGTACCTGGTGATCAGAACCATGTTAGTGAAGATATGAATAAAAGTGAAAAAGCACAAAGTCTTGTGAATGAACCTACAATTGACATTGGAAATGATCATGAAGAAAGAGTTGAAGTAGAGGCCGCTCCAGTTGCTAAAAAAATAGATTCAGAGTTCAAACCACCTGGAAAATCATCTAAACAACCTACAGTGGCCACGAAGGAAGAAATTTTGAAAATCAAGGTCAAACTATATTCCAAATTAACAGGTACTTCGGACATTATACCTTATGGCCTGGAAGCAAAATATAACGATATATATAGACTACTAGAAGCTACAGTAAAGGATCATGAAAGTCAATCTGCATTTGTTATTGGGCCAAAAAACTGTGGTAAATCAACTTGCTTGGATGTTGCATTAAGAAATTTGAGATCTCAAGTGAAATCTCAAGAAGAGGATTTCATAGTGATTAAAATTTCAGGATTGGCACATGAAAATGATAAAATGGCAGTTAAATCAATTGCTAGACAATTGGATTCTGAAATCTCAAGAGTTTATAAGGTGGATATTAAAGAACTTGAATCAAGTGAATTTTTAGCAAAAAAATCAATAACTGAAACTTTTGCTAATATTTTAAACATTTTGGATAAACGAGTATTATTAGAAGACGATTTAAAAGGAAGAATTCGCATACCAATTGTTTTTGTTATTGATGATGTTGAAGTGTATGCTAATCAACATAGACAAACATTATTATACAATTTATTTGATTTGGTGGAGAACAGTTCCACTCCAATAACAACATTATGTCTATCCACTAAAGTTACAGTGAAGGATATGTTAGAGAAAAGAGTTAGAAGTAGATTTTCTCAGAGAATGATCCAATTTCAAAAATTTGGAATGGACCAATTTGTTGATACTGCACACAAGATTCTGAGTATTGATACTCCAGAAAATGATTATGAACATAAATGGAATGCACATATTGAAAAATTGGTGACAGGTCCATCAAACTTACGAGATTTGATCATATACAATCATCTTACAGTGAATAATTTTAAAGATTTCCACAATCATTGTACATACCCAATCTCTCAAATTACTTCAGATCAACCTTTTGTGAAGGATAAAGATTTCCAAAAATATTCTACAAATCAAAAGAAGAGCTCTTTTAAAAATGTGGTGAATTCATTATCGGAGATTGAGATTGCGTTGCTTATCAGTGCTGCTAGATTAGTTACAAAGAATGATCTAAATTGGATTAATTTGAATGCAACATATGAAGAGTATCAAGTGCAAGCGAAAATCCAAAACAAGAGCCGGTCATCAAATGTTTTCAATACGAGTGCAATAAATACAGGGTTCAAGATCTGGCCAAAGGAAAGATGTGAAGCTCCATGGGGGGTTTTACAAAGACTTGGAATACTTACACCTCCAACAAATGCCGGTAAAAGTAGTAAAACATTGGATTTCTCGAACAATACAGTGGAGACTAAGATGTGGCAGCTTGAAGTTACATTGGATGAATTGAGATTCATAGTTGATTCTGACAAGAATGTCAAGTCATGGACAAGATTATGAGATGTCCAGTACTTTAGCGAATATTAATTAAGTTTAATAACCTACGATAGAATTAATTGCATTAATATAAGGCCGTGTAGCCCCTCCATCTCATCGGGGAGCAAAGTTCACGCTTATGTAGTGATCTGTGACTGGGGTCTTGTTTAACGGCTCCAATATCCCAATAATAAAGCCCTGAATCTTCTTGATTCGATCTGTTTTCGTTCGAATTGAGGCAACGCTTTAAGTTTGAATTTGATGCAGTTTTTTACGATCTGATGAGCTGGTTTGCGCAACACTCGAAGTTTTAAAATGTTTCATTGACATCCCGATTGGGAAGAAACAATGAAGGATTCATCTTGAAACATGTCTAGGACACGGTGTGGTTGTGGTGTGGGAATGAACGGCTTTGTTGTTAAGCAAATATTCTTGCAGGGGGATACGCACTGGGCACTTGACTTTCTTCAGAAAAGTGTCAACTTGATTCAGATTTGAAGAAATATGAAACCAGGCGTTCCAACAGCTTAGAATTCATTTAAAACATGAGTAACAGCCAGATATAAAGAAGGACCCTTCCCTCAAGATAAGATCAACTACATACTGGACCAAATAATCTTTGTTGAACAGCACTTTACCTTCAAGATGACCACGGATATTCATGACAACAGTGCCCCATTAAACAACACACAAGAAACAAAGCTTACACTTCATGAGGCTATCTCAAAGAAATTTGATAGAACACCAACAGGTGCTATCTTCACAAAGGATTTGAAAAACATATTCTCATTGACTATGATTTGCCTGGACCTACAGGAGAAACCACAAAAATCTTCAAAAGTGAGCTTTCTATCCAAACAACCACCATTCACATTTACCATGCAAGAGGCTATCGATAAGATGGCTGATTTATCACTAAGTGTTGAATCCACAAGTACAAGCACAACAGTCTCATACAGCATCAAATCAGATTTGGCAACTTCCTTATTGAAAAAATTCATGACCGCAAAACTAATTCATACTCCAGCAGATAGAACAAGAGCTGAACCTAAGGCTAAAGTTCTTTTACAACCTACTCCAAAAGGTGTTGCTATAATACAGAGCTATTGCAAACTACTGGGGTTCAAGGCAGCAAATTTGCCCTCGATTTTAAGTTCCACGTTCAATTCAATGGATCTTTTCGTCTTTGAAAGAAGTGCAGTTACTGATACAATAGTATTTTCTGAATATTTTATTCATTTATTATTTGTGAGGTTTTTAGGTGATAGTCCTAATGTTTGGAGATCAACTAATCCACCAGACGCAATTCCCTCATTAGATCAACGACTACAAAATGATGATGAGTTTGATTTTTCAAACTTTCAAAATGAAGCATTTGTTTTCCAACAACAACATCAATCACAACCTACTCAATCAACAACGTCAAAATCATCCATTTTACCAATCCTAACTAAAAAGCAAAAGGAAAGACAATCACCTTTTGCTCATAATTTTTTCACTAATCCAGAATCTGATTCTCATACTCAATACTACGTCTCAAGCAAAGGTGTTCGTCTATACAAAGATCATAAGTTTGGTGAGAAATCATCGATTTCGGTTGAATACTCATTTAATGCTAAAGCTGCTTGGCAATGGTTAATGGATTGTACGGACATAATGTATCCACATGAAGCTACAAGTATTTTGAATCTTTTCAATAAATATGGTTTAATTTCACCAATAATTATCTCTCCATCAACTGCTTCATCTAAAAAGAAAATAACAGCTTCTAAAACAGAATTTTACACATTGAGTAAAGCAGGTTGGGATATTTCACATTGGAATAATACTAAAAGATCAATGTCTGTTGCTAATGATGAAGAAATTATCACTGATAATCAAGGTATTGTCTTGAGTAACCAAGCTGTTAATAATCCAAATGATAGTTCTTCAGATGATGAAAATGTTCCTAAAAAAGAAGAACAATTGAGCTTGAGAAAAGTTTTAGCTGATCCAGGTATGAGATATTTATTTAGAATTCATTTAGAAAAGGAATTTTGTGCTGAAAATTTAGATGTCTACCTCTCAATAAAACATTTCAGTAAGAAAATGACATTATTAAAGAATGTTCTTGAGATGCAAAAGCAAGAAGAACAAAAGGGATCTGATAAATGGAAGGCTGCTACTAAAAGTGCTATTGTTAAATTGATAAATGAGTGTCTTTCATCTGCATACAATATTTATTCATCTTATATCACCATAGGCGCTCCATATCAATTAAACATTGATCATTCATTAAGAGAAAGAATTACAAATGTTATGGTTCATCCAGCTTCACCATTAGCTGGATCATTTAAAGATTCACAGGATGATGGCATTTCATTTCCTCAACCTGCTTATATCCCAGGTGTCCCACCAATTATTGAGCATAATTATATCTTCACTGCAGCTGCTTCACCTGATTTAAACCCAACTGCATCAAGAAAACCCATGAGAGTTCTTAATAACAAGAATTTATCAATAGATTTAACAAGTGATGTTGCTGTTGAGAAACCAGGTCTTACACCGAAGACTCCTACCCAGGTTGAAATGACAAGAAGTTTGCATTTACTACATAAACTTTATCCATTATTTGAATTTGTTGGCCAAAATATATTAAAACTCATGGAGTTTGATTCATTTCCAAAATTTATGTCTTCAGAGACACTTGCTCAGGCCAATAAATGAGCCTCATGAAGAAATATATTTTTAACTAATTTTTAATTAATTTGCATATTGATCATAGTAATCAAACTACATTTGTAGATCAAAATATTACTTCTCTTTATTCCTCCCTGAAAAGTCATATATATATAATAGTTTACAGATTTTTATTTGGTTTTATTATTTTTTTTTTCTTCATTGTGCAAAATTAATCATTATGAATATGCTGGGTAAATTTAGTTATCAACAACTGGTTCCAAAGTAGTACCCTTCTTGATAGTAGCCCAACCAATTAAACGCCAATGCTTTTCAATACGTCTTGATAATGCAATCTTTTCATTGATTTCAGTACAAGCTGGAGCAGTTAATTGTAATCTGGCCATATCAGCCTTAACAGCAACAACACGAGCACCAGTAGCAGTAGAACCAATGTTAACCATTAAAACTTCATTAGTTTCTAATTTCCTAACCTTGGCTTGTTTTTGACCTTCAGTCTTCACACCCAACAGACGACGTAGTAAGAAATAATTGATTTCAATATCAGTGTAAATACTTGGTAAATGACCTTTAGCACCAACAACTTGACCAACTAAACGATCAGCTCTACAAAGAGTTGGATCAACTTTAGTACCAACACCAATTAACCCACCTGGAACTGCAAATTTCAAATCATTATGTTCAGCAAATAAAGAAACAATGTTTGAGAAAATTGGTTTACATTGAATTTTACCATTATCATCTTTTGTAACAATACCTGGTCTAATTTCAATTTCATCACCTAATTTAAAGACACCGTTCAAGATAGAACCACCTGCAACACCACCTTTCAAATCATCAATTTCAGCACCTGGTTTGTTGACATCGAAAGAACGAATAACAATTAATCTTGGTGACGCGGTGAAATCTCTTGGTGGAATTGGGATAGATTTAACAATGAATTCATTAACAGCATCAATATTATATTTCAATTGAGCAGAAATTGGAACAATTGGAGCACCATCAGCAATAGTACCTCTGATGAATTTAAGAATAGATTTTTGATGTTCTAAAGCACTTTCTTCACGCATTAAATCAACTTTATTTTGTAAAATGATAACATGTTTCAATTTCATGATTTCGATAGCAGCTAAATGTTCAGATGTTTGTGGTTGTGGACAAGATTCATTACCTGCGATTAATAAAAGAGCAGCATCCATGACTGCGGCACCTGACAACATAGTACTCATTAAAATATCATGCCCTGGACAATCAACAAATGAAACATGACGAACCAAGTTATAACGTGATTCAACACCCGGTAGGTCACACTTTGGATGGATTTCTCTATCTGAACTAAATGATTTATAAGATGAAGTTTCATCAAGATTTGGATCATCAACTTTGTAAATTTTGGCGTTAGCATAACCTAATTTAATGGTAATGTTACGTTCTAATTCATCCTTGAAACGAACAGTTTGGATACCTGAGATGGCCTTGACCACAGTTGATTTACCGTGAGCGACATGACCAATGGTACCAATGTTAATGGTGGCTTGTCTGTTTATGATTTCTGGTGATAATGGTGTAAGTTTTGAAAAATCTGGGTTTTCTGGTTGTTCTGGTAAACCACCACCTTCTTCGAATTCACGCTTTCTGTTTTCGGCTTCTTCTTTATCATCTAAAACAGCAAATGAAACGGTCTTTTTAGTAGTTTCTTCCTCCACTGGGACTTCTTCATTTTCTGATTCTTGTTCGTGATCATCATATTGAGATTCTTCAACCTCATTCAGATTACCATTGATGATAATGGTTGGTTCTTGACTCTGCAAATCGTCAGACATCTTTGTAATGCTTGTAATACAAGAATATACTCTATCAAATACCTGGTTCCTTGTACAAGACGTATTTAAATAATGTCTCTCTATACTACTTTTTAATGCTTCACCGACTCACTCAAAAAAAAAAAAAAATAGAAATTTTACCCTACTGTGGCAAAAAAAAATCTGTTCGGTAGGGGCACTGGAGTAATGCTGCGCCAACCGATGAGATTTTGATTACTTGATCATGACTACAATTGATTTAATTTAATTTATGGACCTGATTCTGGCTGTTTATTGGAAGCTGTTTGGGTTGTTGAATCTGTTGTAGGGGAAAAGTGAGGGAGCAGGGTCCGCAGATGTGTTGGTCTGGACTTTGGCGAGGTCGTCGGTGTTGAATCCGAAATCATTCATCACCGAATCAACATCTTTCCACAGCATGTCACTTGTCCAGTCGTCACTTATATCTAGTGATGGGATATTGGACGGTGATGTGTTGATGACTGGGTTTTGTGCCATTTGCTGTTGTTGTTGCTGGTTTGCTTGGTAAGATGGCGATTGAGAGAAACCAGTTGTAGTGTTGTTGTTCGATGCTGTAATGTTGGATGCTGTGATACGTCTCTTGTTTGGAGATGTACGTTTACTTGAACTAGCAGATCTCTTTTGTCCTGATGAAGAGCCTATAGCACTATCTGGAGATTGTTTGTTGATTATATCTTTTAACGATGAAGACATCGATCTTCCTGGACTCTCATCATTAGTTTCATTTTTCAATGAAATTGGTGCAGGATCTAATGGAATAGTTCTGATAATTCTTCTAGCTGCATTTTCAGCATTGAAATTATTCGACAAAGATCTTGGTCTTCTTCTTTGAGATGATGTAGTAGACTTGGCATCAGAACCTTCTGATCCAACGGTACCAGGGTCTGTGATACTAGCAGTATGTGTATCAGCATTTTCTTCATCAATAGCCTCTTCACTAGATTCAGATTCATCTTCCTCGTCATCATCCAACTCGTTAGAAATTTCACCGCTTGACAACTTCTGATGTGGATTTAACTTGATCATTCCAACTTGCTCTCTTAATACCCAGAGACAATCGAAAAACACACTAGCTGACATTCTAGTTCTAATAGTAACATCAAGATTAGATATCATAGTTTTTTCTCTTAATGCCTTAAATAATTGCCACATATTTCTCATAATACCACTTGACCGATAAGCCATATCATGCTTTAATATAGAAGCCTTCATCGCTAATTGAATTGCCACCATGTATAACTGTTTTCCAGCACCAACATCAATAACATCACTCAATGAAGAGTGTATTAATTTAGCAACAATACACGATGCCTGCCATATCATCAAGACAAACACACCTGGTAAATACTTCACAAAATTTGGGTCCTTGTCTGATACACTTCCAACATGACTTAACAAACTCAAAGCTGCGTTGTAAACAAGAACCAGACCACGACGTAATTCAAAGTTTGCAACTCTAGAGTTATCAAGGAAGTAGTAGGTTAATAAGTGTACTTTTGAAGCCAGAATTTGAAATTTCCTTATATCATCAAGACCCTCTGTACTTAGTTTAACCTCTAATTCATTCAACTGTTGAGTTAATACTTTTAATAACGGCAATCTTTCAGCAGCATCAGCCAATCCAATTACATCGACAGTATTTGAATTTAAAATTTTAGCAGCTTGATCTTCAAAATGACTTATCTCAACCATGTGTTTCAACTGCATGGGTATAACACCATCAGAACCAGGTCTGCAACTTCCAACAACAGAACTATCAAATGAAACAAATGCTGGGAACCCAAAAGCTGTTGCAATAGTTTGTGACACAATATTACAGGCAATCCAAGTTTTCACATGCTCTTTTAAAATAGTATTAACTTCTGGTTGCTGTTGTTGTTGTGTAGTGTAATTATTAACACCAGGCCCATTCAAACCTATTCTTATAGCTTGGAAAATAGCAATACCCACTGTATTCCATGAAGAGTCTGCACTTAGAGACGAAGTCAAGGGAGGCCAGAAGGTATAGATCAAAAAGGCTTGGACAGAGTATACTGAAGATACATTTAATATTGGTTCATCCTCTTCATTTGGTAAGTATCTTGTGATTGGACTTATCGTTATTTCTGCTAATGCTGTTTTCAATAGTGGAGCTAATGTCATTAAAATATCAGTTGAGTTGTGACGAAGTGCAACAGACATTATTGTCCAAAACAAAACAGGACATAGTCTATGTATACGTTCTGGACCTTTGGAGACATCAACTATAGGTAAAAAATGATGATAATGATTCACGAATTCTTGATACAATTGTTTGATTTGCTCTGAAGATAATTCAACCTCCCCAAAATGTTTTGGTGTACAAAAGAGTTGTTCATCTGTTAACGATATTTTTAAAGGTTCCAATTGTGGTTGAGCTTGATCTGTCCTTATTATTGATGGACCTTGTTCCATGGATATGCTTTGAATTCTTTCCTGTGGAATCTGTGGTGGTATTGGTTTAGGTGATTGGAAAGGGGTGGAGCTCGACGATAGAGCAGACCTTATAGGTGGAAGGGTATTGATAAATGTGTTGCTGTTGTTGTTATTATTATTATTATTATTAGGAGGTAGCTGTTGAGGTATGGCTTGTGAAGGTGTTGATGTAACAAACTTTTGATGTTGTTGATTATTGAGTTCATGAGCTTGGAAAGATTTTTGTTTCAGTTGTCTTAACAAATTATCAGCTCCTGCTTCACTTAAATTCTTTTTAAGTTCTTCTAGCTCTTCTTCGATCTGTTGAAATTTGGCTCTCTTGTAAGTTCTTTTATAATCAGATTGCAATGAACATGAAATTCCCTTCTTTGAACATCTTGTACAAGGATTTGGATATTTTTCCTGTGCATCACACTTTGACTTCTGCTGTCTACACTCGACACATGCCATTTTCTTCCCCTTTGCATTCATCTTTGGTTTGGGAGGTTCATTATATTGTTGTTGATTTGGCACATTATTGGGAAGCCCGAAATTATTGTGCATCATGATGACTTCTGACAATGATGATCTTTTCAAAGAAGGTATATATATATATATCAGAGAGAAGTTTCTTAACTGCTTGATAGAGTAATCAGAGTGGTTCTGATCTCTTTTGGTAGTTTTTGTTTATTATAGTTCGATATCTCTATTTCCGTTAGAATCATTTTTTTATGTCCCGAAAATTTTTGTGCTATAAGCTTTTAGCACTCACCTTATCCAAATACCCGAACTATTCTACAAAAATCGTAAACGACTTACTGCAATAAAATAAATAATATAAATATAAACTCATTAAATCAGAGAACTTCATCAACTGAAACCTTCTTTCCAACTTCACCTCTGTCAAATTTTGCATCAAACCGAGCAACCAAATCATTTTTGGTATCAGTAGATCCTCTTGTAGGACTTGGTTCATGTTCATGCTTCTCAAACCCTTCTCTCAAACGATCAGTCATGATTCTTCTACCAAAATTCTTGTCAAAATCTTTCAGATCGAGTTTTTCCTTCTTCAGATTGACTGAACTATTATGTGATGACAAACTTGGAGTCTGAGTTCTGGATTGAACATTTGATCTAACCAATTCATCAATATCAAAGTATCCATATCCACCCAATGCCAAATCAACTTCCTCTTCACTTTGAGAACCAACTGTACCCGATCTTGACATTGGAACTGACTGCTGAATAGCCTGACCATCTGCAGAATTCTTTCTATTCTTCAAGTTGTTATCTAATTCATGTGCATGAGGAATCTTCTTGACACCAACATTGTGTTTCCAAATATGTTGTAATTGATGTAAAACCCATTCCAATGTAGATAAGAAACGTTCATTTTGTCTGTATTGACTAATGAGACAAATTTCAGTTGTATCATCTTTAATAATGTAACCAATACCAAACCCATTTGAAACAGCTGGTGTTAAACCAAATAATCTCATTGCAGGATTACCACAATTTGAAGCAACCAAGTCTGGCACAAATAATGGATAAATGATATCATCAAATAATAAAGGAGGAACTTCATCAGGTATTTGAAATTCTGGCGTAAGCTGGTTGAAAACTTCTTTTTGTAAGTATACGTTTTGTAATGCTTTTAAATGTTTTTCAAAGCCTTGACCTCTTGAGCACTTATATAAATTATCCGAATGAAATTTACAACTATCAATAAATGAATTCCATCTAACCAATGGACTAGAATCACTGACAAATATTTGACAAGTTCTTGTAATTAGATCGTTTTGAACTGGATATAATTCTGATCTGGAATTTTTGAAAAATCTTGTTGATACAGGTTCAACAGTTGATATTGGTCTTCCATACAATGCGTAGTGAGCAATTTGTAAACCAATTTGAATCAAACTATCAGCCTTTACGTCAATTTTTTTAGCAAAATTTCTTCCAACTTTCAAAGTTTTAGTATTTGTAGAATGGGTACAGATAAGATCTGTTAATCTTGTTTCAGCTAAATGTAATGAAGTTTGAGCATCTGCTGCAAATTCCCATTGTAATTTTTCAGGAACTGGTCTTGGGAATTCTGAAGCCTTTAAGGTCTTTACTTGAGGGAATAATGAATAATTACCATCTCCCAAACGAATAACAGAGTCTGTGTACATGTCTGATGTGAATCTTAGGACACTTGTACCATCAGCAGTGAATGAGTCCCAAATCACACCAGCAACTGAATTAGCTGTCACAACTAATTGTAATTTATCATACCATCTTGAAGTACAAGAACCTGTTTGAACACCATGTTCATCAATTTTTAAAGATCCAACAGATATAGTCTTTGCCAATTCTTCATCTGTTTCCTCTGGAGATGAATGATCCAATACTAAAACAAACAAAGCAGCATCAATTCTATCCAAATTTTCCTTAAACTCACGTTGAAGATATTCCCTTGCATGTCTCCAATTTTTAAAAGTATCAGATGTAATTGCCCCAATTGCAGTACTATTTGGGTTTTCGACTTGATTAGCTTCTTCAATTATGTCAGTCAATATCTGTGATAACTCATCAATTGTAAACAACAACTCATTATTCTCACTCAACACCCTGAGTGTGTAGAATTGAGATTTCACCAGTATCAAGATATAATCTGATGTCAAATTTGTCTTTGATCTGATACTTTCAAGCTCAGGTAATCTTGTTGTACCAAATAAATTTAAATATGGTTTCATTGTTAAAGGTTTACCGCCCATTGTTTGATCCTGGGTCAAGACACCCAATCTCAACGAACAAATGAATTTTAGTGCAGATGAGGTCAAGACAGCAGAACGCTCTCCTTGACTTTGGTTCATGTTGATCATTTTCAAAGGATCATTTTCTAAAATGAGAAAAGGGTTTCTTGGAAGGGCCTTGTGGTCAATCAAAATGTGATCCAGATTCAGATGGTCTAGATAACAATCTTCATTCTGCTGGAATTTCAATAGGTGGTTCTGCAATATGGTTGAGATTTCATTGGATTGGAATGTACTAATCTTGTGTTTCAAGTCAGCAGTTTCATCGTCGGTCAACAAGGGAGTCAATGATATATCCAATAGCCTCAAAGAATCATCAAGAGAAGGAACAGGCAAATTGGGTAAGTTGGCTTCTTTCAAGAAGACGTCGTTTGACAAGTATTCTGGGATCTGAGGGGTAGTTCTCGAGGGCATCTTCTCACCATTTATTGTAGCATATAGGTAACAACCATTTACACTTAAAAATCATGTCAATATACCCAGTATATAAACCTCTTTCTGGTTGTGTCATTTCTTGATCCCCACCAAATTGAACTGGTACCATATTTTTTTGGATAAACCACGCTGTTGGGCCCTTTCGAATCTCGCGGAAGACGAATAAATAGTTCAATACACCAAATAGATATATTACAAATTGAACATTAATAACTACATCCTTCTAACATTAAATGACATATTTTTTATACACGAAATAAGGTCAGAAACCACTAGTTTGCAACACTCATCTCAAATAATTTTTGAATTTTTTTTTTGTTCAACGATTCCCCTAAAACACCAGATATATAAGATTGACAATGAATTCAACAAATTAACGGTTAGATTTAGCAACACGTTCCAATTCATCCTTCTTCTTGATAGCATATGAAGTAGAAGAACCTTTAGCAGCGTTGATTAATTCTTCAGCCAAACATTCAGCAATGGTTTTGATGTTTCTGAAAGAAGCTTCTCTAGCACCAATGGTCAATAAAGCAATAGCTTGGTTGACTCTTCTTAATGGAGAAACATCAACAGCTTGTCTTCTAACGGTACCTGAAGAACCAATTCTGGTGGAATCTTCTCTTGGACCAGTGTTGACAATAGCATCAACAACAACTTGTAATGGGTTTTGGTCAGTTAAAACGTTAATGATTTCTAAAGTGTGTTTGACGATTCTAACAGCTTTTAATTTTTTACCGTTGTTTCTACCGTTCATCATTAAAGAGTTGGTTAATCTTTCAATGATTGGAGCTTGAGATTTTCTGAATCTCTTAGCAGCGTAACGACCAGCAGTGTGGGAAACAAAGACTGGCTTTGAGATTTGAATGTAATCAGTTAAAGAGATATCTTTAACGGTAACATCTTCAAATGACCATTTGTTGAATAATTTGATTTGAGCTTGAGCTTGTTGAACTTCTTGTGGAATTGGAGTAGCTAATTCAACGTATTTAACTTCAACAGGTTCTTCAACAACTTCAAATTCTTCTTCTTCAACGATCTCTTCTTGAGGGATATCAACTTGTGGTTCAGCCATCTTGTACTAGTCTTTTAACAATAAGTTGTTGATGTATTGATAAATTTGGAATTGATGTTATATGAAGATTATACCTTTTTTCGAGTTTTGGTTTTCGCTCTCTCTCTGCCAACTGAAAAAAAAAAAACTGATTTGGGACTGTCCTTCGCGAATTGTCTATAGTGAAGAATTGTCTGGGCCACTCTTGAGAATTAAATTTTGTATGATGAAATAAACACCTGGACACCAAAGTGAACTGAAAAAATTTACGAGTGATGTATGAGTGTTTTGCATAACAACAGCCCTGATGGTTCGCACGTGATTGCCTAAATTTGATTGATATAGGGCTTTTTGAATTATGATTAATTTACTACATAGAATATGTTAACCATCATTCAATCATTTATTCTATCTACATATCTTCAGGCCACCAATATGGAAGGAAACCTTTCAACCCAACTTTTAGAGTGCTATTTTGCTCTCCTGCTCCAGGAAGTTCAATACTGAAATTGAGATTTTGATTACTAAAATCTTCTAGTCTCACTAATGCTAAACCTACATTACCATTTGTAGATAAAAGAGTCCCAGAACTAGACTTTCTCTGACGTTTTGCCACTGGTTTTGGATTATCTCCAAATGGAGAAGATGCAAATGGGGATTTACCAGTTGGTGGAGATGTTGTAGATTGTTTATCAGAGATAATATCCACATAACTTAAATCTTTAATAACTTCACACACTGGATCCTGTGGATCATACACTGGGTATTCTTCCAGCTCTTGCTCATGGTCCATTAAATATAATCTAACAGGAACTATTCTTTTCCGCACAATACCTGTATGATATGTTCTCACTGTTAGTTCTTGTCCAGTGTAACATCCTTTATCAAAATGAACACCATCCATGAATTCTAAATTCGATTCTAAAGGTAACAATTGGTTTGGATGTAAGTCTTTAATACCCTCGGGTATACCATATAAAGCTCTTCTTGTATCAAGTTGTTCCAAAGAAATTTCTGATGAATCTTCAAGTAATTGTTCAGAAAGTATTTCATCAATTGAATTGATTTTTGTCGTTGTGATTATCTTAATTCCAAACTCAGGACACCTATCATCAAATGCAAATCCCAATAATTCTTTACGATTTAAAGAATTATTCCAAAATGTATCATTATCCAAAAAATTCGATGTATTTGATAGAACATTCCGTGGATTCTTCAATATGGTTGATTCTTCATCAAATAATTCCTCTTTCAATTCAAACAGCCAATCTTGTTTACTATCATTATAAAAATACCAAATTTTGTAGTCATCAACTAATGATATTTTGATTTTAGCTTTCAATTTGTGTAATTTTAAAGTCATCATCAATTGTTTTGTTATTCCTTGGTCTACTTCAACCAAATATTGTGGGTTTCCCGTCAAATCATTGGGCACATATGGAGAAGGATATATAAAGTTATCCACTATTATACGACCTTTAGAGTTTAAAAACATTGAATAAACACCATTTCTTGTTATAGTTTGATTTCCAGATTCTTTTGATTCTTTCAACAATCCCCAATTAGTATTCACTAGATCGAAAGATTCTAGATTCAACGAATCATCTTTAGTATCAGTAGATAATGTCATTGTCTTTTTCTTGACAGAATTTGGAATTAATTTTGCAGTAACTAACCCATTGAGGAATTTTGTGGAATCTTCACCTTGGATCGAAATCAAGGACTTGTTGGGAAGCAATGCATACCCCTTTGAAGGTGGAGGTGGAGGGAACGAAGAGAAGTATCTCCTTGACACCAGAGATATTGATCTCAACATAATGTCATGTCTGGGGTAAATGAGTTTAGCATTAATAATGTATAAACAATATAATAATTTAACAATCCCGAGCTCATCATTTACTTAGCGGTTTGCGCAACATGTGCTTATCTAATCTCTTAAACAAATAACTTTCCAGAGAGATATGCTACATAATATTTTACAGATCTTAATTTTAATTCAACGTCTCTTTTCAAGTTGGTACCCTCCATTGAAGTACGGTCTAAGATGCCCCCTTTCTTTGATATGTAGCTCTGTGTACCTGTTTAAGCTTCAATGATCATCTTGGAAAATACTAGAAGTTGACTACAGCTACAAGAATTTTGTTTTTACATTTAGTGTTAACAATTGGAGTGCCAGACAACCGAAGTTATTAATATCATTAGAGGTATCTAAGCTTGTGATCTCGAGGCACAACTGGTGATCACATAATTGCAGGGGCTTTGACAGTTAACTGCAATTGCTCATGAAATTTGTAACTTTGTAATGCTGAGTTGATCGGTAAATGTCTGATAATATTTCTCGAGAGCACAAGGGATTATTTTAAAGAAATATTTATAATATTGATAAGCAAGCCGCACAAACTTCTAAAACTCAATTCCTATTAAAATTGGAGACGTCAATAAAGCAATTGAAATATATAATTAACCACTTTTGCATTAATTATGCTGCGAGTACTTTCAAAGTTTCTCCATCGGTTCTCCGATTGGAAAAAAAAAAATTTAAAAGCTGAGCAGTTTTAGTATATTTATGTCTTGTACATCTCTAGACGGTACGTACTGTACGCATCCTGTAAAAGGTTAACAAGAAGCCAATTGTTTCCAGATTCGAAGACATACATCAAGATGATCCATTTGTTTTAAATATTGATTCGCTTGGATTAATATTGATGTCCACCATAAAGCGAAAGTACCTTTATGAAGGGGGGCTTAATTTAAACCATGTATAAAATCTACCGAAGCAGGGACCTCTAGAATAGAGTTCTAGATGTTTGTCGTAATTTCCCTTTTGGCGATATGTTTAGTGACATGATTTCTGTGCTAGCAATTCGAGTAATTAATAAACAACTTCCGGCTAGATCCTTAATTAATACACTTTGATATTAGCCTAATATAACACTATAAGAATTGAGTTATGAAAAACCATTACCCATCGGACATCAACTGAAACAAAATATTTCTAAATAGGAGTACAGCAGCATGAGCCTATGAAACGAACGACATTCTCGAGCAACTCGGTCAATTCCTTAATTATTTTATTATTATTCGTCAGTTTGGCTAATTGATCAGCAATTTTCAATCTCGGAGCTGCTCCTGAACTACAGTAATCATAATATATTCTAAAAGCATTGCAGAAAACACATTCTATTATAAAAAACAAGCAAACAAAATAGTAATTAATAAAAAAAAATACTCAACAAACAAATTCGTAATAGTAAAAGAGTGAAGCAAATAATAGAACTTTTTTGGTAGACATTTTAAACTTTTGTGATCAATGTCTTTTAAGTACCAGCTTAAATAAAATATCTAACCAAAAAAACCAAAAGCAAAAAATACACACACTTCTAACGCCATTAGTATCTCATCAGGATCTGTGATACTAGGAAAACTCCCCATCGTGATTGTAATAATAATAATAATAATAGTAGTAATAAAAAAAAATATATCCCATATCGTAGTGAAACCGAGCACTGTGTAATCTCATCATCTAATTTTTTTTTTTGTTTAATTCAATAGACTTTCTAAAGAATTAGATCTGCTGCTTGAATTCGATTCATTATCAACAGATTGTCTTTTTATAGTTCCATGATAATTTTGTTGTTGTTTAGAAAGAGCAACTATTCTTCTCCATCTAAATTGACATCCATTAGCAGTTCTATTTTGGAAATACGTTGAAATTTCTCTCCATCCTAAATTTTTAACTTCTTTTAAATATTTTAATAATTCATCATCATTTGCACTCCATGCATTTGATTGTCTTGTTGAAGTTGAAGATTTATGAATTTTAAATTTACCAGCTTGTGACGATATAATACCATGACGTGGTTGATGATAATTATAATTTGGAGCAGTTGTTATATAACTTATTGGAGAATTTGATGGAGTGATTTGTTGATAACCATGAGGAATTGAATTGTTAGTTGTTGTGGAATGAGTTGGAATATAACCAGCTTGTGGATGATATGGCATTGGTTGAACCAATTGAGGTTGTTGATGTATATGTTGAACATAACCAGGACTTAGGGTATAATTTTGAAATTGTTGTACTGGAGATGATTGAATATATTGTGGAGTGTTCAATTGAGGTTCAGCTTTAGGAAAGATATCATTAACACTAGGTAATCTTATTCTTTGAACAGACATTATTTAATGTATTGTATTGTATGTATGTATGTATAAGAGGTTGGATAGATTAATCAATAATAGTAGATTGTGAAATATTTTAATTCTTCGAGGATATGCTCGAGGTTATATACGATACGTCTGCAAAAATTATTCCGTCAAACAGTTTTTTGCAATCAAAGATAAACGATTCCAATTCATGTAGGTGTCTGTCTATTGTCAAATCTGTATGGTGTATGGCTCCCTGACTCCTGAGAAGTAAACCAGTAATAAAAAGTGATTTAAGAGTCCAACACCAGGTCCAGTACACCAAAGTATATCGGTAATACCTTAAAATGGAGTACAGAATATGCATAGTGAAACTTTTTCAAACAATCAACACTGCCCTGCAATAATTTGAAGCTTAATTATAATTTATGCATAGGTTTAAGCAGAGACGCACTGCTTAAATACTCAACCAAAGAGTATTAAGGGGCTCTATGATTTTGTACCCATTTAAATGCTGTTGATTACACTCTAATGCAAGTGGATTCATAACTATCTGCATAACTTGACTTTTTTTCAAACAGTTAGAACGTCATCAATTGAGACATTAAGGCTTTTAAACTGCACAAGTTACGCACTCAATGATCATCAAGTGCAAGAAAAAGTGTCGTTGAGCTCCAGCCGAGCTGGGCTCACCCGTAAGCCTACCGTAGGCCCCGTAGGCTCGCGATCCTCTCTGAGCTCTCTACCAGCTGGCGTACTACGCCTAGCGTACTACCCCTGTCCAGGCCAAAACAGGCAAGCCCGCTATACACAGCTCGCAGGAAAAGTTGAACACTTTCAAGTTCTGAGAAAACAAAGAGATCACTTATTGACAGACAAATGATACACCTACTCGCCTTGAATTGATCAGGTCTTCCCTTTAAGGATCAATAGCGCTGGTTATCTACAATAACAGATAAAGAATTCAATTCGTTTAATCCGAAAGTTTTTGGTACCTTTGCTTAATCAATCATTCGATTAATCACTCTCAGCATCTTGACGTCCCAATAAGCATCGCATCTACTGGCTTTTTTTGTGCACATGAGAAACCATATACTGAAAGGACCAGTCAAACGAACATCTCCCCAATTGAACCAGTTAGATCATAGCTATTGGAAAACATGGGTGTAATTGTGCACAGTCTAAACCTCTTCATTCCTATCAACTGATGAAACTTGCTAAATGTATGGACTTTACCTGAAATAAAAAAAAAAAAATTGCATCGGACCAACTTCCAAGTGTAACTGAAGATCTTTCCAACGACGATTATCATGATCGCTGTTTTATCGCAAGATCCCGCTCTCAAAATCTAGATGCTAAATGCCGTATAAACATTACCCCTTAGATTCTCGAAACATTAACAGCCAATCAATTGTTAGTAACCAGCTTCAATTTCAATTAATGCAAGCAGTAAACTGCTTATTTCCACAAAAACATCGACTCTTTGCAAGGGGAATGCAAATGTATCTACATTAACGTAATCATCTTAGCCACATAAATACGCTGGATATTATCCCCGAACTATGATGATGGCCCAATGTAATTCTAAAGTTTCAGGTTGTGAATTATCTTCCATCATGGAACTTTCGAAGCTTTCCCAAATATATGAATCAATAAAATGATGTTCTGCAGTACCCTGAAACTTAACCCATTTACAGCAGCTTCAACAAAATTAATTAAACATTTAATATTGGATTTGTACCCACTAAAGTTCAAACTGGTATAATATTACATTCCCGCTTTAGATCGCTCTAGTACTTTAAAATGCTTTAATTAACATTGTTCTTGGTTCATTAACTTCATAGCCTCTTAAGACAACCAAATTGTTTCTAGCCACAGATCATTAACTGGTATGTAAATCAATTGATGAAGCAACACTGGTATAAAAATGGTACTTAGAATTTTCTATTTTAACTACGTAACGTACTAACGGGTGTAGTATGTACCCGTATTCTATTGAAGACGCATGTGTCAAATGACTTGCTAATGCTAGTTTCAAGATAATTTCTCCATGGGTACGTCTTAAAAACAAAATAATATAGAATCTAGTTCAAAAACCTAGTTATAAAAAGAATAAACTCGGTTCATAGTGAATTGAGTTCCAACTTTGTTTTAGATTGAAAACAACTATCGGATGATTTTTTTTTTCACACAATAGTAGTTACTTACTGAATGTTGAATCTTTATGTTTGATATCCAGAGTTAATGGTACCCTATTAAGTTGACTTTGGTCCAAGGTCCGCTCAAGATGACCACTTTGTGCAACATTAAGTGTCTTTTGGAAGAGATCTCCAATGACCCCTCCGCTACTCGCTAAAAAATAGAAGAAGTTGGTAGAAATTAACCCAAGTATTCTACTCATCCCAAACGTTTGAAGATTGATTGAAAGTTGAAACGCTCATGAGACAGCAGATTTAAGTGGGCTTTCCTCTTTATGTATTACGTAGCTATAAGCTGGGTACCTCCTTAGGTGTACAGCTTAACTTATACGTCCGCTATTTCAAAAAAAAAAAACACTTGGAGATGGTTGAAAAGTGCATAGGAAACAGGGTTTAACTTTTCAGCACCCTTTGTAGTGAACCACACTTTGAAGATTGAACATTGGAGTTTAATAGAGTGCAAGCCACGATACTGATCTCGTTAATTAACTCAACACGCTTCTTAATTACTATTCTCCAACGTGCGAATTTCAGAGTTAAGTATAGTTTTTTAAGCGATTCTACATCAAATGTGCAAATATCAGATCCTGATTTGATGGTCCGGAATATCATCTCGTGTGATTTTTTAATCAATCAAGGTAGGTAGTCCAATCGATCTTTAAAACATTTTTTTTGTAAATCGGATGCAGCAAATCAAGATCGTTAAACAACAATTCTTCTTGTTCAACGTATTCTCCCAAGGACGTTGTAAATTTAAAACATTTTTTGGGCTGCTTTTTGATCAAAATCGGTTTTTCAACGGTGCATTGATCTGCATTATGCAGTTTATCAAATCCAAATTGAGAGATGAGAAATTGTCCCGAAATAGTCAAATAAAATCGAAAATGGTTGAATTTTGATAGAATGCAGTAATGAGTACCGTCAAAGTTCATCAAGATGATATAAATTGGAAAATTAAAGTCTTACCTCAATTCTAGTTCCATAGTTTTCACCTTCAAGGTGGAGAATATCACATTTTCAACATCATGGCAATCATATCCGACTCTCTAAACTGTGTAAACTAATTGACTACGTCGTCCTGCAAGCGGTTTACTGTAATTTCAAACATCGTCTAAGTACATGAAAACTAATCCAAATTTTAATGATCAAGAATTTTAGTTTACTTAAATCGCCTAGCGAGTGCGTTGTACAGCTGTACGTATAATTCTTGATCCGAAGCTGTGCTATTATTTTTATCAAGAATTGGATAAAGTTAGATCTGATAAATAATAATTATCTCGTGTGAAATCTATAAGCTGTTGTACATTTCATCATGACTACGTCAATATTGACGTTCTTTGTCACCAATAAACTGATTAAATGCACGATTTGGAGCTAAACTGATTTATTACGCACTCTTTGACTCCTTAATTCGTCATTTAATGCTGGATCATATTCAAATTTAATTGTAAGCTGACTATATACGTTGTATATTTCTAGTTCAGCTAGCTGAGCAGCTGAAAAAAGTCAATTATGAGAGATTTACCTTATTAACTGAAGAGCTAGTGTACCTCAAAGCTTACTCTTTAATTCTAAGTTCATTATACAGTATTATTTACAATTCTTTCTATATATAAATCAACATGTTTTAGCTTTGGGCGCAGAAACCTGACAATTAACTTATTTCATTAAATTTTGAATTTAAAATTAAAAATACATGGTTACTAAAATTTTGAAAAATTTAAAAAATGGACCAAAAATTTATAATAATTGTTCTATTTAATTATAAAATATAAATATATATTGTAAATATACATAACTTAATTAATATATTTAACAGCAGCTACTACATACAGCTTGACGATGTATAATTATTTAACATTGTATATTTGATCACGCGGTGAGCGCAAAATTATAAACAGTGCTACAGCTAGTTATATTTATTATAGCTGCTTAGTACTCGTTAGCTAGCTTCTAGTACTAGATAAATTTCAGCAGCTAATTAATATTAGTGCGATCATGCGATCATGGACGTAGTTGTTAGCTCATCGGGATGTGTATGTCATATTATTTAATCAGGACGTATGTATAAACTGATCACAATATATATTTGATATAAGGCACGCTATACTTAGACCTTAAACTCTACCGAAAATTTCTAGCACTGCACAATTTATGATCACATCTAGTTAAAATCTGCATCGAACTTCATCAGACACCGGCCATAAATATCCATCTAGGACCGTCTATGAATGTAATGAATAACCTACTTGCAGTGTACGTAGCTGTGTAATGGATTTCGCAAGGCAGTACAATCTTAAACTGAGCTTAAACCACCAGCTAGATCATATTTTTCCCGAGATTTGGGTATGGTATAAAGTACCTTTAGCTAAAATCAGTAATCCTCAGTTGAACAACTTCCGTTGTTCTTATGAATTATAAATGAAATTAATGTCTTTCGGGATTACACTTGTCATGCAGTTTGTCATTATTGCAGAGCTGGGTACTTAACAATAATTAAAAGCGCATTCATTTCTACTCAATTTTACGTAGACATCATATGATTCTCATGAATAATAACCTCTTTTGCTTGAATCTTTTATACTACGTATGTGCATTTTCCTTTAATGCAGTACAACTTAAGCTTGAGTTTAAATCCTAGTACCTTAGAAACTACTAATGTCTTAGTATATACGCAGTTGTTGATCACCATATTCAATTTTCACAATAATAGCTTTCAAATTCTGAAGTTTAATTTTTAGTATCAGTTATCATAAGCGATCTTTGGACCCTGCGATGCCTAAAGTATGCAATACAAAATGTATAATTATTCATTGATCTTTTTGGAGATTGGGGAGTCACGGTACTATGTGTCTATAAATATAAAACGCCGTATCTATAAAAGTCGAGAATTAAAGCTAGATGAGCGGAATCTTTTAATTTGACGTAAAAGGGTCCCTTTCACTCGAGGGATGAAGTTTGAACTGATAATGATATCTAGCCTCGAACCGAACGGAAATTGGTGCCTGATATTCAGCGGAAAATCGAAGTGCTGTGGAGAATAAGGCAATTATATATTAAGTACCGACATGAGTACGAACTATAAAGCTTCTAATTACTTTTCATAATGAGATAATTAATCAATCGAAACATTTTCAATAGCTACAATTTTCCTTAATTGGCACATAAATTACAAGATTTTTTTAATTTTATTCAAGCAAAAAGAATCAAAGAGAGTAAAATGGAAGTATCATAACCTATTTAAACTAGACAGGTTCATGATAAATAATTAGATAATGTATCTATGTACGTTTTGTAGCTTTTGTTTCAGCTTTTGAAGCACCAGTAGAAGTTTCATCGTCGATAACTTCAACTTTTTCGGCAACAATTGGTTGAGCTGCAGATGCATCAACAACTTTTTTATTTGATGTCTTTGTTTCAGTAGAAGTAGAACCACCAGTTATAGATGAAATTATGAAGGACCACAATCCTAATACGACACTTGTGATTAAAACGAAAACTGTAGCATATAATCCACCTTCAAAAGGTTTTGAACTTAATGTGTTAAATGGATCAGCAAAGAATTCGTTAAGATAATCAATAGCATTTGAACCAAATTGTTTTGTAAATGAAGTTAATCTTTCAATTAAATCATCATCATCTTCTTCAAATAATCTTGAATCTGGTTTATCAGCATCTTTTGCCTTTGGAGCTAAAGCTAAAACTTCTTCTTGTTCAATATCAAATTTTGGTTTAAAAGTTTTATTACCAATTAATTCAGCTTCTTCAATTGAATGACCTAAATAGATATTATCAAACAAAATGTTATTTTCCATTGACCATAATTCAAAACCTAACCCACCAATAGGTTCAAGATTTGAAGGACTTAGATCTTCATAATAGTTTGGATTTGGAATCTTTTTTGGAGTCCATTCACCTTTGTAATTTGGATTTTCAATTATTGGTTGTTTCCATTTTCCTTTATAATCTGGATTTGGAATTTGTTCAGGTTCCCATGGACCACAACCATGTTCAAGACAAGCAGGATTTTGGATAAGAGGAGCAACCCATTCACCATCTTCTTCATCATCCCAATCTTCTGGTTTTTCAGCTTCTGGATCCACAATGTATTCTTCAGCTTCTTCATCCCAAGAATCTGGTTTAGAAGCATTTGGATCAGCAATCAAATATGGAGCATCTTCATCCCAATCATCTGGTTTAACAGTTTCTTTAGGATCTGGGATATAAGCTTCATCATCCCAATCAGCTGGTTTGACATCTTTTTCGTCATCAATTTCCTTTGGTGGATTCAAACCTGGAACTAAGATGTCATCATCTAATAGGTTACCAGCTTTAACAACATCACCATTAGTTCTAATTTCAAAATCTTGATCTGGTTTTATAATTAAGGTGTACAAAGTTGTAGTCTTGACACCTCTTGAAAGAGGTGGAACAGCAAGATGTTTTTCTTCATATTCACCAGTGTATTGATCCTTACGACGAATGATGAAATGGACTTTGTTTGTGGTACCACATTTATCTGGACCAAACATGACTTGATATGGAGTATCGTTATTAAATTCATTATTTTCATCTGGAAGACCTTCAGCAGATAATAATTTAATGTAAGCACCACCACATTTCAAACCTTCTTGTAATTTGACTTCGTATTGCAAGACCAAAGTGTTGTCTTTGTTGTCGAATTCGGTTGGTAATTTGGCATGAATAGCATGATGAGCGGCAGGTGTTTTCAACACTAAACCTTTATCGTTTTTACAATTTGGGAAAACAGTTGATTCTTCAACGGTCCATTCACCGTTATAAGTGAATTCTTCATCTCTTTTGGCCTTTGAGATTTTCCATAGTGCAGCCCAATCTTCAGAGTCGAATTGTTCAAAGAAAGAATCTGAGCTCAATAGAGACTTGTCAAATGGTTCAAAATCTGGATGTTCAACTGAAGATTTGGTGGTTTCGGTATCTAAAGCTGGGTCTGCATTGGCCTTGGAGAGTAGAGCCAATGCGGCTGGAATGGCGATGGTGGACAACTTCATCTCGTACTAAGTAGCGCTAATGGATGGACAATTGGGTGCTGGATCAAAAGCAGTGTAACAGAATCTTCACTTATATCTATTTGAACACGTCGATCGAATGAATTTCTACGTAGAAACACTTGGAAACTTTTTCGCCCCGCGACACATATCGGAGTGTGGCACTTACCGGACATATAATGAAATATTTCACCTATCTATTCTTCTATAACCTCTCTCAAGCCTCCACCTCATCATTGAGAAGGTCAAAGGCATTCCGTGGAGGAACAGTGGTGTGGCTGACAGAGTTATCCTGCTCCTCATCGCTGTAGAACTTGTCCTCTTCCTCCATGGCATCTGGATCACGCTCTTCAAACTGTTGTTCTTCACCTTGAGGAGTGCTAGATCTTGACGCCTTGAGTTCGTTCACTGATTGATTTATCGCATCCCAATTCTGCTTTCTCGAAGTTTGCACATATTTGGATCTTTGTTTACTCTTCAGTATCTTGTCTTGTAGAATTTCGTTTTGCATGATGGCTTTCTCCATCTTGAGCTTATTCAAATTTGATGCTTTTCTAGCTTCATCTTTCTGTATTTGAGTCTTTGGCTCCTTCTTCTTCATCTTGTTATTTAGAAGATCCTCATTCTTCTTTGTAGTGGCTCTTATTATAGCTGATGTCAAATCTGTCTTCTCAGCTCTTGGTAATGCAGCAAGTGATTTAGCCTCTGGCTCGTCTATTTCGTTTCTTCTCGCAGCTCTTGAATGTTTTGATACTAGTGAACAGTTAGAACCTCTGACATAAATGATGAAACACAGATTACTCACTTTTCTTAGCCATCTTTTATCGTTGATTAGTGTTGATTCTTGTTAGTTGATGCTTCTCAAAACGTTTTTCACAAAATTTTTTTTTATGCGATGAGCTCGACAATTAGATAATCAACGTAATAACAAAAGGCTAATTTGATCCATAGTTTGATTGTTAAGTAGATATACAGTAATTCATTAGTTAGTCTCTGAATATTAATTCAAGTACGTACATTCCATTATTGGGTACTTGTCTTTACAGCCGTTACTTGTTTTCCTAAAGTTTACTGAATAATAATATCTCCCACATTGTCCGGATTAGGAAAATTTAGAGATGGCATCATTTAGTAGTCTGCCGCAATTTTTTCGAGGAAGGTTAAACGATTTTAACCCTTAATCCAAACTTCAACAATAATCCAGCTAAAGACAATTGCCATTGATGACTGAACTAAGAAGAAGTACTAGAGTCGCTGCTAAGAAGCCAGAAGTTGAATCTTTGAAAACTTCCAAGGTTACAAAACCATCAACTAAGAAGGTTACTAAAAATGTGGTTAAGGCCAAAAAGGAGGAAAATGTTGAACCAAAGAGTGAATCTAAAGAGTTACAAGTTGGTGATGATATTCCGGATATCACTTTGTTGAATCAAGATGAAGAATCCATTTCATTGAAAAGTGCAGCTTCAAATAACAAAGTCATTTTAATCTTTGCCTATCCAAAAGCTAGTACCCCAGGTTGTACTAGACAAGCTTGTGGATTCCGTAATAATTTTAATGGATTAAAAGATAAAGCTTTAATTTTAGGATTGAGTGCTGATTCTCCAAAAGCTCAAAAGAATTTCCAAACAAAACAAGGTTTACAATATGATCTATTAAGTGATCCGAAAAAGGAATTGATTGGTGTCTTGGGTGCTAAAAAATCACCATCTGGAATCAAAAGATCACATTGGATCTTTAAAGATGGGAAACTTGCAGTCAAGAGAGTTCAAATTAGTCCTGAAACGAGTATTGAAGATGGTAAAAAAGAAGTCTTGGAGCTTACAAAATAGGGCAAAAAAGATACAAAAAAGCACACACAATAATTAAAATCACATTATATTAAAATCAAACTTCAAACTCCATTATATACCAATCGTTAAACTTATTAGTTCCCTTGTTATCATCCAATATCAACTTTCCTCCTAACCAATTCAAGTTTTTAATCAAAAGTTTTGATTCTGTCTCAAAATGTTTCCGTTTCATGTAGATAAACAATTTGATTTCTTCTTCTTCATATTCATTTCCTAAAACTTCACTAACAAACTCAAATATAGAAATCAAGAGATTCTTTAAATTATAATCATTCTTATCTTTAAATTGTTGATTTATAAAAATCTTAAACTCATAATCTTTTGTTAAAATACCATAAATTGGATATTTAAATAAACTATTAAACATAGCAACATATTTTAAATTTTGACTCTTGAAATTATTGTTCAACCCTTGAAGATTATCTTCATAACCACCTTCTATTATTAATTGACTCTCACTCAATGTAATAATGTCCAATGATACCTCAACCCAATTATTATAACGTACTGATTGAGGATTTTTCAAATAAATCACATCAGGCCCACCACTGTAACGTTGGAGACAAGGAAGTGTGATAATAATTATTGAGCTTCAACGTTGCTGGATTTTTTGGATCAACAATGATGGCGGATGAATTTATATTAAATTCATGAGTTAACTGATTTAAATAAAAAAGATTTGATAATTTTTTCTCTTTTGATTTGACTAGATTCATTTTTTACTGAATAAGTTATTTATTCCTAATGTGAGATTATTGCTTAAGCTTATTAACGAGCTTCCCAAATGCTGTTTGATATAGATGTTGATGATAGCGCTATGATTTGTGTGTGTTGATAAGAAGTAAGGATTCCAAAGTTTTCTAAATCTATCTTTAATGATTTACAGTGGCACACCTGATTGTCATATTTGTTAGGTACCAGATTTACACGGAGGCAGTCAATAGAGAGAAACCTCTAGAAAGGGAAAAAAGCCTAGTAGCGCTATTCCTCCCTGCGTAAATTCAGGTACAGATCAGATTAACCAGAGTATATTCATCGATTTACATAAAATCATTTACACCAATACCAGAGCTATCACACATCTCTCTGAAACGACCACCTTTTCTGTAAAGGGCCGAAGGTGTATCAAATTCTTCAACTTCACCTTTCTCTAGAACTAAAAGTCTATCATGTTTCAAGATTGTCTTTAATCTATGAGCTATGCATAAAACAGTACATTCTTTAAACTCACGAGCAATTGTACTTTGAACCAAAGCATCAGTTTTGTAATCCACACTAGAAGTAGCTTCATCCATGATCAGAATCTTGGAACGACGAACTAATGCTCTAGCCAGGGCTAATAATTGACGTTCACCAAGTGAAAAATTGGAACCTTCATCTTCCACAATACTATCCAAATGGAATTTGTTTAAATTAGAATCTTCTTGCTTAGAACCTTCAATTTCCTCTTGACGAAGTAATCCACTTCTTCTCAAAGCATCAAATAACTCAATATCTGTTTTTTCATTGAAAGGATCCAAATTCTTTCTAACGGTACCTTCAAATAAAACAGGATCTTGAGGAATAATAGACAATTTTGATCTCAAATCATACAAGCCTATTTTTTGAATATCAATTCCATCAATCTCAATAACACCTCCAGATAGTTCAACTAATCTATACAAGGCACTTATCATTGAACTTTTACCAGATCCAGTTCTTCCACAAATTCCAATTTTTTCATTTGGTTTAATAACAAGGTTCAAATTTTTTAGAACCAATGGAAGTCCATCTCTATATCTTAGACAAACATCAGAGAACTTAATAACACCTTTTTGAGGCCATTCAGGTGCAGGTTCTCTACCAGGAACTTTAAAAGCCGCTTCCTGGTTTAATCCATTAGCATAATAACATAATCTTTCCACGGAATTCATCTCATTTTCAACCTCAGAAAATGACACCAAAGTATCTGATAACATATCACTCAAATTTATAACATAAGTTGTAATCAAACCAGTAGAGGCAGCAGAAAGATTAAATTTTCTTGCTAAAGCCAATAAAACCACAATCAATGTAATACCACACCCAGTCATGTTTAAACATATACCAATCCATCTCTGATTCGAGACCGTAACAAGGTATGATTCGTTCAATTGATCAACAAAACGATCATTCTTTTGCATAAACATTTTCTCTGCGTCATAAGATTTAATTGTACTGATCCCATTCAAGACTTCATTGAAATTATTGTAGACATGTGATCTACTCAGAGCCTCCAATCTTTTAACTTCTCTAGATGAAGATTGGTAGTAATTTGTAACTGTAAAGAAAATTAAAACAATAATTGGAATAGCAATAGCAAACCATGGTAAATAGATAACACATAAAACTAAAATACCAATGATAGTGGCAGACATAAAAGTAAACATTTTAACTTGATTACCAATCTCATTATCAAGTGAATTTGTATCTTTGGTAAATCTGTTTAAAATTCTACCACTTGGTGTTGTTTCAATAAATGACATAGGTGTATGTAAGAATCTTTTCACAGCATTCAAATTTAAACGTTTAGAAGCATTGACAGATATATATCCTAATGTAAGCATTTGTAAAATGACACACAACAAAGAAGAAACAGCTAAACAAACATAAATTGCAATATATTCACCACCACTTAAACTTGGAAATTTATTATCAATCCAAAAAGATAACCAAACATTCGAAAATATCGATGTGAAAACTGATAAAGCTGTTGCCATAATCACAAGTGGTAAAGCAAAATATGATAAGAATCCAGAACCTGCCTGGACATATTGTTTATAAACACTGAAAGGAATTGCATTTACAGCTTTTTCTTCAACACCATAGAGAACATCTTCTATACCTTCAAATTCTTCCATATATTCACCAGCTTCAGGTTTGTTTGTAGTAATCAAATCTTTACCTTTTGAATTTGTTGATGTTTGGCTATGGTTCATCAATGAGATGAATTTCTCATTTGAACGCATTAGTTCATCAACAGTTCCAACGTCAATGGTTCCATCTCCATTTAAGAATACAATACGATCAGCTTTATAAATTAATGAGAGTTGATGAGTAGCTAAAATTTTTGTTTTATCATCAATTAAATCCAAAAGACAATTATCCACAATATGTCTACCAACTTTCGCATCAACAGCACTCAAAACATCATCCAAGAGGTAAATATCTCTCTGGGAATAAATAGCTCTTGCCAAACTGATTCTCGCCTTTTGGCCACCAGATAATGTGACACCTCTTTCGCCAACTTCAGTTAAATCCCCGGCAGGTAAAAGATTCAAATCAGATTCCAATGCACATGCTTTAACAACCTTACGATATAAAATTGAATCATATTTTGAGCCAAATAATATGTTTTCACGAATAGTTGCACTTTGAATCCATGGTAAAGCATAAAAAATTGAGCTACCATTGATTGAAACATTTCCATTAATTTTTTGCATTCCACCAGTAATGGCTTGTAATAATGCAGATTTACCAGATCCAATAGATCCAGTAACAACCACAAATTCTCCCACACCAATTTCTAAATTGATGTTTTTCAATTTGAAACTATTTGGATCTTTTTCATCATTCAATTGTTCCCATTCAAATTCCCCATTAGAAACTTTGATAGAAAGATCTTCATCGATGCTAACTTTCTCATCAAATGTTTCCTCTTCAATTGGTGCTTCAAGATATGAAGTTATTCTATTAAGACTAACCCATGCCGCAACACATTCACCAAGAATCATTGGAAGTTCAGCAATTGCCAAGGTCAATATACTATAAAGTGAAAGAGAAGCAAATATACTACCAATGGAACCATCATGAGAACGAACTGCATAAAGAACCAAAAAGGCAGTCATTGAAGAGAATAATGATAAATTAAAAACAGCACCAAACATTATGTTCATCAACACCTCACATTTAAAAATATAAGAACTTTCTTTTGAACGCTCTTTAACAATTTGTTTCTCATATGCATCTTCCCATGAATGAAACTTTATCATTTTCATAGCATTAATCAATTCTCTCATAAGTCCAACTCTTTTATCAGTATAAACTGCAGATTTCTTTCTATAACCTTCAAATTTGTATACAGGGAATGCAAATAGTGCAATTGTTATAATGAAAACACCAATACCAGATAAAGCAGGAGCACCAAGGTTTACAATAAGTAGTGCAATACCGACAACTGTTGGAATAGGAAATGATAAAGCACTTGGGAAATAACTTAAACCTAAATCAATTTTTGCTAAATCACTACTCATTAAAGTGAAAACTTTACCGTTAGGGAAATCATGTTTTGTTTTAGAATTAGCTTTAAAAGATTTTTCCAATAATGCTTTTGTAATAATAGTTCTTGAATGAGCACCAACAATTTTTGAATATTGGAAAGAATGATTTTTCGTTAGAGCACTCAACATAACTAAAAGAGTAACACCAATAGCATAACCAACACCATCATTAATAGGGGAACTTGGAATCAAGACTCTTGTTTCAACAACATTAATCAAATTTTTAACCAATACAGGAGCAACAATTTGGGCGGTATAATTGACCATTGATAAAAGAACAGCCATCATATATTCCCATTGAAATGTAAGTAACAGGGCCTTAATGATTGCAATTTTAGGCATCTTGTTCTTTTCGCCTGTTTTCAAGCGATGTCTAGTTATGATTTCATTTAGATGGTATTGAAACTTTGGATATGTACGATTAATTGATAATTGATCATCTAGTTTCCATAAATCATTGAAATCTAAAGTTCTTTTATAGCCCACATTAAACAATGGAATGAGCCAAGTGAAGAAGATTCTAGAGAGTATATTTTTAGTGTATATTGGAAGTGTTTTCCTTTCAGAATCATCAGGAACCAATGGCACTCTCTTTGTCAACAAAGGTGTCAAGAATCTTTTCACTGGCTTTACTGGTTTCTCTTCTAGGACAAAACTCTGTTGGAGTTGATCGTTCTTGGAACTTTGTGTCATTTCTCCTCTCAAGTATTGTGCGAGTTACAAAAAGTGTCTTGGAAGAGTACCAAGACGAACAACACTGTTAATAAATGATAAACTTACCACTTCTTGATATCCAGTCGCGTAGATAAGTTCTCATTATAATTAATACCATGACGCCACTATCCCTGAGAACTGATAGCTTAATTAACTACTAGTGCTTGTAACGAATCTTTAAAGGGAACAATCTAGTTTCCCGTTTCCGCGTCGCACGAGAGATGGGAATTTATAGTGCTGAGATTTACACAGGTATTTGGGCTGCCAGTGTTTGGGAGCCCTGTATGTGTAGGCGGGAGTACCCGCGTAATTATCAGACCACCGGCAAAGTGTTTTTGATTGTCTGTCAAGTTTGTTTTACGAGTTGATGTGATTACAACGATGAGAAAAAGATATAGATGGAGTACGTACCGGTTGAATAGATCATATAGATTTATTAACCCGTGGTGTCTAACCACATGTCAACGACAAGTTTACTTACGAGAGTGTCATTGCAGAATCAGTCTATGTGCAAATACCTAAATCCCGGTTAGATGATCTCGCTCACGCCTATAATAAGCAAGTGTTCATACTTCCAGAATCCAGACCTCATACTTTCCATGCTTATAAGCTTCACTAACTCTGTTCTGTTAAATAATATTAATTATAATTCATGTGCCCAAGTACCCTACGAAGGCTCATGCTGTTTCTCAAAAGAAAAGTGTTTAGCTTCTTATGCGATCTAGCCGCTATACATGATGAGTCTGTGAGATGGTTATAAAGGGACTGGAGAAATTAGTACGACGATACGCTTTCAATTAACCGTGTACACTCTTCATCAGCGTGATGAATTAATCAGTATCTCCTCCGGTTAAATGATTGCCATAACCTTTTTTTAACTAATTACATTGTATTTCAAAAATGAAATGAAATTGTGTTTAAAACTGATTCCATCTGTAATAAGCTGTCAAAATTCGTTTCACGTACTAAACTGAGTTCAGGCCTAAAATTAATCATGTCAAGTACTTACACAATAAGATTTCAGAAGTTATTAATACCCTCTACGCAAAACAAAAACAGAAAAGCGATACGAAATTTAGATCTAACTTACGCATGTTACTCAACGGTTCAATTAAAATTGGGAATCCCTATTTCTATGGTTATACCCACTCTCAGTTTATAAATGAATGAACAAAACCTTTGCCGTAAGATTTCGGAATTAATAACTACCAGGGACCCTTCTCTCTACTCGGCACATATCCAACAGCTCTAGTTGATTATAAAACAATTATATAGCCTCGAAAGCTACGGGCAATACGAAGAGTAGGCTTTCTGTAACTAATCATTAATCCATTGCGTTCTTAGAACGAAAACTTCACCAATTCTCAACTTGAACTAAAAGTACCTTTACCCCTTGTGCGCTACACTAGCAAAGCCACTGCAGGCAAAAAAAATTTTAGTTCTTAATTACATTGAAGAATTACAATAAGGAAAACATAAAGCTCCAACCTCAATCAACCCCAACAGTTCCCAATTAATTAAAACTTTACAAAATAGAAGCAATCTTTCCATAAACTTTGCTAAATCGTAATCTTTATCATATGGTACCTTGTTAATTTACTAGCAAGATGATGGATCTACGGTCTGTTCCAAATTAACGTGCCAATTATGCAGTTTTGAACTTTGATTGTCTAAAATTTGTTCAGAAGACGCGGGTTAATGCACGCTTTAACGTACCCATTAAAACTTCCTCTTGAGTCTTAACTACGTGAGATCAACTAACCAGGTACTCTTTGAAGAGGTTATAGGCAGAGATTAACGGTTACTTGATGGAATAAAGGTGTGTTTAAGATGTTTAACTGAGATTCTAGAGCACCAGAATTGGGTTGGTCGATCTTTAATTTTTGGTACTCAGCTTTTTAACTTTAGTTCTGGCTCTACAACCACCAGGTTTGCTTCCAAACTCAATTCAGACTGCTTCTAGGTTTCCACACGGCAGTTGGAAGGAGGGCAATGGAAGGTTCTCTCAGCCTACAAGAAATACTTTTTTGACAGTTGAAGTCAAAGTTGATCCTAGATTTAGGCTGGGTATAGCCATTGATTTAATGACCAGCTTCAATTTTAATATCTAATGGTACGAACCGTGAACCTCGGTAATAGCGTATATCATCTGGGGTCTAGTTCTTTTTTTTTTTTTTTTTCGTGCTGCGATGGAAAAAGATCTTCCCTGATAGTTGTCCAGGTATCAAAAATTCTTTATTGTATCTAACCTCAATTCATGGGTACAAGTTCAATTGCAACACCTATTAAACCAACCTTTCTACAACCTAAAGTGTACTGTTAGAACCAACAGTAACAATCAAATTTAATCCTATACCCTAAAACCCACTGCCTATTCACTGCTCCTTCTCTTAGTGTACAGTCTGCCAATGTTTCATGTGCGCTTGATCATGTACGACATGAAATTTTTCTCTGCAGGTGGAAAAAAAAAAAGGCAGACACACTGCTTTTTTGAGGCCTTTACAAATATTGTACTTTAAGCATTAACTTCATTAAAACAAGATGAGCATGATGGATTCTTTTAAAACAAAATTTAACTATGTGAAAACTCAAGAAAGAATTTACTGCGCGACGGAAAAAGAAATGCACATCCATCGCTTTGTATTGGAATTGCCTATTTGGGACCAATAAATACGTACATTATACATGAGACTCAAGATTTCAAGTAAAAAATTGATGGAAAACATTAATCAAAAAAGAAAACACAAGCCTGCTACCAATACCCGTCATCTTGACTCCTTACCTAGGTTCATATTTGACCGACACTCTTTGAATTTCATTTACCTGTTATGCACCTCACAAAATTCTATTTTTACTTATCCAAGACCTAAAATGAAATTATATCATATAGAGTTAAAGTTCTCTAATATCTATATAAACACTAAAGAATCCTTCTCTTTCCAAAAATTTTAATCAATTGGAAACCTTCATCATAAACAATCAATAATAATGACTGCCGCAGAAGTTCAATCTGGCTCAAACGATATTGAAGCTCAATCAGATGCTGAATATGTTCCACCATATCAACCAACTCACTCTAAAGTTTTAGGGTTGAATGATACTTTAAGAAACCACTTAGTTGCCGTTATTGGTGAATTTGTTGGTACCTTTTTATTCTTATGGTCTGCTTTCTTAATTGCTCAAATTGCTAACCAAGATACTTCTGTTAAAGAAGATGGTTCTCATCCACCTCAATTAATTATGATTTCTTTAGGTTTCGGTGTTTCCGTTGCTGTTGGTGTCTTCATTTTCTTTAGAGTTTCTGGTGGTAACTTGAATCCAGCTGTTACTTTAACTTTGATTTTAGCTAAAGCTGTTCCTCCAATTAGAGGTGCTTTGATGATTATTGCCCAAATGGTTGCTGGTATGGCTGCTGCTGGTGCCGCTTCTGCTATGACTCCTGGTGAAATTGCCTTTGCTAATGGTTTAGGTGGTGGTGCCTCAAGATCAAGAGGTGTCTTCCTTGAAGCTTTTGGTACTGCTATCTTGTGTACTACTGTTTTATTCTTGGCTGTTGAAAAACACAAAGCTACTTTTATGGCCCCATTAGCTATTGGTTTAGCTTTATTCATTGGACATTTGATTTGTGTTTACTACACTGGTGCTGGTTTAAACCCAGCTAGATCTTTTGGTCCATGTGTTGCTGCTAGATCATTCCCTAACTATCACTGGATTTACTGGGTTGGTCCAATCTTAGGTTCTTTTATCTCTTATGGTATCTGGAAATTATTAAAAGTTTTGGATTACACCACTGCTAACCCAGGTCAAGATGCTGATCATGAATAAATTATTCAATAATTCTCTACATACATTACATAAAAGCCTTTACCTTCCTTTTGCATTGATTAATAACTAATAACAAATAATAATAATAAAAATGATAATGATAATAATGATAAAATCTTGATAAGGATTTCTTGTAGTTACAACTTACAACTGACAACTCACTATATATCCAAATTCTGGGATACTAATTCTATAGACTGTGATAGCAAAAGACCCATGTATTAATTATCAACCCCACTAGTATAAACAAGCTGTAGCTGATGATGAAAGTGAATATATATAATTTTACACTAAAGTCTAGAGCACTTAATTAATCGTAATTGGTAATTCTAGATTTGTACTTGAAGCTTGAATTCAGTTTTATTGATCTGCGATGTCATTAATTAAGATGGATTATTTCCCTGTTCGGTTGACTTCCCGAATTGTACATTTAAACTAAACTCAATCAACATAAATATAACTACACAATAATTGTAAACAAACGGAAAAAACACTTGTAGATTCATAACATTCATAAACTAATACATATTTGAATAAGATTTTCAACTTCTACCAATGATTTTATTGATGATATCTTCATTGGAACTTATTTCACCACCTTTGGATTCTCTTTTTTGATTTTTTTCCATTTCTTTGGCTTCAATCATTAAAGGTCTAATACAAAGCCATCCAGTTTCTGTTCTAAAATGTCTTCCTAATCCATCAGCTCTAGCAAATTTTTTACCACACCCCCATTTAGTGACTTTATCATTCAATACACCACCACATTGGAATTTTTTTTCACCTTGATGTAAAAGTTCATGTCTTTTTCTATCATGATTTCTTGCAAATTTTCTTTCACAAAATGAACAATTGAATGGTTTTTCATCACTATGAGTTTTCAAATGAGATTTTAAATTATACAATCTTGAAAAAATTTTAGAACAATGTGGACATTCAAATGTTTCAACTTTAGCAGTTTCAGCTTCTTTTTTTGTTAAGATACATGTCTTTCTTGATCTTCTTTTTTTACGACCAATTGTTTGAGCTGCTGATACTTCTGCAGCTTTAATAGCTGCGGATACTGCATCATCACTAAAATCTATTTGTTCATTCATCAATTGAACACTATCATTGATGTCTCTGTTTTCGGATATTGAAGAAGATCTGGTGGATGATGCTTGTGGATAATATAATTGTGGTAAAGGTAAGAGTTGTTGCTGTTGTTGAGAATGTTGTTGCTGTTGCTGTTGTTGTTGTAATTTATAACTATCATTATAATGGTAATTATGTGAACCATCAAAAGGTGGAATGATTGATTTTGGTTCGTTCATATAATTGTTGTTGTTATAAGGCATAAATGGTAATTTAGAAACAGTTGGAGTATATTCCAAAGGTGAATGTAAATATCTGTTATTTGAAGCTTGAGGTAAAGGTAATGAAGATTGTGAGGATGTTGGATGTAAAGGTTTTAAATCAGTATTGACTGGTTCTATGTTGAAACTTGGTATATTGGATTTATTTTGTTCATAACCTGAAGGTTGTTGTTGATTTTGTACTGGATAGTTTAAAGATCCTGAGTTTGAACCATTGAAAGGCTCCAAATTATTGATAGAAGTGCTATAGTTGTAAGATCCATTCATTGATGAAGAGTATGTTTGAGAACGATATGAAGATGCAGAAAACTTTGAAGGATCATAAGATGAATGAAGACCAGTTGTGTGATGAGGATATAAGTATCCGGCAGTTGTTGTTTGTTGATAAGTCATAAAGTAGTCAGTTGGACGGTGTTGTATACCTTTTTGTTGATTTAAAAGTATTAGATATAGGGAACAAAAGCCGAAACAAAAGTTTAATAATTCAACAGATCCCAGGTGATATCCCAGAGTTTATATAACTTTTTGAAATTATGACCTTTATATGATAAAAGCTTAACTTGTATCAAATCCCACAAGGTTTGGATAAATGTAGGTATCTGCTTTGCTAGTTAGGAACAGCCTCTCCTTTAAGTACTAACACTCGGTATCTAGAATTGATAAAAGTTTCTCCTAAGCCTAAATCTGTGGTTTACGGCCCGGATTAAGATGTCTTTAAGTAGAAGGGGCTATTATAAACTTTCAAATGCCCTGGAGATTCAATGTATCTGGTACAGGAAATTTCAGGTTCCTAGAAGATGTAGTAATGTTATATGCTTTTAATTATATATTATATTTTTTTTTTGGGATTGGTGATTTATTTGTCCAAAAAGATTTGGTGATTAAGTTGATGTTACATGTATCAGATTGCATGAAAATCAGAAATTTACAACCAAAAAAAAAAGCACTAGCGGCTTTCTAAAACGGAAAGCTGGCGACTAAAAATCTCGCAAACCAGATTATTCAACCGTTCAAGATCAACACAACAACAACAACAAATAGGAATGATTGATATTAAATAAAAGGATATAGACTAATCAACAAGTCTCATCACCTCTGAAGAGTTCTGGAGCCCTCAAATGGCCCGTGGTGTTTCAAATTAAAGGTATGGTAATAGGTTATACACCGGAGCGGAAACAGGCTTCGCCTTGCATTTGTACAACACCAAATGCCGGACAAGTAGTTTTTTTAGGAAGAAAGCACCGATAAGTTGCAAAAGCCTTCTGGCAACCCATAGCCACAGGAGACATGGCAATTCAATCACCGGACACAGACAACTGTGGAACAGTGAACCAATAGACCCAAAATGAGATGAAGTCATGGGTATAAGAGTAGTTGTTAAGTCTCAGTACCTCCTTGATTTTGTCACCAGTACTTATAAAAGAATTGGGTGCTCTGAAATTTCTTGGACTTGAGGCCTGGGGTTTGAGAAAAAAAAATAATATTAAAAAAAAAAAAAAAACGTTTTGTTGAACTTTGTCCATAAAATCAACGGCCACTGAATTTTGAATCCCCAAGGCTTGTTTCCGGCATTACAAAAAAAAATATCAGTCGATTAACGGGATAATGAAACATGCTGAAACCTCAACCTTAATTATATTATTAGATAAAGAATAAGATCCACTACGTCGCATAATAAACTCAATGTAGTAGGATTCTCAGTTTGGTAATAGACCCCAGCCATCAGGGGCCCAGACCTTTAGATGTTTGTATGATTATTATAATAAATTTTTGAACCGATGTCGTCACAGAGGTTTTACAAGGTACAATTCCCCTGACTAGACGATATTGACAAGTTTGACAAGTTATCTGAGCCTTGAACGGTTGAAGCTTGAAGCTGCTCAAGTACCTTCTATCCTCTGGTTATATTAAACTGGAGGAGGCTAAGAATCTTTACGAGAATTTGACGTGGGATTGATATACACAATAACTCGGATCTTTAGCTTGGAAAAAATTTTGTAGATTCGGACCAGTAGGATCTATTGGGTTCCCATCAACTTCGAAATTGTATGTGGGAACTTGGGGATCGGAGTGAGTACCTAAATAGGAACATAGGTAACTGGATATCTATTTAAGCTGGAAAAGTTGATTAATGATGTCGTACCGTAGGTACCTGGTCCTCAAAATATAATGGCTGTGCTAAGCTTTCACCAAGAAACGAAAAGCCTCTTTTTCCTGACAATAAGTTGAGCCTTGCCCATTCTTTGTGCAGAGGAGAGTGTCATCTCTTTGGGTGTTAATTAAATAGGTATTGTTAACAATTAACTTCAGAACGCGGCATTTGAAAAAGTTGCCTAGAAATCTGGGAACCCATTTGTCGGTGATTGCTCATTTATGATTTGTCTTAAAAACTGGGCTTGGAGGGATTTAAGAAATATCAAAAATTGGGCTTAGATTAAAAGCCGCACGGTGAATGGACAGGGAGACTTTTCGGTTTATCAAAAAACTTCTGGGATTTGAAAATGAATGCCGGTAAGCTGGTGGGCGGTGATCTAAGCTTTTGCCAACTAAGCTTAGGAAAACACAATAGATTGGCCAAGACTAGGAGAAGCCAATCTATTAAAAAAACTAATATCTAACCTGAATTATGGAAGGTACCGGTCCTACATTCCCACAAGAGTTCAAAAGCAGCGCATTGGGGAGTTTTGAGGTTCAGTAATTAATAAGGCTTTGAACCTCAAAAAGTGTGTCTGAATCATAATTTGGAGGATTCGAAAAAAAAAAAAGAGCTGAGACAATAAGAAGGCTAAGTAATTAACGAATATTGTATAATTTGATTTATACTTGCACTGTTCTAATTTTATAATCTCTTTTGGAAACGAAAGTAATCGATCAATATGAGTCAACAAAACATGCAATTTGATACCTCAGATGTTATTCTATACGTTCTGGCATTCTTTTTCCCTCCATTCCCAGTCCTGATAAGGGTTGGTTTCTGCACAAATCAATTTTTGCTTAATGTACTTTTAACTATGTTATTTGGTATACCAGGTACATTACATTCATTATACATTGTGTATGTCACAAGCCCAATTACTGGATCTCCTGAAAGAAGAGTTAGAAATGCTGATTATGAAAGAGTGATTGATAACGAAGCTAATGCCCCTGCTCAAGATTATTACCATCAGGAACAGGGCTTTCAACAAGCACCAGTTGCTTCATCATCTGAACAGCCTGATTCAGCACCTCCACCTTATGATGATCCAAAAGACTTTGCAAGTTCCTTCACAGATAACAAAGTACAAAAGCCATGATATCTTGGGTTCTGTTTGCATTTAAGTAAATCATGTTTCATGATTCGCAAACAATTACAAATTTTATGATGAGTATATCTTGGTTTCATGGAATGGGAATGTGGCATAGTGGCACTAATTTGGCGTATCTTTAATAATGAATCTATTTTACAATATAAATTTTACTAATTTGAGATTGTAAGTTATACCCAAGTATTAAAAATAATTCGCGAAGATCAAAAATGCCCCAGCCCAGGGCGTTGAGAATTTATATGCAAAATATATCAACATTCAAAAAAAATGTCAAATTATTTAAACTTGATACAAACTTAGTCTTGATCCATTCTTTTCCATATCTGGAAAGTAATAAAACAAATTAGAAACACTTTTAACTCCAAAAACCCAAGAATGTCTAATCAAGCAGCAAATAACTTTGGTAAGTCAATAGCTAGGTTATTAGGTTTCCCGATGAGATGTTTTCTAACTCACCTATTTAGCAGATTCTACAAAGGGATTTAAGGGAAGGTTTCTGTGGGTTAAACGACTCATTCAGTCTAGGAACAATGCATCAAATGTTTCAAATCAGAGGCGATTCGATTCAGCAACCAGAAATCATAATCAGAAGGTTCATTCATATTCATCTCATAGGTCTGAGCAATTAGAAAATAGAACAACTACAACACAGATAGAAAATCATGAAAATCATACAGAAGAATTCCAACAGAGGCCACAGACTCCTCAAAGGGGGAATCTGGTGACTCGTTTCGATTTGGCTTCCGACGAGGATGATCATTTTGATATCGATGCATCAATAAATCAATCTGTAAAAACATCATCCAAAACACCTTCAATCGCACATGATAGTGTCAACACAAGAAATGACAATATAAGCACGTTACCTGTGATTTCAATGTCGACTGTGTCAGTGAGGTCCTCTACATTTTCAGATCATTCAGAACCGTCAACTTCAGGAACAATCTTGTCAGATCATCCTACAGTCTATACAAACGCTAGTACCGTTGGAATACCACCGGCTAGTATAATGGATAGGAGAGAGAGACTGCATCATCCTATAAGTTTAAACAATTACCACTTGGCTGGAAACAACAACTCAAGTCACACACTCAATACTGCGACGTCCCCAACTTCAGCCATACCCAACGAATACAGCACCGATGTTTCATCATTCAAATCATGATAACCAAATATCTTTGTCGATTGAGACAACCTCTATTATGTATTTACGTTTTGAGAGATCCTGGTGTTATTTGGATTTTTTTTTTTTGGCCCTCGCTTTGGCGCTTCTTGAGAAGTATAAAAAAAAAACTAGATTGTTGATGACTTTTCTTTATCTTCTTCATTTTATCCAAATACCCAACATCGTTCATTTTAAGCCAGGAACTATTTACTACATTGAGAGATCATGAAGTTTGGGAAGTGCTTAAGTCTTACGGTGCTTTTAACACTGTTTAATTCAGATTTGGTTAGGGCGGCTGCTAAACATGGCGCTGAAGAACAAGTATTGAAGCCTCGAATGGAAAATGGGCAAGAGAAGCATATGTACTGGAATCCTGAGGATGAAGATGATGAAGATGATGACGATGATATCAACTACTTTAGCCCTTCTTACTATCCGTCACGTTTGTTTCATATACCATGATATTTGTTTAGCGCTTAACTTGTCATATTAACACAATATTTATAGCGGCTGGTGGAAGATTACAGCATGTTTGGCAAGCAGCATATGCTAAAGCAAGAGATATTGTCAGCGAAATGACTGTCTTGGAGAAGGTCAATTTGACTACTGGTATTGGTTGGGGATCTGGTCCATGTATTGGGAACACTGGTGGTGTTCCAAGGTTGGATATTCCTCCATTATGTCTTCAAGATGGTCCTAATGGTGTTAGATTTACAGACTTTGTAACTAGTTTCCCCTCAGGATTAGCTACTGGTGCTACTTTCAACAGAGATTTGATGTATCGTAGAGGTAAGGCAATAGGTAGAGAAGCTAAGGCAAAAGGTGTTCATATTCTCTTGGCTCCAACAATTGGGCCAATTGGTTACAAAGCTCAAGGTGGTAGAAACTGGGAAAGTTTTGGATCTGATCCATACTTACAAGGTATTGCAGGCGCTTTAACTGTTCAAGGTATCCAAGAAGAAGGTGTTGTGGCAGTCGCTCGTCATTTCATTGGTAACGAACAAGAACATTTCCGCCAGGAGAATGAATGGACTGGAGGTGATTGGGATAGATTGACAGATTCAATTGATTCGCAAATTAAAGATCGAGTTATGCATGAAACGTTTTTATGGCCATGGGCAGATGTGGTTCATGCAGGTGTTGGTGGTGTTATGTGCTCTTACAATAGAGTTAATGGTACATATGCGTGTGAAAACTCTTATCTATTGAATTATTTATTGAAAGAAGAATTGGGATTTCAAGGTTTTGTTGTCAGTGATTGGGGTGCACAACACTCAGGTGTCGAATCTGCTTTAGCTGGTTTAGATATGACTATGCCTGGTGAAATATTTGGAGATTGGTGTAGTGGTAAATCTTATTGGGGTCCGTTATTAACTAGAGCAATTTACAACGACACTATTCCACAATCTAGATTAAATGATATGGTTACAAGAATCTTAGCTTCTTTCTACTCAATTGATGCTAAGCTACCAAGTGAGCAACGTGAAGAAGATTTACCAAACTTTAGCTCATGGAGTTTCCATACCTATGACCAAGAATTTCCTTTCCAAAGTTATGGCCCTATTAAACAAACAAACTATCACGTTGACGCTAGAGATGATTTTACAGAGAAAACTGCTTTACAGGTTGCACGTGAAGGTGTAGTTCTTTTAAAGAATGATGGTCATCATCTTCCAATTTGCACCAATGACGGGATCCGAAGATTATTGATAGCTGGTAAAGGTGCTGGTCCTGATCCTAAAGGATTTAATTCAAAGGATCAACAGTCTGCTGATGGGGCATTGTTTAGCGGTTGGGGATCTGCAAGTGTTAATGCTCCATATGGAATAACTCCTTATGAAGCTATTTCTAAAAAAGCTAGGGATCGTGAAATGGTTGTTGATTATACAAGTGATGAATACGAATTCGACCATGTTGATGATATTGCTGAATATGCAGATATGTGCATTGTATTTGGGTTCGCAGATTCAGGGGAAGGTTATATTGAGGTTGATGGAAATTATGGTGATCGTAAAAATATCTCGTTATGGCAAAATACTGAAGAATTAATCCAACACGTTGCCAATAGATGTCACAAAACTGTTGTTGTTGTCACTGCAACTGGTCCTGTTGATTTAGAGCCGTTTGTAGACCATGAAAATGTTGTTGCAGTACTTTATACTCCACCTCTTGGTCAATTTTTTGGTGCAGCAATTGCAGATGTGTTATTTGGTGACGAGAACCCAAGTGGAAGACTTCCATTCACAATTGCAAGAAAAGAAGATCAATATGTTGATATTATTGATAAAATTCCATTGAAAGGAAAACCTCAAGATGACTTGAATAGACTTTTAGATTATCGTTATTTCGATGAAAATGGTATAAGACCTCGTTATGAATTTGGGTTTGGTTTATCTTATACAAAATTCTCTCTATCTGAACTTTCAATCAAGGAAATTTTACCACCGACTACTGATTTACCATGCCCTGCACCATATTTAGATGAATACGTTTATGCAGAAGAAAGACTCAAAGATGTTGATGATGCTCTTTTCCCCTTTAAAGAATTTACACCAGTTCCAGGGTATATATATCCTTATCTTTTCAACGAGAAGATTTATAGTGTTGACGAATATGAATATCCAGAAGGCTATACAGAGGAAGATTATTATGAAGAGCCACTAGCAGGTGGTGGACTAGGTGGTAATGGAGCATTATGGAATGTTTTATATTCTGTAAAAGTGGAGGTGACCAATATTGGGGACATCGAGGGTGGATATGTTGCACAGTTGTACATTGATTATCCTGATAAATCTGGTACTATCAAAACACCAAGACAATTAAGAGGCTTTGATAAAGTGTATGTAAAACCTGGTGAAACCGCTAAAGTTCATTTTGATATTTTAAGAAGAGATATCAGCATTTGGGATACAGAGGATCAAAGCTGGGTCATCATTCCAGGTACTTATAAACTTTACGTTGGGTCAAGTAGTAGAAGACTTGAATTAGCCGGTGAAGTTGAGATACTTTAAATAAGATTACATAGTGGCTACATTTGTTGCAATTTTCTTCAAAATTTGCTGATTCAAATAAATGTTTTTTTCTGCCTATAATATTGTACAGCTATCAATAAGCCTGATTCAGGGTCTTTGCTAGTAAACTTACGTAATTAATAAAAATGAATATTGTTCAAAAGCAACCCAGAAGCTTGCTTGAATACTAATAAATTTATGCGTTTGCTAATTGTTAATAGCAAACATTTGTATTGGTCGTGTAAGGACTAAGTTGGGTTAGAATGTTAGGGTGCAATTACTACCACAGTTAAAGAATATATAAAGAGTGAAATATTCCGTTGTGAACAAGGTAGTAAGGTTTCTTGTATCATTGTTAAACATAATGACTACTCACAAATTGGCAACAGATTATACAGTTAAATTGAACGATGGATTTTCAATCCCTTCAATTGGTATAGGTTCAGCTACACCTGAAGAAGACCATGCACGTCTCAAAGATGCAGTAAAATCTGCTATTAGAGCAGGTATTCGTCATATTGATACTGCTTGGTATTATGGTAGTGAACCAGCAATAGGAGAAGCATTGAAGGAATTATTCGACAATGGCGAAATCAAAAGAGAAGATCTATTCATCACCACAAAAGTTTGGCCTGCATTATGGAGCAGAGCAGAGAAATCGCTCAATGAATCACTGAAAGCTCTTGGGGTTGATTATGTTGATTTGCTACTTCAACATTGGCCAGTGGCTTTTAAGACAGATGAAAATGGTCTACCAAAGAAGCCATATGATGAAAATGGTGCCATTATATTTGATGAAAATGGCGACTACGTCGAGACATATAAGCAGATCATCAAATTGAGAGACACAGACAAGGTGAGAAGTATCGGTGTGTCCAATTATACCGAGAAGCATTTGGATCGTATAATCGAGGAGACTGGTGTAGTTCCAGCAATTAATCAGATTGAACTTCACCCTAGAATTCCACAAAAGAAATTGGTGTCTTATTTTGAATCGAAAGGTGTTAAAGTGGAGTCTTATTCTCCATTTGGTTCTCAAGGAGCTCCATTGTTGAGTGAGCCAAAAGTTAAAGCATTGGCTGAGAAATATACGGTGAGCCCAAATGTCGTCTTGACATCTTATCACATCTTGAGTGGACGTATTGTCGTACCAAGATCCTCAAATAAAGAAAGAGTTAAGGACTTTGTCAATTTGGCGGAACTTACAAAGGAAGAAATTGCAGAATTGGATCAGATTGGTATAGATGAGCCAAAAAGATATATTCAGGAGGATTGGGGTACTCATTTGGGATTTGAGCACTGGAAAACCGTTCCTTCATGGGAAGAGAAAAAATAAAACTGTTTAAAATTAGTTAAATAAGATATATACAAATCAGAAAACTGTTTAATCTATTTAATACTAGTTGATTGTAGGTTATTTCTCCATTAATCTGCCATTGTATAACGGGTCGACTTGATTTTTTTTTTTTTTTTTTTTTTTTTTTTTGATTTTTTTTCACTATGGTACAAAAATTTATATGTATTGAGAGCATCGATTGAAATCATCATCAACACTAAAACCCAAATTTTGAGAGCATCATTACCTTTAACAATGTCTCTCACCGAGTCTGCAAAGACTCAAAGCTCCGAGTCATATCTCTATACGGGCTTGATAGAGTCTTTTTTAGGGAAAAGAGCGGCTCTTGTATCATCAGTATTAATCAGTTATGGTAGACTAAATGTTAAAGAATTGGTCAAGAAATCCAAATTGTCTTCTTCAGTTGTGAAAAAAACATTGGTGAGTCTAATCCAGTTAAGCTGTGTTGCTGTATGGGAGGACAAAACACACAAATCTACCACCACATATTACTATTTTCAAGAGGAAGGTGTGTTGAATTTATTGTACTCTGGTGAAATAATTGGTTATGTTGACAAACTTTATCAAGATGATTCATTAACGCAAATCATTACTAATTTTCTTAGTTTGGGAAACTTAACAATATCAGAGTATCTAACATCGTTTGGATCTAATGATAAAGAAGTTATTCACAAAATTGAGAAACAATTTGCACAATTGATTTCTGATAAATTTTTAATTCCAGTTTCAAAAACATATTTTAACCCTATGAAAGATGTTTGGCTACATACTTACAAGAAGGCATATTCGAGAATACCGAAGGCTTCTACTCTTTCAGAGTTGAAGAGAAAGGCCGAAGCAAAGGCTGCTGCAAAAATAGAGTTCTTAAAAATTATAAACTATGAACCAGATAATTTATATATCAAAGATAAAGCAACAACACTAACCAAAGTCAATCCAAACATAAACTTATCTTTCAATATCCATAGATTCCTAAAGTCCAAAAGAAGTTCTCAGTTGACACAATTTTGTTGCCATAGAGTTGGTAAGATTACATCAATCATTTATGAAAAAGCATTGTTAGCAACAGAAAAACATACACCAGAGGTATTGAATCCTTTGCATAGATTAGGACTTTCTAATGAGGAGTTTGAGGATCCAAAAGATTATGAACCTAAAAACTCTTGTACATTTAATGCCAGGGATATTCTAAAATATTTACCTGAAGATTTTAATTTACAAAATTCAGTTATAAACGGACCTCAAAAGAGAAAATCTACAAATTCTAATTCAAACAATAATAAACGAGTGAAACTTGAAGAAGGTTATGGAATACCAGAGGAGAACGGACATGATATCTCGGAAGATGATGATGATTTTGAAGATGCTGGTGCTTCTAAAATTGCAGCTGTGGAACAACATCTCAAAATTTTAGTCAATTCAAGCATTCCATTTTTGAAAAAAGCACAGAATGGGCTTTATTATGTTCCATTTCCAGAAGTTTTAGCAATTTTGAAACGCTCCGTCTATGATTCGGTTATCTCATCTACACTTGGGTCACCTTGTGCTAGAATTTTAAGATGTGTGCGTGAGAATAGATTAGTTTCGGAGAAGTTTATCAACTCAGTTGCATTATTGAGAGATAAAGAAGCTCGTTCATTGACATCTTTGCTTGTGAAGTATAACAGTTTGCAAATTCAGGAGATACCCAAATCTGCTGATAGAGCTGCTTCGAAATCGGTATTTTTATTCCGCTTTAACGAGAAGCATAGTTTTGATTTTCTCAAAAACAATGCTTGTTGGAATATGGGCCAATTATTTGAGAAAATTGATCATTTGAAACAAGTAAACAGTGCCTTAATAACCAAGACTAATAGAGATGATGTTAAAGGTAAAGAGATTGATTATTTGTTACCTAGCGAGCTTACTCAGCTCAAGGAGATGAAAGATCACGAGTTGGATGCTGTTATTAAAATCAACAGATTACTCTCAATCTGGGAAGCTTTCAAATTCTTCTAGATGGTATAGCTTAAAAAAATATTGCACAGAAATGTATTAATTATGTAGAATATGGTATATTTCCGAGGTCCACAAGCCGGAACTCCCGTTTTGGGAAAAAGTAAACAGACGATATCAAAAATGAAGAAAACATCAACTAATGCAATAGGAAAAGAGATTCAAGGGTCAATAAAGTCTTCTTTAGCACAGATCATTCAACAGGATAATGCCATCTGATAACAAGAATAATTCAAATATAACGAAGCTCCCAAGTGAGCAAATAACCAAACTGAGAGATGCATTTGAAGTGATGGATAATGACAACGACGGAATAATATCTGACAAAGACCTTAAACAAATAAAGCAAACGACGGGGAAAGACCTGTCAAAAAACGAAATATCAAAACTTCTTTCTTCATCTAAAGACCCAGTTTCATTTTCCACCTTCTTAGCATTAATCGCTAATGATCTTAGTCAATTCCCAAATTCAAATGAACTAAAACGAGCATTACAAGTGTTTTCAAATGGTGACGAGATTGATACTAAAGAACTTAAAAATAACTTACTAGCAATAGGTATGAAAGATAATGAATTTAATGGAGTGCTGGACAGATTTAAGAGCGAACGAATGAATGGTGATCAAGTTTTTATGGCTACAGAATTTTTAAACTTTGTGTCAAACTAATTATACATATTATTTTTTTATCTGCAATTGTACTTTTATCCCTTCCTGAAATCTGCTTTTAATCTAAACATCTATATCAACAATTAACTCATCGCAACCCCAATCCTCATAACTTCCATCAGGTAGATATCTTCTAATCACTAATGGGATTTTCTTTTGAGCAAGTTCTTTGATGGCTATCTGTAGAGGATCGGTCTCACCTTCCAAGTCAACCAAGACAGGAGCATTCATAGATATTTGTAGAGCTCTAGTACCGAGTATTCTTGCTCTTTCGTACTTGGTCATGTATGGTGTTGTTGTTCTTTTATCCTTTGCAATGGCTAGTTCTTTATTACTTTTTCTTCTGCTTTGATCTGCACTGAAGTCATCAACACCATTACCACCTTGCACTATGGTTCTTCCATCTTCGGCTACTTCTTCTGTTGGTTGAACGTCATCGTAATCTGAGTTGTATTCTTGTTCGAAATCTTCAAAGTTTTCGTTTCCTTCGTTGAAACTTTCATATTCTGTTAGTCAAACGAATCCAGCAAGTCTTGTACTCTGGAGTCAACTTACCCATCATCACCATAATCAGACATCCTTAAAAAATACTTGAACTTGTCGTTCTTAGAGATTTTGATTACACCAAATAGATCTTTATTCTATGTTCATTTTTTTTTTTTCTTTACAAAAAATTTCCTCGCTAGATTATGTAATCTGCAGATTTTTTTTTTTATTCTAACTATTATAATAAACTGTCTATATAGAAAAGCTGGTTCTACATTATTTTCAAACTTGTTTTAATATTGCTGCCTTTTAGTGTGCTTTCCCCTGGACTTAGAATTCAAAGAAACTATTGAATGAGCTCAGAATCGGAAGGTAGTTCCCGAGGAAGACGGGATTCTGTCGCTTCAGTGACTTCAGTCTCATCTGTCACATCATCAAGATCAAGTTCCTCAAGTTCAAGGCCAAAAATTTATCATTGTGATTATGATGGATGCGATAAAGTGTATTCAAGACCAAGTCTTTTGACGCAGCATCAAAGATCTCATACAGATTCAAGACCATACCAATGTCAATTATGTGACCGAGCCTTTTTCAGAGATTCACATTTAAAGAGACATATTTTATCCCATTCAAATGAAAAACCTTTTAAATGTTCAGTATGCGGTAAAGGTGTTCAAACATCACAGCACTTGAAAAGACATGAGATCACACACACCAAATCCTTTAAATGTGAATATAGTGATTGTTCAGAGGCATTTTACAAGCATCAGCAACTAAGGCATCATATTCAATCAGTTCATTTGAAAACACTAACTTGTAAAGAGTGTGGTAAAACTTTTCCAAGACCTTACAGATTGGCCAATCATATGTCAAAACATCATGGTGAATCTCCTGCTTATCAATGTACTTTTCCTGGGTGCTACCTTAATTTTAAAACTTGGTCAGCCTTACAATTACATGTAAAGACAGATCATCCAAAACTAACTTGTACCATTTGTGGTAAAGGTTGTGTTGGTAAAGAAGGTCTTAAAATGCATCTAATGATTCATGACGATGAAAAGGCAATTAAACGTTGGAAATGTGCTGAATGTACTGACGATTTTCTTAAGAAGGATGAACTTTTAAGTCATTGTACTGAAGTTCATGGATTTATTCCAGCTTCTTTACAAGATTTTAAAAAAACTGACAATGAATTTCCATTATCTAGAAGTCAATCACCACTTGCAAGTTCTGCAAAATTGCAAAATTTTATTTCTGCAGGTGGATCAGCTACTGATTTGTTGTTCAACTCTGTCTCTGCTCCATTGAAAAATATACCTTGTTCTTTTAAAACATGTACAAGAATGTTTAGAAGAGATTATGATTTACAAAGACATTTAGAATGGCATCAAAAACAAAAAGATCGTTATATTAAAGTTATTGATGCAACCAGTTCAAATAGCTTGGAATCATAGGCTCATTAGATGTTGTTTTTTTATGTTATATATATATTGGTTTATTATTGTTTATTTTTTTAGGCGTTAGTTGGTGTTTTTAGGTTCATTTATTTTGGTAAATTCATATCACTCATTGCAAATAGCAGGTCATCATCATCTTCATCATCTTGTTTGTGTTCACTTGTAGTACTCTTTGCTTTACCCGTAATTGAATCAATTGAATTAGTTGCAGTTTTATGCATTTTGGCATGTGCTGCAGTCGCAGCTATTGTTGGATTTGATGGGCCAATACTGAAGCTTTTATTTGATCTCCTTAGTATTGAAGCTGGGGAACTAGACCCAATTCTTGATACATTTGCTGAATTACTTCTAGTTTCCCTTAAACCAAGAGATTCATTACTACTGTTTCCTTCTAATAATCTAGAAGGAATAGCTGGAATGTATTGAGATGCTGACTTTGGTGATATAGACATGTTCCTACCCTGTGTTGGATTTGGATATCCTCCAAGTGATGGTGGTGGTGGAGGTGATGATGACTTCGAAAAGATACTAGCCGACAGACTATCACCTAGCATGTCATTCTTCGTCTTCATTGATTGAAATTTTCCAAGTGAATCTTGGATATTTGGAGAGTATCTCAATCTCAAATCTGGCTTACTATCAATAAGTTTAACAAAATCGTTAAGATCTTCATCAACGTAAAATCCGCTAGACGGATTCCTCAAACTAGATGGAGTTCCTCTTTCGACACTAGATGGAGTTCCCCTTTCAACACTTGAAGATCTCCTTATACTTGACCTCCTTGTAATCTTACCAAACGATGAAGAATATTTAGGAGTGCTGCCACTCGAGCTTAAATCATTAGAATTTGGAACAGGAATTCCATACACTGATCCAATAGATGATGTAACAGATTTAGGAATAGATGTTCCCGGTCCCCCAGTTGAACCTGATCTTTGATTTCTTAATACTTGAGCCAGAGATGCGTTTGAATTGTTTCTTCCTAATGGTGAGCTATTTGGTGGGGAAGCAGTGCCTGCTTTAAATGCTTTTCTTAGTGGAACTGATGATGTCTTGGTTCGATCTATATTCAGGAAATGATTTGAAAGTGTTTCTTCATTGTCAATAAGTTGGAAATTTGTATGCTTTCTATATGAAACAGAAATTTTAAGAACACCCATAGTTGTAGAAATAGGGCTAATAGTTTTCTGAATTAAATGATCATCAAGGTTGGTAATGATTGATTTACTCAAACCTATCCTTCCCTTAGACACAATCGGACGATAACCATCCAAGACTCTAGTATTGACTTTCAAAGGACTTTTGGTCAGTTTTATCTTCATTAACCTTTTGATGAGTTTATATGTTGGTAGTAACTTTGTTAAAGTGTAAAGATATCTAAATGTCACAATAAGCTTTTTATATAATAAAGGTAATTCAGAGTTAACTTCATCGCTAACATTCGTATCCATTTCAATCAGCCATCTTTCTAATACAACTTCAGTCTTTTTGGTATTTATGTTCCATGAATCCCCAACATCATCTTTTAACACCAATGATTGATTCAAATTTAACTCTCGCAAATCAAGATACGTTTCAATCACTATTGGCGAAAGCGACTTACCATTGTAATTCCTCCATTGTTTTAGATCATCTCTCTGATAATCAAACATATCCAAATTAAACCATTTGTTGAGCTTTGAGGAAGTCAACACATTCTTGTTATCATCTGAAGAGGACCGAGATTGAGTGATAACATTAGCCGCTTTCAGAAAGAAGTTCTGAACAACCTGGCTAAACTTATCCCTCTTGCTTGACGACATATGTCTCCTTTACAGTTATTCCATCTATCACTGAACTCTTGTCTTTCTGTTGGGTAATAAGGAATTGGCGTAGTATTTGTTGGTAGCTGTGGAGCACAGAATTGAGAATTGGTGATTATAAACACTTACACGAATTCGCGAAACTGATAAGGGAAAATAAGCACATCCACGCATCGCATTATAATATGTAGAAAAAGGAATCGCATTTATATATATATATATCTATATAGGTTGAGTATAAACGTAATATATCACGACTTGAAGTCTTTATTCCACAGATCCAAATGTAGGTCTAATAAACATGACGTAGACCATGCTTGTGTTGGAGATGAATCATGACATAATTCACCATCTTTATTGGTCAATTCTGTTAATCCAGCCCATGGACTTTCTCTGATCCATTTTCTATGCTCTTTCAATCTAACAGCAAGTAATTGGTTTAACTGTGAAGAAGGTTCACCAAGGTCGTTTTCGAAAGCTTCATCTTGATAGTGGAAAGCATGGAATGCACGAAGAAAATATCCAAAGCACCAAACCCATTCTGGACCTTGATGATAGTTTCTTCCTTTGGATGTTGCAAAATCCTCTGAATCTTCAGAATTTATGTAATATGGTCGATAATTGTAATCTGAAGGATCCAAAGTTCTCATTCCAAGAGGACCTCTGATGACTTCATCAGCAATTTTAAGTGCTTTCAAAGCCTTTTTTGGAGTAAACAACTCAGGAGCAACAGTTAAAGCAATAGGGAAATTGGCTCTTAATTGATAATCTTCATATGGTTTTCCACTTTTATAAAGATCTTTATAAATCCCTCTTCTGTTGACAATAGATGGGTCGATATCATAATCATGATCTTCAGATGGTTCTTCAGGGATATAAAATCTCTTTTCAAAATTATCTTGAACTAAATCATTCCATTCCTTAAATGAAATACTTCCACCTGTTGATTTTTCCACAGAGTCATATTTAAAAAGGCCCTTTTCATGTAATGAAATTACAAATCTTAAAGTACTTTTTAGTAACCCATTAATTTCAACAGCAGCACCATCACGAGGAGTACCTGGAACACCTTTATTATGAGCTTTTTCACTTTCACCCATTTTATCCATCCATGTACCACAGTTAAATTGGGAACCACCATGAACTAACCCTGTGCTCCAGTCAACATGAACTTCAACATTAAAGCCTTCATCTTTCATTTGGCTATCCAAGTTTGGACCTGCGTTTGCCTCACGATATTTAATACCTTTAGCATGACGAGCTAAGATTTCATAAATTATTTCTTCAATTGAACTCTCATAACTAAAAGCTTCAGGATCATCATGTGTGATGTAACGGTCATCTTTTGGGAATCTTCTCTTGACCTTGTCTTTCAAAATAGCTTCACCATCTGGAACCACTTCAATATAATCTTGAATACATTGTAAGAAGAACCATGCAGCATCACGAGCATTATAACGAGGATTTTTTCCAGCATCCAACAAATTTGGAATAAGTCCATGTTTTAAAGTGGCTGCAAAATTCAAAATATGATTTTTGGCATCTTCATATCTTCCTGTGGCTAATAATAAACCACGAACTGAAATGAAAACATCTCTTCCCCAAGCTCTCATGTAATCATTACTGAAATGTGGTAATCCAGCTGCTAAACTTGGTACCTGCTTAAATGGTGCTAATGATGTTGACTTCATTATACCAACCATTTGAATTGATGTTAAAGCTAATCTCTGTAAAAACAAGTTACCATTCTGAATTTCAGGAACGAAAAGAGTTAAGGCTCTGAATCGTAAAGCTTCATAAGCAATACCAACAACTAAAGCAAAATAACGAGGTATCAAGAAAAATGGAACTTGTTTGATTCTATCAAGTCTTGATCTCAACCATTCTGTAAATTTCTCAATAGCACCATCATCTTTATATTTCACAAGTCTGTTGATGACATAGTCTAAAGCCCAGGTACCATTTCTTAAATGATCAGCAATAGGATGAGACAAATTGTTGTATTGAATCACATCTCTTAAAACAGAGATCCAACCTTGTAATCCAGCATATACAAGTTTCCCATAATTAGGAATATCATAAACACCATCTTGACCTGCGCTTGCATCTCTTTCCTCTGATTCACATTTATATAGTAAAGCATTTAAATCATAGAATGTTAACCCTTCTGTTGATTCAATTGCACCATTTCTAATGTAATCATCTAATTCTTGGTCCACATTTTCTATCGAAGCCTTCAAGACAATTATAGACCCTTGTGGGAAATAATCTGGTAAACTAATCTCTGAATCACCATTGATATATTCAACTTTTGGACTTTCCAATTTTTTCACATGTACAGGGACAGATGTCAATTTTGTTTCATCTTCTGAAGGTTCACCAATTTTTTCCAAACTATAAGAAAATTCATGTACTGCCTTAGTTCCTTTCAAAACAATAGGAGCAAGCCATTGATCTTCTGCTTGATTAAATTTTGTTCTAGCAATTAAAAACCAACCTTCACCAGTTTTGGCATTTAAACGTTGTAAAGTAATGTATTGACCTTCATGATGAACATGCATTTCATGATCTTCAGCGTTGTAACTTGAATCAGAAATTTGTTTTCTTATTTTAAGAAGTTTAGATTTTACTTCACCAATTCCATGACCAAAAGTGTATTGTCTTTTTTCATTTACAACGTCTAATAAATGAGGATAACATTCATCATACCCAAAAACAGATCCAACAGCAGTTGCACAAAGGGTAACAAGTGCAGCATTTGGTAAAGTATCTTCGACAGTTCTTTTATCAAATGGCGTTTCATTATCATGTGTACAATCCATAAATAATGCATGTGTACGAGCAGGTTCTAATATTCTTGGGATTTGAATTTCTGATAAGCTATTTGTAACAACTTCATCTTTCCCATCTGGAGGGTATGCAAAATCATCTAATGGTAAAGGTTGGAAAGAACCTATAGGAAGACCAGCGTGTCTATAAACCAATCTTGATAATTCATCAACAGACCATGCTTGCATTGCTTCACGAATTAAAGAAGAAATACCTAATCTTTCAACAAATAAGTTATCCATTTCTTCTGAACCAGAAAATAATTCAGCAACAACATATAAATGTGGTTTAATTGATCTTGCTAAATCAAGGAAATATTCACCAACATGTAAAGGAGTTGAATGACAATTATCAATTCTGAATCCATCAAATATGGTTGCTGATAATTTAACATATTCTTCAATTCTTTTCCACAAGAATGGAGAATCTTCTGGACCTGATCCATAACGAAGCTTGACACAATCACCCCAAATAATGACTTCACGTGTTAGATAGCTCTTTGTTTTATCAGATGCAAAATCAACTAAAGGATTACCATTCCAAACCCATCCATTATTTGCAAGTTGATAATCTTTACCATCATTTGCAGTGAAACGGGTGAAATAAGGTTCTGTCAATGGACTTTTTTCAGTAATTTCACCTAATTTTGGACCATGATCATCAACTCGTAAATATTTAATTCTATTGAAAAGTTGTTCAAGAATATCACCAACATCATTATCATATTCTTTGTATCTTGGTAAGTTAACTTCATCTAAAATTTTCTTTGCATCTTGTTCAATATCTTCAAATGATGGATTTTCATATAATGAATTTAAAATGGTTGCAAAACCTAATGGATCAACTTTATTATCATAACGATCTTTAATTGTTAAATTAACTGCATTTTCTGTAACAAAACTTGCTAATTTAACTAATGAATGTTTAACATCTTCAGGAATATTAATTTTTTGAAATGGTTGATTTGAATCCCAAATTTCTTTTAATTCTTTCAAGGCATTTGGAATATCAATAACATAAAATTCCCATAGTTTCAATTCTTCAATCACATGAGTCTTGATACCATCCATAACTTGTAAAAGATCTGAAACATTATTCAAATTTGTTGGGTAATTTAATTTTTTCAGATTATTACTAAATTCAATTAATTTGCCATCAAGTTCAATAGCTGAAATTAAATGAGGTGCAGTTTCTTTATTATAACCAGCTTCGGGATGATCTCTTAACCATTCTGAATTATTTGCAGTATGATTGAAAACAACATCTGTAATTGATAATAAATTTTTTTCCTTATGAAGTTTTTTAACAAAATCATGAACATCTTGTTGATTTTTAAATAAATTTGGATCAAAAGTCAATTGATCATAAATAGAATATGGAGAATCAGATTCACCTCTTTGTTGTAAAGGAGTAAAATGAACCATATTATAATTTTTCTTACTAATTTCATTAAAAATTTCATCCCAATCTTCTCTTGGACCTAACCATTTTGAAATGACTGATTCCAAAGCAATTGAATTCAATGGGATGAAATCATCATTAATATAAAGCGAAGGAGGAACAACAAAATAAAACTTTCTTGTAGTTTTCAAATGATTTGAATCATCTCTATAAGAAATATAATAACTGAATGAACCTGGTTGATAGATTTTAAAATCTAGTTCATTATCACTAGTGAATGAATTTTCAATTGGTCTTTTATGATATTTTGTTCTTTGGAAAGGTGTATCTGCATCTTCTGGAACATTAATCCATACAATACCATTTCTTGAAACTGGACAAGCAGCAGGAACAACAAGTCTTAGATTGAATAAGTAGTCACCATGTTTGTAATTCTGAGGCAGCGGTAAAGCTGGAAGGAACACAACACCATTTTTCTGGCCTTCACCATTCTCGTCAACTTTTAGAATGAGTGTAGTCATTCTTCCTAAAGTCAATTGAGTCGGGTTCCCAAAGGCTAAATACTAAAAAGGGTTGAAATCTGTTCTATTCTTAGATGGTGGTTATAAAACAATACAATGAACCCCCTACAATTTGGAATTTGATACGTTTGTTCAATGTCAAAAGGTTGCTGTTGGCTGCACCACGATAAAGTCTCCGGCGATGAGCTGCTGACGTCTAGGCGGACGGCTCGCGGGGGCATCATGAGCTTACGGCCCCCGTAGGCAGAGGCTCCCCGGCCGCAAAGGAACTGGGGAAGTACATATAACTACAATATTGAACAATATAAGTACATCTATTCCTTCTCTGGTGGATAATTTTCACCAGTTTTGGAGTTGTATAATACGATACCATTCTCTCTAGCGAATTTTTTTTCATCTCTTTTATAGAAATATAAAACAACAAATGTCCAACAAGCTAATAAGAAAGCTGCAATTGCAGTCCATGTATAACCTTTAAGAAATCTAGGTTGTTCAGTAGTTGCCCAAACAATAACACTTATCCAAGCACTAAAAGTTTGAGCCAATATATTCATAATAACTAATGTTACAGCTCTAACTTGAACATCTCTTCGACAAATATCATTTTGCCATGAATATAATGTTGGAGCAGCTGCCCATCCCATATACTGTAACATAAATGCAAACCATTTAGCACTTTCAGGAACATACCAAGCAGCTAATATAACATTACCAATAAAATTAAACATTTGAGAAATAACTAAAGCTTGCCATCTTGAATGTAATAAATCTGAATATAATCCTGTTAAAATTAACCATAATATACCTAAAGCAGGACTCATTGCAGATAATTGATTAATTTTTGGAATTGAATATCTTTTCAATGATTTTAACCATAAAAGATAAGCACCAGAAGTACCATTATTATTATTCCAACAAAAAATATTCCAAATACTTAATACATAAGTTTGCCATGAAGTTAAAATTTTCCACCAAACATCTTTATCAAAGAATTTTTTAGAAAAATCAGTTGAAGCTGTATTATTTTTTTTTAATCTTGATCTTGCTAATCTAATTTCATCATCTGTTAACCAAATTGAATAACAATCTTTTGGAGTACCAGGTAATACATAAAATCCAATTAAACCAACAGCAAAACTTATAACAGCATCAAATATCATCATCCATCTCCAACCTTCTAAACCATTCTTCATATGAAATGAACTAAATAATTTCCCTTGTAATAATCCACTTGTACAAATACCTAAATATTGTCCAATATAATAAATCATTGAACGACGAACAATTTCATCATATTTATAAAATGAACCAAATAAAAATTGATAAGCTAAATAAGCAGGAGCTTCAAAAACACCAACGAAAAATCTCATAACTTTTAATTGACCAACATTTTCAACTTTATAAATTGCTAATGTAAAACATGACCATGCAATATCTAATAATGGTAAAATATAATTCATTGGCATTCTATACAAAATGTACATGAATGGAATTTGGAAAATAATTGACCCCACTGTAAACATTGCTTGAGTATTAACTAAATCATTACCTTTAAATCCTAAATCTTCCTTCATTCCTGAAACATATGCATTATTTAAATTTGTTTGATCTAAATATTTTGCCCAATATGCCATTAAAGAATAAAATGCTAAAGTTATATCTAATTTTATAATTAATTTTCTTTCAGCAGGAGTATCTGATTCATTAAACCATTTAAACCATTTATGTTTTGATCTTGTTGATTTATTAATTCTATATTCATATTCATCAAAAAATTTCCACCATGATCTATTAGCTTCATCTCTATATTCTAAATCTTGATTATCAATATCAATTTCATCTTTAATGATTATAGTTTCTTTATCTTCTGAAAGATTGATAGTTTCAGTTTCTTCAATATCATCAACTTGTCTCTTTACAGGTATAAACCCCCATTTAAGTCTTCTTAAAGGAACCGTAATTCCTGAAAATTTTGAACTCATTACTGAGACTTAAATCTCAATGGGTAAAAAGGGTGCAAGTCATCATGTACTTATAGTCTTATACCCTATCTTTTAAAGTTAACAAACGATAGCCGTTTATATTGTTATTGGTGTCAAAAGATGCCCTTTGATAAAAATTTGAGACTTGAGTATGTAACTCATGATATGACGGAATCAACCACAGTTTTTTTTTGTTCAAGCTTAGGTACCCTTTGACTTAACCCAAGCTTAGAAAAGCTTATGATATAAGTGACAGTACTCTTAGGTAAATAATAATCAGTATTATAGCTGGACCATGGTGTTATGTTTGAGTGTAAATGTACTTTTTCACCATGACTCATTAAAGGGTCTTTATAAATTGATTTAAACTTTATGTATGTAAATGTGGCTAATTTTTTGGTGGAAAAAATCGAGGCAAGTAAGAACGATTTATATCTACTAGTGCATTAACAAACAATGGAGAATATATTTAACCAAAAATGATTTTTGAAAGAACTAAATAAGCTGAAACAATCAAGAATAAAATTATTAATAGTAATGGTAAAAGACCAAATTTATAAATGTATAATTCTTTTAATTGATCCAAATATTGAATCATAACTTTACTTGAAAGTTTTGATTCACCTTCAGTTCTAACACCAAATGAATAAGGAACTTCACCAATTGGTTCATTTTTTGGTAAAGGTAATTTTGCTAATAATTCTAAAGCAATTTTAAAACCTTGAGTATTAACATTTTGAGCATTAACAAGATATTTTTTTTGTAAACCGAAAAATCCACTCATTGGATCAGATGCAGTAGTTAAAGGTCTTGCTAAAATTCTAGCACCAGAACTAATTACACGACGATATAATGGCCAATCTTTATCAATACCAACTCCTTCAGCATATCTTGTACCAATTGAAAAAGGATGATTTCTTAAATTTTTTAAAAAATCTGGAACAGTTTCTGGTGGATGTTGTAAATCAGCATCCATACATAATAAATATTCACCTTTACCTTCAGCAAAACCTCTCAAGACGGCAGAACTCAATCCACGTTCAGTGGTTCTAACAATGATTCTAACATTATAACCTTGAGCTTGTAAAGCTTCAACTTCTTCAACAGAACCATCATTTGAATTATCATCAACAAAGATCAATTCTGTTTTTTTCGAATCAGCAGTGCCCAAGGCAGCGAATAATCTAGTTGTCAAAGGTTTGATGTTTAGCTTTTCATGGTATGCTGGCACCACCACGGTATTTTCGATAGCCATCTTGATGAGTAGCAAAAGGTGTTCTGTGATATGTCTTTGTTATTGTAGAGACGTGTTATGAATTCCAATCACGAAAAAAAGGTGTCTATTAATGCGTGTGACAACCGATAGACAAGTTACTATGAGACTATGAGTACTGTGATTATCTATGAGATATTATGAGATTTTATGAGTATGTGGGTATGGTGTATCCATCAATCAATCAGTCAATCAACTAATCAATCAACTCTCTTTATTCATTCATCAATAAATCAATAAATCAATAAATCAATAAATCAATAAATCACACCCCTCGGATTTCCATGGGGCCATAGTTAATTGCCCAATTCCGACTCCACCCAATCATGTTGGTGCAATTTTCAATCTTTCAAAGAAGGGAAAAAAAAATAGCTTTTAATGGAAAAACACATAATACTCAAATACTCATCAATAAACCAACTAGACACTATCAATATGCTTTCTAGAAGATTAGCTAGATCAATCCCATCCTCTGCTAGAGGTTACGCCACTAAAGTTCAAGCAACTGATTTTGAAGCTGGTAAAGTTTCTTCTTTAACTATTAAAGTTAATGCCGGTTCTCGTTATTCTTCAAAAGATGGTATCTCTCATTTATTATCAAGATTTAATTTCCAAAATACAAAATCTAAATCTGCCTTAAGATTAACAAGAGAAACTGAATTATTAGGTGGTGAATTTTTTTCCAAGGTTGATAGAGATGCAATTTATTTAACTGCAAATTTCTTGAAAGAAAATTTACCATATTTTGTTAATGCTCTTGGTGATGTCTTATACAAAACTTCTTTTAGACCTCATGAATTACCAGAAGTTGTCTTGCCAGCTGCTAAATACGATTTATCTGTTGCTTTATCGACACCAACTTTTAAAGCTAGTGAATTATTACATTCAATTACATATAGAGGTGATTTAGGTAAACCATTATATTATGATGGTGTTGAAAAAATTACTTTAGATGATATTAAATCATATGCTGATAAAGTTTATGTTAAAGAAAATATTGAAATTTATGGTAAAGGTATTAATCCAAAAGATTTAGATACTTTTTATAAAGATTCTTCATTATTTGGTTTACCAGAAGGTAAATCTTTATTATCAACTTCAACTCCAAAAACTTATGAAGGTGTTGAATCAAGATTAAGATCCTCTGGTGCTTCAGTTGCTGCTATTGGTGTTCCAGTTAAAGTTGCTGATTTTGGTACTTTTGAAGTTTTAACTAATTTCTTATCATCTCCATTATCTGATTTATCTGAAATTATTTCAGAAGTTAAATTTAATAAATATTCAAATTCAGGTTTATTTACTTTATTTGTTACTGGTGATTCTCAATCAGTTTCAACAAATATTAAAAAAATTGTTTCAACTTTGAAAAAAAATCAAAATATTTCTGTTGCTAATAAATATTCAGCTGCTCAATTAGCTTTAACTAATGATAATGCTATTTCACCATTATCTATAGATTTCTCAAAAGTTAAAGATTTTAAATTAGGTAAATTTAATTATGTTGCTGTTGGTGATGTTAATAATTTACCATATGCTGATGAATTATAAATTAATCATCATCACACTTAATGTCACGAATTTAAAAACTTAGAATTACAACAAAAAAACACACACAAAAAAATCATTTATTACAGCATTTTTTAATTTTATATTAAAAATTGAAAACTTATATATATATATATAAAGAAAAGATTAGGTGCATCTATTTTTTCTTTTCTTTCTTTTTGGAATTATTATTGATTATTATAGTATTTATCGGAATCAATTAAATCATCTAATTCCCATGAATATTCTGTAATTGTTTATTTTATTTTATACATGCACACACAATTTTAGTTATTTAATTGTAAATTATTCTTTCAATTGTTGTATATACAAAACATTATTACATCTTATAAACAAATCATTTCCTAACTCTGTCGATACACCATCCACTATTTCTTCTGGTTCTGATAAACTTATATTAAAATAATTATCACTAGCACTAAGAATTCCTTTATAACTTGTATTGTTAAATTTTAACTTTATTAGAACTTTAGTTCCCACTAATTCTTTTATGAATGGTTTTGGATTTATAACATTAAGCTGGATGTGTTAGTAGTTATTCATAGGGGTAGTTGACTTGATACTTACAGACATTGTTGGTTAATGGGTTGGTTAATTGTTGAGATTTTGTATATATTGCATATATATATCTTATGTACTTTCAATTTTTGACTAAAAATCAGATCCGGGTAAATAATATTGTTACGGGACACTTGTGTATAATACTACAACAATAAATTTCAATTATTTAATTTATTTAAACTAGTTGTAGAAGATATTGGTGTAACAAATGAACTTGTATCTGGTGAAGCATCTTGTTGTTTGGAAATGATGTATGAGAGAGGTATTGGTTTAAATCCATCACTTGAAACAGTCAATTTATTATAAACTCTAGTCCAATAAATTTGAGTTAAAATCCATGGTTCTGTTAATGTATCTGGTATAGGATCTGTAACTTGTGAAATGAAATATGCAAGACTTAATTGCTCTAATATTAATATTAAAATTGCAATATAATTAAATTTATATGAAATAATGGAAAAAACTAAACCAAATCCAAATAATAATCCAGTTCTTGATGATAACCAATTTTCAATTTGAACATCAGTAAAATTAATTTTTTGAAAATATGGTATATTTAATAAATATTTAACTGTTAATTCAGTTGTTAAATAAAATGAATAAAATTTTATTGAAATTTCAATTGGAATTATTAAACCAATTATAAATGTCATAAAACTTAATGAAGTTCCTAATTTTGAATTAAATGATCTTGATATTATAAATGAAATTATTGGTTTCCCTAAAAAAGGTATAAATGAAGTCAAATATAATATCAAATTAATGAAAACAATTTTAAAATATGATTTTAATAAACGTGATAAATGATTAATTTGATGAGTTTCCAACCATTTTAATTTACAAATTAAATTTGAAAGATAAGAATGACTTCTTAAATCAACTCTTTTACATTTAAGTAATCCAGTTGAATATGTTGGTTTGGTTTTTAATTTCTTATTAGTAGCTAAAGTAACTTGATCAATATATTGTAATCCACTAATGAAAATATCTTCAAAAACATCATCATATAAAGTATAAACAACTAACATGATAATAGTTTGTAATTGGAAAATATGACAACTCCAAAATATTATAATTTTATTTAATTCATCAATATTAATTATTGTTTTCCCCAATGAAAATTTAACAATCCAATAAAAAATTTTAATTGAAACTAATGGGAATGATAATATTAATTGAATTAAAATTGAAATTTGTAATGCAACTAAAGTAAATTTAAAATATTTTGAATTTTCAAAAAATAATTGATTTTGAAGTAAACGATAAGCACCTAAAAATGCAAATTGAATTCCTTTAGCAATAGCATTTAGCGAAAAGCTAGGATTGGGATTGGAAACAAATATTGGTGAAGCCATTGATCCAGTTTAATTGGAATCAGAAACTATAATACAAATTTGGATAGGTAGGTACTTCATTTATGGGGGGATTCCTTTATATTGTATATTAGTTTTATATATACTTTTCTGTCAAGCCGATTTTTTTTTTTTTTTTGGTCTTTTTTTTTCTGTTGGAAAATTCCATAGGAATTTTTGCTTCTTCCTACAATATATCAACTTTTTATAAATCATTCAATTGGAATTCTTCTATCAGTACCATTTCCTTGTGATTTACGTCTTGCCATGACAGTTGCAGCTTGTTCTTTACCAAATCTTTTAATCAATTTCCCATAAAACAACCCACAAGCATTACAAAGTGATCTTGGACCATATGGACCTCTTCTCCATTCTGGAGTATCAACTGATGAACATTGAAGACATTCCTCTATAGTTTCCTTTTCTGGATCTTCTTTCTCCAATTCTGGAGTCTCATTTTTTGCTTCTGGTGAAGATGAAGTTTCAGATGCTGTCAAGCTATTATCACTAATTTGTTCATTAGTTAATGGTAATAATTTTGCATCTCTTTCTAATTCTTGTTCTCTAAAAGTTAGCCATTTATGAAATGCATCTTTTATCGTTTCAAGATAATTCAAACAATCATTAATAGCTGGTAATGGAATTGTTTCTAAAAAATTGTGTAAATCTGAACGACTTATATTTGTTAATGTCTGTTGAGTGGATGAACTATTATATTGGAAAAATAAATTAAATAATTCATGATTATGAGTACCATTATTTATTTCAAATGCTGAATTTTCTGAAAATGACATAAAATCATAATCAATTCTATTCATAAATGGAATCAAATGTTTATAACTATCATTAGCTTTTTCAATTGAATGCAAAATATTTAAAAGATTTTCATGTGAATCTATATCTGATATTACAGAAGAAACACCTAAAGATGTACTTGATGATCTTCTATGTTGGGTATGAATATAATTTTGTTCATTTTGATTTAAATTTGGAGGAGAAACTTGTTGATTATATGGTAAAAGTAATTTTTGCATTATCTCTGAAGGTTTAACTTCTGAATTTTCATCTGAACAAGCTGAAATGGAACAAAATTCACGAAATGAAGGTAATCTGGAAAGAATTAATACCAAATTTTACCAAATTCAACAATAAGGATTGAATTATACATACTTGACTTGTGAGGGGTTTGTATCTGTTTTCATGGTGCAATTATATAAATTGTTGATCTGATTAAATGATCTCTCTGTATCTCTATATGATGAGATTTTTGTGTTTATATATTTTGAAGGTTATGAAAATATACTCAAAATCTTTAGAGTTATTTCTCAACAGAAAATATTTTGTGATGAGCTAATTTTAAAGCAATTGAAGCACCTTATAGTCTATAATATTCTCTTTATTGGTTTTAAGTATATAGAATAGGTATTGTGGGTACCTGATTCGCGAATTTTTTGACAGAAAACGTTTGAGACAGCTATTGTTAATAGATTCATAATATATAGTACAGTTGTATAATTTTATAGAACACATGATCTATTAATCTTTCAACACAAATTCATCTATAAACCATTTGTGGAATCTTGGATCGTCACTCAACTCTGGATGGAACGATGTCCCTAAAACTTTGCCCTGTCTAACAGCAACAATCAACCCATTTTCTAATTTATGTAAGATCTCTACTGGATGATTATTGATGTGTTTGTTTGTTGAAAAGATAACATCACCTTCATCAATAACTCCATTAATAGTAATCAATTCATTATTGTAATTTGTCTCTAACACTTTGGAAACAACCGGAGCACGAATAAATATTGTTGGAAAATCTAAAACATCAGATATAAAGGAACTGAAATCTAAATTTTGTTCAAAAGAATCTAATTGTCTCCCAAATGCATTTCTTTTAACTTGAATATCTAAAGCACCCAAGATTTTTTGTCCTGGTCTTCCATTTACTATTTGTTTTGCAAGAAATATCAATCCGGCACATGTTCCCCAAATTGGTTTATTTGAAGATATATAGTTCACTAAAGGTTCAAGCATTTCTGTTCTTTCAGCAATTAAAGACATTGAAGTACTTTCTCCTCCAGGAACAACAAGTGCATCACATTTCACCAATTGATCTTTAGTTCGTACTTCAATAAATGAAAATTCTTGTTGATAATTCTTGCTAGCTTTATTGAAAAGTTCAATATGTTCTTTAAAAGCTCCTTGTAAAGCCAATACCCCAACAACCAATTGATTTGATATAGTCATTCTTTTTGAATAGTGTTGGTTAACCTTTGAGTCTGAATAATGGCTATGACTAATTCTTATGGTTCTTATATTTCATAAATTGTTTTAAGAGAATAATCCGAGTCAGTCTTGACTCTTGGCCTCGTTAAACCGCTATACACGAGTCAGAACGCTATTTTTTCGTCCGGAAGCGTTTTGACAAGAAAGTGTGTATATAAATACCTTTCTCGAGAATCAAATTCTGATCAATGTTATACTTCAATTGAGTAAGCACAAATGACTGATCAAAAATTGAACAAAGGGCTTGCCCAAATGCTTAAAGGTGGTGTCATCATGGATGTGGTGAATGCCGAACAAGCAAAGATTGCAGAAAGAGCTGGTGCATGTGCTGTTATGGCATTGGAACGTATTCCTGCTGATATGAGAGCTTCAGGTCAAGTTTGTAGAATGTCTGATCCAAAATTAATTAAAGAAATTATGGAAACAGTGTCTATTCCAGTTATGGCTAAATGCAGAATCGGACATTTCGTTGAAGCACAAATTTTAGAAGCTATTGGAATTGATTATATTGATGAATCAGAAGTTTTAACACCTGCAGATAAAATTAATCATATTGGTAAAAAAAGTTTTAAAGTTCCATTTGTTTGTGGTGCAAGAAATTTAGGTGAAGCTCTTAGAAGAATTGATGAAGGTGCTGCAATGCTTAGAACTAAAGGTGAAGCAGGTACTGGTGATATCTCGGAAGCTGTTTCTCATATAACTTTGATTAAACAACAAATTGAATATGTTTTAACTTTAGAATCTGATAAAGATTTAGAAGAATATGCTAAAGAAAATAGAATCCCTATACAAAGATTAAAAGATTTAAAAGCAAATAATGGTAAATTCCCAGTTGTTAATTTTGCAGCTGGTGGTGTTGCAACACCTGCAGATGCTGCTTTATGTATGCAATTAGGTTGTGATGGTGTTTTCGTTGGATCTGGTATTTTTAAATCTAAAAATCCAGAAAAATTAGCTACAGCTATTGTTAATGCAGTTACTCATTATAATGATCCTGCAAAATTATTGGAATTTTCTACTGATTTAGGTGAATTGATGTTTGGTGTTGCTGTTGATCAATTACAAGATAAAGAAAGATTATCAGTAAGAGGTTGGTGAATATATATATATATATATTATTTATATCAAGATTGTGGAAAATACATCCAATGTAGTAGTTTCCAAGTTTTGTGTAGTCCAAGTTGATGAATAATTTGGTGCTTTTGTAGCAGAAGGAACAGAACTAATTACTGGTTCAATTCTCTCTTCATGATTTGGATTTGGATTAATTTGGGCAAGTGAAATTTCTTTATCTTCTAAATCATAAACAACATAAATAGAACTTAAAAAAATATCTCCCAAAATAACAATATCATCTGTAAGGGAAACTATTTTTAAAAAACAAGTTTCATTATTTTGGTCTATAATATTTGTTAATGGAACACTTATGATTTTACCAGAAAAATCAAATTCAATTGTAAAATTATCTTTAGATAAATAATTACAATCAACATCATAATATTCATAACTATCATGTTTTATTATTTCCAAAGTAGATCCAAGTCTTTCAGCTAATGGTGTATGGGTGTGGTGTATGGGTGTGGTGTATGGGTGTATGGGTGTGGTGTATGGGTATGGTGTGGTGTATGGGTGTGGTGTATGGGTGTGGTGTATGGGTGTGGTGTATGGGTGTGGTGTATGGGTGTGGTGTA